>JAXCLO010000056.1:69153543-69183285 GCA_035583995.1 Arremon aurantiirostris | reverse complement strand
TCATTTGTCCTTGGTGCCCAGCTGGAGCAGGAATTGTTTTGTCTCCCTGCTCTGTGCACAGAGCTCAGCAACACTGAATGTGAAGCTCAGAGCCTGAAACATAGAAAAGCCAAACCTGAGGCATCATTGGGACAGAACTTGCCCATGGAGAGAACACATGGCTGCCCAGGCATGGCAATGTGTGGCCTTTTGTCCCAGCACATTCCTGAGCGTTCCCTGTGGGTGGTTGTTGAGTTTCTGGCATGATGGAGATTTTCTGTGGAGATCCTTGATGTGATGTTCAGCATCACCAGGAGCCCACCAGTGTCTGGAGGCCTCTGCAATACCTTTTGGATGTTTTTTTGTAGGAATTTAGTTCCGTTGGTATTTCTCCCAGCTTTAATTTTCCAGCTGGAACTCTCCTGGACACAGGGATGTGTCTCCATCCCAACCTGTGCATCCAGGATCCAAGCCCTGCAGGCTCTGTGCCATCCAATCCCAAATGGATAGCACACCAACAATCAAATACCCACCACATTCCAAGCGGAAAGAACAGCAAAATGGGTTCAGAAAATATTTGGGAAAATAAGATAAGTGGTGCACGCCGAGGTAGAGGGAGCCAATTTTGTGAGTCTCGGCTCCAACCGTAATGATGTGATTTAGATTAATTGCAGTGTTTTATTGCTTTGAATTGAAAACAGCGTTTTTGTAGGCGAGACAGCAGGTGCAGAATATCTCAAAAGCAAAGATCCAGTTTTTCCTGAATGCTTACTAAGTAATAAAAATGGGAAAGGAAAACAAGACAGGAAATTCACTACACAAAGTGATTTTTTTTTCCCTAAATCCAAAGTCTTGCGCTCCTCGTCATCTTCCTTGAAGCAATCACAAGTCTCCATGGAGCAGATTTCCATCCTGCCTCACTGAGGATTCTGATCCAGTCTTTGTATAACACTGGTTTAAACCACTGAGTTGTGTCAATGAGCCTTGTGAGGGGCTGGAGAGCACCTAATTTTGGGGCAAGAGCTGAATAGCAGGACAAGCATTAACACAGAGCCATGACTCCAAGATTAAAATGCCCGGTGAATCCTGTGGATCCTTATCCCTCACAGCAACAACGCCCAGTAGGTTCTGGGAATAGAAAGAGAATTATGATTTAGGCACCTTGAACAAACATCATGCTGTTTGTTCATTCTGGCCGTGTGTCCTGGCTGCAGTCTGTCCTGGGTACACTCTGCTGCTCAGCACCCAAAGTGCTTTCTTCCTAAATTAGCCAAGAATTCTTCACCCTTGATGGGATTGGATGCCCCAAGCTGCACATTCACAGTCTCTTCTTTGGGATGATCATAAGGACGTCGTGCTGTGCAGTGAGACAGCATTTTGCTTAGTCAAAGGCAAAGAGAAGAGTTTCCAAGGGCATGGAGTGACAGGACAAGGGGACTGGCTTCCAAGTGACAAAGAGTGACAATTAATGCCTTTCCCCATGTCCTGTCCATCCATCCCTTATCCCCAGTACCTCTCCAGCTCTCTTGGAGCCCCTTTATGCACTGGAAGGGGCTCTAAGTTCTCCCTGGAGCTTTCTCTTCCCCAGATATCACCATTCATATTTAAGTTAAAAAGTGGTCAGATGTTGGCCCAAGATTCAGCTTGATTTTGTTCAGCTCTGCTGTTGCCACAGGTCTGTCTTTACACAAACCATTTTGGGTTTTCACCCAAAGTGAAAGCTTTGGGCTCTTCCCAGGCTGGAAATCCCATCCATGGCGTTTGGAATTTTTGTTTGTCATAGAGGAGCAACTCCATCCCTGTCCTTCCCTGCCTCTGCACCCATGGTCAGGTGAGCAGCACCAACCCCCCCATCCCTGCATCCCCAAAGTGGGGCATAAACCTTTCCCAATCCCAGCTCTTTGCTTTAAATGAGGTTTGGGGCATTACCCAATCCTTCAGAGTTTTTGGGGGAAGACAGCTGGGAAAGGGCAAGCAAAACTCTTCTATTTTAGTTCTCATTGCATAAGAGAGGCACAGGAAGCGGGGAGAGAGCTCTGAGGAGGAGAGATTTATCCCACACAGCACTGCCAACGGAGCACAGTCTGGTAAGGGCACCCAGGGCTCGTTCCTTCTGTGCTATACATAGATCCTCCTGCCTATAATGGGAGAATTAGGTAATTTTACACAGTTTTGGGTATAAAGTATGGCTTGTTTAGTGTAGCTGATTACTGGAATGGCTGGAAAATGAGCTTCCCTTGAGTTGTGACACGGGGATATTTGTTCTGTGAGTGATTGAAGGCTCTGTCCCCATTTGTTTTCCTCATGACCCTGTCCTTCTGCTAGTCCCATTTCCATTTTTAATGTGCTCCTTGGCGTAGCAGCAGAGCGAGAGCGGGGCTCACTCATTCAAGGCAGGTTTTTTTGTTTTCCTTTTTCCTGTTTGTAATTTTCTGCTGTTACAGATCAGGTTGTAGTTGTTGGCAGTGATTCATGCAGAGAGACAGAAGACCCAGATTTTTTGTTTAGCATTTTTCAATATGTTTGGCATTTTAATGTTCTCAAACCACTCTTTAATTTGTTACATCTTGCTCACTCATAATGTACAGCTGGGGAGAGATTGGTACCATAGAGGAGTTCCTGAGGGCTCCTGGGTGAGGAGTGTTGGAGACTGGAATGTTTTGGTAATTATGGAACAATTGGCAGTTTACAGAGGGGCCATTACATGCCATGAGTTTAAGATGTGAAAAAAAAATGTTTTTACTAAACAGGTTTTTTGCTTGTGTAAATGATAATCATGGAATGGTTCAGGTTGGAAAAGACCTCTCAGACCATTGAGTCCAACCATTCCCTCAGCACTGCCAATGCTGTCACTAACCCGTGTCCCCAAGTGCCACATCCACACATTTTTGGAACACTTCCAGGGGTGACAACTCCGCCACTTCCCTGAGAAACCTGTTCCAGTGCTGGGTACTTGACCACCCCTTCAGAGGTGAATTTTTTTTGAATTTACAATCCCAATTTCCATACTTTCATTGGCAGCAGCATTTGTAGTAGCAGCAAACCCACAGTGGTGTGTAAATTGGATTTGTAACCCTACAAACAATGGTGCTAGTGAGGTAAAGTACTCTGCACATAGGTAGGGAGAGGAAACGATCCCTCTGTGAAGTTGTCCAAAATCTGTTTCATTTAAGCTCTGTTTTAGTGAGATTGATAAGAGGCATTTGGAGGGTGAGCAATTGGAATGAGGAGAAAAGTGCTGGAGCAGCAGGTAAAGCCCATCCTGATTTATTGCTCAACTCATGAAGATATAGATTTAATCTGAGGGTAGATGCCAAGACACCCCAGTCCCTTGAAAGCAGGATGAGATGAACTGTGGAGAGAAACAAGGGAAGCAGCGAGACTGGAGTTTCACCTCTTTATTTCTCCCCCTACCTTCACCTTACAAATGAATCCATTCCTTTTTTCCCTGAACGTATCCTGCCAAACAAACCTTCTGAGCGGAAAGATCGCCGTGTGTTCGAAACACCTTCGTCACTCCTTCCTCTTCCCCGCGCTGCCTTTCCCGCGGCTCCGAGCACCAGGATCCGCAGGAGGAATCATCTCCGCCTGACAGATGGGACTCCCAGGCACAGATGGGGCTCCCTGGCTGGAGCAGGGAGGCAAAAGCCGCGTGCTGGCACCGCCGAGCCGGGAACATCGCGTCTCTCCCGCATCCCGCCCCGAGCCGGCGCTCCAGACACGGCTGGGACACAGCTCGGGCAGGACAAGGGTGAAGTCATGCCCTGATCTGGTGGGATTTCTGCTGGGAAGGGTGTGACCTCGCTGGTGGGATGAGGTTCAGGTGCTCACACCATGTTCCAGTGTCACACAAGTTTTTACTTTCTTTCTCCAAGGGTTTTGCTCTTCTTGTGGGACAGCATCAGATGCTGAAATCTGGATTATTCTCACATTGCCATCCTGCCTGATGGCTAAGGAGTGTCCTGGAAGAAATGGTTGGAGATGAGGGAGGTTTCCTTCAGAAATCCACCTGGGTTTCTGGTTGTGCTTGGCAGAAATTGGACCTTGTCTGTCAAATGCTCTGATTTTGTGGAAGGGGCGAATTTCCCAAATTTCTACTTGTCGTATTTTAAATGTTGAGAAAGATACCTTCCTACCAGACTAGGAGAAAAAATGCATGAAGGCTCTGAAAATCCCAGAAACTGAAGCAAAAAGGGATATTTTATTAGGGTGTATTTAATGGCAGGTATTTAAAGGCAGATAAATCCTTTTATATCTTTCATTAGCAAATTTGTATCTTTCATTAGCAAAAAAGAAGGTTGTTGGCTTCCCGTCCCTGGAAGTGTCCAAGGCCAGGCTGGACAGGGCTTGGAGCACCCTGGGATAGTGGAAGGTGTCCCTGCCTATGGCAGGGGGTAAAACTGCAAAGTTGGTGGCCAACTTTATAGTTGGGATGAGCTTTAAGGTCATTCCAACCCAAACCATTCTGGGATTCTGTGGTTCTGTGAAAATTTCCAGCAGGTTTAAACCCCAGAACAGGTGGTGAAAGGCAAACACTTCTTAATGCACAGCCTCCAAGGAACCCAGGAAATGACATTGTCATCCACGATTCTCATCCTTTCATTTACTTCCTTGTGAAGGTCAGGTCAGAATTCCTGGTTAAAATCCCTCCTGATGGACAATCAATCAGTGAAGGGATTGTTGGGTGGAACGGTGTTTGAGCAATTCTTTCCTCAGCAGGATTGGGCTGGGATCTCCTCCACGAGGGATTATCATTCCATCCTCCTCCCTTGCAGGAGGTGTTTGTGTATGTATTTGTGGGCTCAGGAATCCAGTGAATTATTTTGTTTTGGTTTTGTTTTGTTTTGATATATTTCCTCCTTCGGGGGAGGAAGCGTGTTGGGGAACGGCGGTTCTGGATCCTTTCACCAAACAAACCAGAAAAACTCTTTGCTCCAGAGCTGGGCTCAGCACACCAGCACTGAGAGTTCCTTTTCCCTCCGAGTTGGGAGATATTATTAAACTTTGCATCGCTGTGAATTGTGTATCAGTCAGCACATTATCAAAATAGCAACATCTTGAAATACTTACTGAACAAACATGAAAGTAGCGTCTTGGATTACTTGGGAAGCATCTTTACACAGCGAGGAGAAATACAAGCTTTCTGTTTTTCGGGTAATAAAGGGCAAACAGGCTCAATAAATAGCTGCTTTTGGGAAATGGGATTTAATATTCATGAAAGTCAGCATTCTTGGGGAAAAAAATATAATGAAAGAGAGAGAAAGCCTGAAAGCTCAGGGCTCTCCTCTACACAATAGGCAAAACCATCAAGGAGCCAATTTGGGAAACACTGGAGTTCATGTTTTGTCAATCCCAGGGAGGGCTTTTAGTGGCTGGAGGATGTCAGGGAGATAAAATTCACCAGGGCCTTTGGGAAATGCTCTGAGTTTATTAAACAAGGTGGTGGTGAAATCAGAATATTTCAAACCTCACATTTTTAATGATTTTTATTCAGCATTTTACACCTTTTTTTCCCAAGTTTTTTGGTACTTTTTTTATCTCAAAGGCCTTATTTGACATTCTGTGAAGATAATGGGACAGTCTAATACTAAACCAAAGGTTGCCAGCATGAAGCCACACCTCAGTGAGCTCCCAGCTGAGTTCTAATGCTGTCCTAATTCCTTAATGATCCTTTTATTCCAACAACCTCCAGCTTGTCCAGAAGGAGGTCTCTGCTTGCTGGGGACTGTGCAAACACAGAGTAATAAATGTTCCCTGTCGTGCCAAAACTCGTGGCTCCTGGGAAAAGGCAGGGGAAGGGCACATGGAATGGTTTAGGGTGGAAAAACCCTCCAAGGGCATCGAGTCCCCAGAACTGCCAAGGCCACCCTGTCCCCAAGTGCCACATCCACAGAGCTTTGAGACTCCTCCAGGGATGGGGACTCTCCCCTGCCCAGGGCAGCTGTGGAGAGCTGGACAGACCTTTCCATGGAGGAATTTTCCTGAACATCCAATCTGAACCTCTCTTGGTGCAATTTGAGGCTGTTTGCTCTTGCTGGTTGGGGAAAGAGACTGAACTCTGAGTAAGATGAGGAAGGGAGGGGATGTGGGTGGTCTTGTCTGGGATGTTCCAGCAGATACTTGTTTCAGTCCCATTATTCTTAAAAGTGATTAAATTTGCTTAAATTTGCTGTTTTCAAAAGCAACAATTTATATTTGTTGCAATGCCACTTTCCGCTACAAGCGGAGTTTTACTACAGAATTTTACTACTGAATTTTACGACAGAATTTTACTAGGCCACTGGTTGTTTAATTTTTATTTTTTTGGAAAATAAGTGACTGGTGGGACATCCTGCTCCCTGGTTGAGTACAAAGCAACAGTGGGAAGGCATTCCCAGTGCTGACACGTTTTGGGACCTCCCCAGGCCTTGCACTGGTGCAGGCTCAGGCTGCTCTGGAATCCATAAAACTCTTTTGGCTGCGTGCAGGCATCCCTGAATTCCCTGGCACTGCTGCGGCACCCATCCGAGGGAGGGTGGCTCTCTTTGTCACTGTAATTACGTCTGAGTGAGCCTCTGCAAAACAAAGTGATATCAGGACCAGTCCATCACGCTTTTCCAGTAAAAGTAAACACAAGACACTTCCCTTCTGCCCCTTTGCATGTGGAATATGCTGGGAAAAAAAAAATAAATTGTGTTTTGAAATTATTGTTATGGATACTTGCTTTCAGTAATGATCCAAGGCACCACCTGTTCCTGAGGTCACTGCTGCCAGTGAAATGCACACGAGCCCTGGTGAGGGGATATCAGCAGCCTTGTTCCAGAGGGGAAAACCACTGGAGACAGCAAATAATCTCGGAATCTGATTTTATCTCCCCTCTGTATTTATATCACAGCCCTCATTTGGCAGTTGTAGGAAGCTGAGGACGACCTGGGGAAACGTGACAGCGCTGACAACAAAATGTGTGAAAAAATTCCCTCAGCTAATTGGTGGCCTGTGAGGTTTCCAGTGGGAGCAGCCTTGCAGGCGCTGGAGGAAACGGAGACAAAGCCCTGCTCTCATCTGCTGTAAGCTGAGCTGAGGCTGCTCAGCCACTCGAGGCTCTGCTGATTTATTGTGGCAGCTGAGGGGATGGGGCTTGGAATTCTTCGCGTTTTTAATAATTTAGAGCGTTGCTCTGACCAGCAGGGGTGAGCGAATGGGGAGGAGTTTTGTGGGGAGGTGCTTTGGTACCTGGGGGAGCACTGGGGAGGAACCCTTGTCCTGGGGACCCTGCCAGCTCCACTGGGACTGGGGGCAGCTGGAGAGACCTTAGGAGTAGTCAACTATTGTATTTGCAGGGTGTCTCGATGAAGGAAGGAATGGTGAATCTGACTCCATGTTCTCAGAAGGCTAATTTATTATTTTTTGATACAATATTGTATTAAAGAATACTAAACTATACTATATTAAAGGATAAGTGAGGGGATTTGTTTTGCAAGATGCGTTCGGAAAAAAGGAATTGATTCACTAAGAAAGGATACAGACAGAAGGCTAAAAAGATAATAATGAAAACTTCTGACTCTCTCAACACATCTTGGCACTGATTGGCCAATAAATCAAAACTCACACCATAATCCAATGAAACAATCACCTGTGGGTAACCAATCTCCAAACACATTCCACATGTGAGCACAACACAGGAGAAGCAAATGAGATAAGAATTGTTTCCCTTTTCTCTGAGGCTTCTCAGCTTCCCATGAGAGAAATCCTGGGCAAAGGAATTTTTTCAGAAAATGTGAATGCCACAGCTGATATCATCATGATTGCAAATTTAGAGCTGCATGATCTCTGAGCCCCTGACACTGTGGTGGTGTGCATCTACCAAGCTTCATGATGGAGGGGAGGATCCTTGAAAGGAAAGATCCCCTTGTGAAACTGCCCTGGGATCTTTAAAGTCCCCCTGGAACAAACAGGAACTTGGTGTTTTCAGCCTCATGTAAAAGGAATGAAGAAAATCCCATCACTAAGGTCACTTCAAAGTGGATAAACCACTGCATGAGATAATGACTGAAAGAGTCCTGAATATATGACTTGTTATAGTTCTTATCTGTGTAATTTCCATGGACAAGAGAATCTCACACAGATAGCTCCTCAGACTTTTGGGGTATAACTCATTATTCAGCATGGATAAATGCAGAAAAGCTCCCTCTTAATGCAGGCTTTTAACTAAGTACAGCTAATTACTCAGCTGAGCACTCCCTTTAGCTCTTGCACTCTGGGGAGGCAGGGCTGGGTCTCCTGGCAGCTGTGATGAACATCATAAACTAAGTTATGTTAATCCTCCAAGTTTCAGACTTGAGATAAGTCAGAGGTTTTACAGCACCCATTATCTACTACTGTGGCTCTTATTTTGTTTGAAGCCATGCAATGTTTATTAGCTGAATGCCCTTAAGCATTGAGAATGAAAGCAGAAATTTACCATTTAAATTTAGATCTTGCTTCTCCCCCTGTCACACACACACATAATTTTAAAGTCTACTCTGAACAGTTCCCAGGATTGTGTGTCCAGATTCCAAGCAGAAGGCTAATAATAACCCCTACATTATTACAGGCACCAAATGGGTGCTCATAAAACCATAGTTCAGCCAGAGATAGGAGATGATAGTTGTTTATCAAAACAATGAATTAGTTTAAATCCATTTTGTGCTGTCACCAGCACTGGTAACCAAGCACAGCCCTCTGTAGTGCCCTGGCTGGAGCACTCAGCAGTATTTATCTTTGTCCATTATGACATGACCTTGTAGGAAATCACAGCTTCCAGGATGTGGGATTAATTCTCCTCCCCCTGACAGAGGTTGTATGGGATGAGCAGGGATGTGAGCCCTGGCAGGTCACCAGTCAGGCTCGGACACAAACAGTCTTTGCTCGCTGGTGCTTCATGAAGAGATGCTCTCCACCCACACCCGTTCCTCCAAGCTGCTCCACAAAAGAAAAGTGATGCTGGGGTGATACTCTGAGATAGCACCTCAGACTTTTGGGGTATAACTCATTATTTAGCATGGATAAATGCAGAAAAGCATTAGGTACCCACCAATTCCGTCTCCCCTGGAGTCACTTTTCTGCCTCCGGGAACAATCATCATCATCAGCAAGTTAGGAAACCTTTGCTCAGTCTGAGTTCTTGTCTTCAGCTAGCCATTTCTACACTTTACATTTATTTTTACTGTGATAAAGATGTGGTCCACAGTGTTTGCCTTCCATTTCTCTTCAGCTGTTGATCACAGTGTTTCTATCATTCTCTTTTATCATCCCACAGCATTGCAAACCCTACTGTGGAAATACCTCTTAAAGAGCTTCTCTGCTCTTCCTGCTGTGTCGCTTAATTCTCCAGGTGTAAAGGCAAAGCTGTTTGTTCTTTAAAAAAAATTAAATTCCTGGTACAAACAAAAGTTCAAGACTCCAGGTGGCTAGCAAATAACAGGAGCAGGTGTCTTTACAATACAGAGAAAATGAGGGAGGGTAAAAAAAAAGGGCATAGCTAAAATATGAGAATAATATCTGATTTTGAAAAAGATGGGTCCCCCTAAATATTCTGTTGTGCACTGTGTAAAAAAAGATGTAACATTTATCAAAGCTTATGTCATCAGACTCATAAAAAAAAAAGAAAGAGGATCATTAAAAATCCATGAGTCAGTTTTCAATGTATTTTGTTGCCTTAATTCCTCATCTTCCTGGGACATTCCTGGCCTGCATCCATCAACTGATTCAACCATCAGTCATCAATCAATAGGGCTGGTACAAACTTCTGGTGTTCACCTAAGCTCCACTGTCAAAGAAAGATGGAAATGGCACAGGACAAATGATTTTTCAGGATTTTCCTGAATATCCTGCTCTAGCTGGATTGCAATCACAATGCAAAGCTTTTCCAGGTTGTCTGATATTTCCAGGGAGCCAAATCTAGAAAGCCAAGGTGAGCATGCAAAAAAAAAAAACAACTTTATCACAGAAAAAGCCAGGGAACGGCTTCTTTTTAGTTTGATGCAAGCTGCAGTCTCATTTGACATAGTATACTGATATAAGTGAAAATAAGGCAAGAAAATTATTACAGTCAGGCTGAGGAGGAGAGAGTGACAGCTACTCTGTTCAGACTGACCACACAGAAACACCAGTGCTGTCTACCAACATGAAATACAGAGCCCTGCATCTCTTTGTGACATTTCTAGTCACCATTTGTGCTGCTCCACACTCAGTGAAACACTGGCAGAGCAAGGCACTCTGACAAGAGCACTTTTTGTGTTGTGAAGATTACAAGTACAGGCAGTGATCCAGCATTAATGCCAGTGGCTTTACTCACTCAGCGTGCCAACTGCCCTCCCATTCAAACTGACTCACCAGAGCCTGATAAAACTGTATTTTTTTAAGCGTTTTGACTTACTCTAAGCTGCAAATAGTAAGCTGTGCCTTTCCAGAGTGACTTTGTCATTACCAGAACATGAAAATGTCTTTTTGTTTGAGGCGGTATGTTCCGGTAACAACAAAGAGCAGCAGAAGGGAAGATGTTGGAACTCCAGCCCTCAGAACTATCAAGTCCTAACCCCAAGAGGAGGCAGGTTGGTTCCTTGAGTTCCTGAGGAGCAGCTTCCCCCTTGGCAGGGCTGGGATTTGTGGCCAGGTTGCTGCTGGCAGCCAGGATGCTCTCACAGAACAGCTCACCAGTCACTACCCTGGCCAAGGTCTCACAAAAAACTCTCTTTAAACTTTGTTGGAAAAATTTCTTCATCTCTTTGGTGCGTGAGACTGTGCCTCCTCTCCTGGTCCCTGCAGCCCTCCCCAGATGTGTGCACTAAGAAGGGAATAAATTCACCTCTCTCCCCTTTCTTCCAGTTCTTCCTACTCATCTCTTGTCTTCTGAGCATGGGAGAGGGAAGGGAGCAGAGATCAGACCCAAAGCTGGAAGAGACCCTGAAAAAAACCCAGAAAAACAACAAAAAACCCGTTCTTCTACCAAAAAAAAAAAAAAAAAAAAACAAAAACAAACCCCAAAAAAACCCACAAAAACAAAAACCCCAAAAAAACAAAAAACAACTGAAAAAAACCCCAAAACAAAAAACCCCAAAACAAAACACAAAAAAAAGCACAAAAAAAATCCCAAAAAACCAACAAAAAAACCACTCTCCCAGAAAAAAACCAACCCCCAAAACAAAAAAAATAACCAAAGCAAAAGAACAAAGAAAAAAAAAACCCAAAAAACAAACAAAAACCCCAAAATAAAACAAAAAAACCCCAAAGCAAACCAAACTAACAAAAACCTCCCCAAAAATGCTATATCACCAATACCAAAAAATCCCCACAAAACAAAAACCCCCACCTCAGCACTGGCCATGTCTTTATGGCCACTCTCTATTATAGCTTTTTTAAGTGTGAGTTTTACAGTACTTTAACAAATTAAAAAATAGAGTTGTATTTTTCTCTTTATAAGTGTTTTTAAGGATAAATTGTCTAATTAAGAAATTAAGCTTCAATTATTTTTACTTTTAACTTAATAACTAGCTACTTGTGATTCATAATGTGAATTTTTATGTAATTACATAATACTACTTAAATTTATGAAGAAGGTAGAGAAGAAGGATTAGTTTCTGTTTTAAAATTTTTATCTTGTTTTATAAATATTACTATATTTTAAAACATGAAGTTTTCTACTATATGATATTACACACTTCTATTCAAACTACAGACTTATAATCTTAATTTTATCATTCAATTTTGGAAGTTTTCTCCACACCTTCAGGTCAAATGCAGTGTTCTCTTGGGGGTCAGTGCCTGTCAGCACAGAAAGTCTGAAATTCTCAGTGACCAGAGTTCCAGCACATGTGTGTTAGTAACAGCACACCAGAAAGTTTAAGTTACACAATGAAGTCAGGAGAGAGAAATTATACAAGTATGGATATTACCCTAAAATGATCAAAACCATTCAACACACCAGACTGATAACTTATCTTTCACATGAGTGCAATAAACACTCATGTGAAATAAACAACCTTAATCTGAAATTATATGTTATGGAATGGAGTAATGTAATGTAATGTAATGTAAATTAAGCCTCCTGCTTGAGTTCCATGTGTAGCAACCTTTGTAAAAAAATGCCTTGAGCACTGAAAGCAGTGGGGTGAACACTACAACAAAAATCCTCCTGTTCAGTGAGGATGGGATGAATGACTACTAATCAATAAAAAAGTCAGGAACTATCCAGAGGAGCATACAAAGATGTCCAGTCTCCTATGAAGACAGCTGAGATGAATATGTAAATACACTGTGCCATGGACTTCCAGAATTTCAGATGAACTCCCTGAAACTGGTTATTTTTCCCCAGGCTCTTTCCACTCAGAAGTTCCTAAAACTGCATATTTCCCACAGAAGCAAAATGCAATTACATCTGAGATGGATGGAAATTGCCACTAACAGAAGAAATGTTCCCCAAAACCTTGTAGCAGAAATTGAAAAGCGACAGTGGCATGAAATACACTGACATTTACTCAGGCTGGAACATGAATGACCTGATGGAGACTGCAAAAAGACAGAGCTGAGCAGGAGTGTGCTCTTTGTCTCTTCCACAGTAGAATACTCTCTCCAAACAACTCATGAAAAGAAGGGCAATTATTGACATCTAATTGGACAACCTGCTGAATTATTATCTGAAACAGCCTTTGGAGTTCTGCTGCATCACATTCTGCATGTAAAATATTATTCACTGTAAAGATATATCCAATCTGCAGCACTTAATATTGTACATTTGCAAGCTTATTAGTGGTTTTGAAATACTTGAATGTGGAATGGTGGTTTCAGCCATGATCAAGTGGGAATTGAGATATTTGAGACAGGTATTCCAGTCCTTTTATATTCCACCAGAACAAAAAGACATTTGAACCACTCTTGCTGCTTGAATCCACAGAACTGAAGCCTTTTCCATCACCACTGAAGAAAAAAGGCTTGCATTACACAGTGAAACCTCCTGAAAGGCAAAGGCAGCACATTTCATCTCACAGCTGTTCAATCCTGGCTGTATTTGCTATAGCACTGTATATATACACCTGTATATACACACACACTGTTGCACATAAATTGCTATGTGGTATATATAGGAATATATACATTTAGTATTTATGTTTAATTGATCTTTATATATTAAAGTATACATACTTTTGAACTTACATTGGCAGTCACTGGAGGACCTCCCTGTGCTGTTAAAGAAAAAATTATCATAAAGAGGAATTTTTCTGCACAGCTCACTGCTCGAGACAGTGACTTAAAAATGCCTAAAACATGCAGAGTTTGAAACAGCAAGGCAGTGTAAAACAAAACATTTTTATGCTTCATTGAGTTCTCCCATATTTTTCTCACTGACTCTAGTGCTTTGATCCATTAGATTTACTGTAGGAAAATTCTAGTTTGCTGCAGCAGGTCCCAACATCAGAAGTGGCCACGGTGAGCAAACCAAGGGAGGAGGCAGAGAGGTATCTCACCCAGCCCTCACATCCCCACATCACAGAATTGCAGAGATCCCATCAGAGCTGAGTCAAACTCAGGCCCACGGATGCAGAGCAAGGCAATGAGTGCATGCTGACATCCATCCCTGATGCATCAGAAAAGGACTCTGCATTATAAGTTCACACTTTCCCCCACACAGAGACACCCCCAGACGACCTGCACATCCAGAAGCAAATTAAATCCTCGTGGGTTTGCCTTTAAAAGAAACCATTATTTCCTGAAGATGGACATAAAGTTGTTTAAGGAGGGAGAACATCACCTGCCAGAATCCAGAGCACTGCCATCCTGCAGGAACTCACCCCATCTTCCAGGGGGGCTGAAATTCCAATACCTAAAGGGCCTCTGAGAAGGTGAATGGGGGATGAGCTCTCTAAAAAAAAAAAAAAAAAATTTAAGAAATAGTGAAATACTTCATTTCTGAAAGTGCCTTTTTGATCACTCTAACCTTTGGTTTTAACCACTCTGGTGTCTCCTGCCAAGTGTGGTTTACTGATGACACATCATCATGGCACCAGGAATGGACTTGTTGATAAGTTAAATAATGGGACTACTTTCAGACCATTTTTATAGCTGAAAATTCTCAAGGCATAAAAGAGTCATTGTACAGCTATTTCACTGTGGAAAACTGTTATTTTTCTTAGAATAACTTTGAACTCTGTAACTTTTTGGGAAGGGGGCTGTTTTTCAAATAAAACCCTGCTTCCTTTCTTCCCCAAAAAACTCAGCTTGTATTAGCTGGAGTGATACCAAATCCACAGAGATATGTGTTCAGGCAGATTGTAAATTTAGCTAGAGCATTTATATGTTACTAAATCCAAACAAAGATCTAAAGCTAGATGCAGAATATCACATACAGAAAGAAAAAGTTCCACAATATATGGAATGGGATTTTTAAAGCTAAGCAAGGGACTCAGCCACACAAGTTTGAAAGAAACTGATTAATTATGTGGTTGATAACCTTGGTTTATATGCCATGTTAAATCCTGGTATAACTTCTTTGTCTTCAGTGGAGCTCCACTGCAAATGCATTTAACAGATTGTCATGATTCTTCTCCAAGAATAACTTCTAAGGCAGAAGTTTTAAACATGAGTGAATGAAAGTCCTGTGCCAAGTCCTACCCTAATTTATGCCCTGTATAAAACAGCTGAGTTGGAAGTGAGGGTGTCAGGGAAGGCAGGAGGAGACATGAGTCTGTTCTTCCTTTGCTGGGACGTTACATCAGCTCCCCTTGGTGATGGCCATGTCTCCAAACAGCACAGCAGGAACCCGCAAGGCAGCTTGTGGGAGATTCTTTCCTTCCCAGCCTGCAAGTTCTCGTGTTTCACAAGCTCTAAGTGTTCAGGGAAGAGCCTGGAGTGGTGGAGAGCCATGAAATTCACTCCTGTTAACTACTGCATCAATCTGAGCCTGGGCTGCTTCAAAATGAATTTGAGGATAAGCACTGGAAATGGCCATTTTAATATGAATATTGGAATTAGGCACTTAATTTAATCAGAAAGTAATGTGTTTCAGGGAGTCTCCGTCTCAGTGTTATTTTGAATCAAAACCCAGCATTTGGATTGGTTTTCTTTAGTCTGTTGGGTTATTTTTGGCTCATTATTAGCATTAGAGTAAAACTAACAAACAGTACACACACCTTTGCTCGGGTGAGAGGGAACAATGCCCATCTCAACTCATCTTTTATGCAACATTACTAAGGACACGGGGAGGATTTTATTATTTTTCCCAAAGCACCATTTAAGCCAGCAGCAGCAATCTGACTGCTCCAGCTCCAAGTCCAGTGAATCACTGATGTCCTCCTCACTCCTGATTCTTCTGCTGGCAGAGCTATTTTACAGCAAAGTGATGTAATCTGGCAGTGAGTGAGCTCAACACAAACAGCCTGGCTCCAGCAATGCCCCTGCTCCAGGGGATCATTGCTGGGGCAGGAAGCACCAGCCAGCAAGTTGGACTCCAACTCACAGCCCAAGCACTTGGATGCCCTTCCCAGCCCTTCCCTCATTATCTATTTTCAGTCAAATCAGGCAGCAAATCCCCATACATTGCCTTAATACCCCACTGGATGGCAGAGGCCCATCTGCTGAGCACCCCTAATGAGGCAAAAGTGAAGATATTTCCCATCCAACATGGTCTGAAATACTTGTAAACAGTGCAGGCTCTGGATCAAGAGCCTCTCACGCTCCCTGTCTGTGAAATGCAGCTAGCTGCTAATCTTCAGCCCCATAAAAATGTGTGGAAGTAAAAAGCTTTATAGGATGTGCTGTGACCACTGCCATGACAGAGAGCAGCAGCATTCTGAAGGAATTTGGCTGGGTCAGAAGGAGAGAGGCTGAGCAGAGCCAGCTTGGAAGAGGAGCAGCAGCCCTGCACAGCCCAAGGTGCCCCAAAACTGACACAGGGCACATGGTTCTGGAGCTAAGGTTGTGATAACGGGGTGTTTTCTTCCCTTCACTGGGCCCAGAGAAAAGGAAAATATTTATAAAAATACTTTATTGGCAGCTGTGCCCAGCAAGCAGCTCACTGTGCTTTCTTGAGGTCTGCCAGCAGAGAGGCTGATTGCCGTCTGACTGTGCATGGCAGCCACCTCCCACCCCTCTTTCTTTAGTTCTGTACCCTCCTAAACATGTCATTATTTATGTATCTGCATGTGCTGGAGACAAATACAGCCTAGCCTCCCCCTCCTCAGCAGAGCTTACACCTGTGTTCTCTGATTCTTCACCTCTGCAGCACTGCACACCTGCACTATTTCATCCTTTGTAATAACTGTGGGTTGTGTGCTCTGGGGTTGTTATGCAACCTGAGTTTCTCCTCCCAGGCTCATCTGAGCACCTCCAGACCAGTTCTACTTCTTATGGCTTGTCACCTTCTAATCTCTTATATTTGGGCACCTCCAAAATCAGCTCCTTTCCCTCTTTCCCTTCAGAGCTCTCTCTGTGACCTGTCTTAGTCATGCTTGACAAACTTCCAATCCCCTTCATCATTTCTACTCTCCTCTGCAGCAATTTCTATCTACAAGTACAAGGTTATCATAAATAGAGGGACCATGTTTAAGTATAAAAACAGTTGGACAGGTTCTTCTACCTTTGCTCTTTCTTCATTAGCTTCTCCAGGTCCAGGCACAGGCTCAGGCTCTGCCACACAGGTAGCCCATCACTGCTTCTCCTTCAGAGAACGGCTGTGAAAACATCTTTAAAATCTTTAAATTTTTAAAATAAATTTTAAAATCTGTTTGATTTTTAAAATCTGTTTTAAGTAATTCTAAATCTGTTTAAATTTTTTTAATCTGTTTTTTAATCTGTCTTTGACAAAGAAGCTAGTAAGAGAGAATGTATTACTAGCAATTAGAGAAGAATCATGACCAAACTTTCAAAGCAACAAGATGCTTGAACTATTTCAGCTATGATAATAAGTACATTAAAAAAATTCCTGGTGCAACATTACCATGGATGGGAAATCAGCTACAAAGAGGTCATCTTGTTTTTGTTTTCTTATGGAATTCAGGTTGAGAACAATGACTTGAAAAGTTACTTTGACTAAGAATTGCCACATCTACTCTGAGGATCAAGGACAGCATTTCAGCAAAGCCTAAGCAAAAAAAATCAAAATAAGATTTCCTAAGGAAAATAGAAACTTAAAATAACACCCACTTTAAATTGCTTCTTGTGTGGTGATCTCATTTCCTAAGGATCAGCTTCTTATTACCCCTCCAAGTATGAGGAGGCATATTAATCTTCTTAAAGCTAATACTCTCATTGTCTGATTAAGCAAATCTTAATTCATCAGATTTATTCTGTAGACTCTTGCCTTATCCTACTGTTGGGCATAGAAGTGTGGGATGGAGGGCATTCTCCTGGCTTCAGTTTGGAAAAGGATCAGAATTGGGTTTTACTGTTTTCCTGCAACCAAAAGATGGAACAATCATATGGGTGGGATGACAGGAAAAGTTTTCCTGTAGCTGTAATTGCTGCACTCTTAGCTTGTGCAGTGATATCTCTGGCTTCATTTGCAGAAAGGATTGTGGATGGTTTGCAGGGGTAAATGATTCATTTGCATCACTAGAAATTCAAAGCACTACTTGGTTTTAAATTCAAGAATAATCAAAGTCTATATAAGTTCTTTTTAAAGGGTTTAGAGGGATAGAAAAACTTAAACACAAGAATATAAGTAGCAAGATCTTACCCTATAAGCTGAAACTAAGAACTACCTGTCCAGTGCTCCAAAATCTAAACTTGTTTTTCTATTTCTGCAAATTGATTAATAGCATGTGTTGACCATTGGTTTGAAATATTTAATCTGTTCTCTTCAAGTAGCAAAATGTGGAAATTAAACTGTTACAAGGAAGGCATGCCAAAACAGAAGGAAGCTATTTAGCCAGTTATTTCTGCCTTACAAGGTTTACAATCCAAAGGCAAGTTTTCAAGAATAAAGTTATTTTGATCAACCCCTCATTATGAAGTGTCAAAGCGGCTTCTAAAACCACCAACACTTTCCCCACTGGTTATAGGATACCTAAAGCATCCAAAGCAGTGGCTTTAATGCTGCAAAAAGTTTTTGGTTTGTTTGTTTTGAGTTGTTCTGTTGCTCCTATCCAAAAGCGTGAAATGGGCCACAAACAGTGAAAAGTTTTCAAGTGCCCCAATAAGCAACCCTGACTCCTGCTGACATCTCAGGGGACCTGCTACCTGTCCACTCACACAGAAAATTTTGCTGGGAAAGCTTTAAAACAATCTGTTGAGTTGATGTCTTGTCCTTCTGACCCGAAATCTCTTTGTCCCTGCAGCTCTTGTGGTGCGGTTCCTGACCAAGCGGTTCATCTGGGAGTACGACCCAACGCTGGGTAGGTGGTTGTGTTCTTAGAAGGCTAATTTATTATTTTATTGTACTATAATATATAAAGTAATACCATGCTTAACTAAAGAATACTAAAAGAACACTTACAGAAGGCTAAAAAGATAATGATGAAAACTCGTGACTCCTTCAAGAGTCCCAACACAGCTTGGCACTGATTGGCCAATGAGTCAAAACAATTCACATGAAACCAGTGAAACAATCACCTGTTGGTAAACAACGTCCAAACACATTCCTAAGCAGCAAAACACAGGAGAAGCAATAAGATAATGATTGTTTTCCTTTTTCTCTGAGGCTTCTCAGCTTCCCAGGAGAGAAATCCTGGGCAAAGGGGTTTTTCAGAAAATGTGATGGTGACAGCTGTGTCCTGGAATGGCTAAAGCAATGGAATCACAGAGCTAAAATTCCAAGCCTCAATCAGCCTCTAAAACTGCTGCAAAAAAGCTTCTCTATGGTCATTTTATGCTGGAACAAATTGTTGGCTAAAATGGCAGAATAGAGAAGCAGCAGCACCAGACAAAGGCTGAGTTAGTGTATGAGGCGCATTTCTGCTCACTCAAAAATCCAGGGGAATTCTGCCATTGAAACAAATTGCTTCAGCATTAAACTTTTCCAATCATTTAGTGTGATACCAGTTTTCTCCTTCAGAATAACCCAAATGTCTTCTGCTTGAGAATAAGATATTGGGATACAGATCTGTATTCTGGGAGAGAGATCTCTAAAATTTGTGGCCAAAAAAAGGCTTTTACAGTCAGTCTACCTAGACTCAGGTAACTTTTTTGCTCTTTTTCAAACATATATTGTGTCTTAATTTTTGGATGACCAGATAGGGGCATCCACATGTCCCTTCCACCGCTCCCACTTAGCTCTGTTGGGTCTGGCATTTTCATGAAGCTGGCTCAGATATTTCAAAAAACCTGTCAAAATGTTGCCCTGAATCAGAGGCTTCGCTTAAAATTTGTGCCAAGATCAATTTTCTTAGTATTTCTTAACTTAGCATCTATTTAAATGCTCTGCAAATCCAGGCCAAGAAGTCCAAGACAAGGCATTCCCTTCTTAGAAGGTGCCTTCAATACCTCAGGACTTAGTAAATCACACACAAAGTAAAGGGCTGGAAAATTCTCTTTTCTCCAACAATGTGTTCCTCTCTCCTTTCTAACATTTCTTTGCAGGTTCCAACACAGATCATACAGTTAAACATCAATTTCTTTATTAATGTTCTTTCCTTAACAGGTTTCATTAAGGAAATAGAAAATGCCATAAAATTGCACAGCAGAAATGAAGTTTAATATATTCTATTACAGAACCCAGGCAAACCCTTTGTAAAAAGCAAGTATCCAGGATTTTTGTTTGGTAAAATGGAAAGATAACAGATATAAAATGGAGAGATAACAGATATCAAATAACTCCCATCTTGGAAAAATAAATCTCAGCACAACCTGAACTCAAATACATTATTTTATCTGCTACTATCAACGTAGTCCTCAGTGAATTATGTGTCACCTGCCTTGTGCTGCACAGTGGAATGTTCAATAGAATGTTCCTTTGGCATTATTAGTGTTAGTACTTCACATTTCTATCACCAGTACATCATTCTAAGAACTTAACAAGAGGTGTATAAAGCCTTCTCTATCAGTGCAGTTCAAGTTCATCAATTTCTTACAGGGCCACTGCATGCAGAATCATCCTTTTTGCCTTGTTTAAGCACACAGATGAAGTTATTAGCAAGCTACAAGGTTTTTTTTTTTTTTTTGACCCATTATGAGGGCCCCATGCCCTTTTTGCTGTACAAGGCTTGACATTTGTTTCTGTTTTACAAATTAATACAATTGCAAATTACTGTGCTCCTCAGGAATCTAATTGTCTTCTCTTTGCAGCAAGGAAAGCTTTCGTGCAGGCAGCAATAAACTAAAAAATTAAATCTCTTCTGACTTACTGAATTCTACATCACCATTCAGTCTAGAGAATAATAGCTTAAATTATGTACTGCAGTCATTGTGATGCTCAGCTCTCTAGGTTGCTCCAAGGAAAAGGTTTGAGAAATTCAAAAACGAATAAACTATTGTCAAGGAGTTATTCCTTAATCACAGCAATCTCTGGTGGAAGCTGCTCACCAGGAGATTGTTTTGTAAAGTATTATTTTTCTCAAACTACAGATCGCAATGGGATTCAAAAAGAGTTCTGAACTGTTAGAGATGAGAAATAATCTTGAAATTGTAACCACTATTTAGGCCTTCAGAGATCAATGAGGAAGAAACTGTACCTTGAAAAGCTTTGAAAACCAGGGCCTGAAAAAATGCATTTCTGCCTTTTAGCATTCTCCTCCTGCAGTGATTTGGTGTCCACTTACCTGCAAACATCTGAATTCACTGAGAAGTTCCAGCAGAATAGATTCATTTCTTCTCAGCAGTCATGGGCTGGCAGCTCTGTGGAAAGAGGGATATCATGCTCAATCAGTATAAAAAATTAAAATTGTGGCAGTGAGGGTAATTTCCTCTACAGGGAGAAATAAGCAGCTTTGTCAAGTTATTCCAACAGGACAGGAGTAGAACAGATGCAAACCATCCAGCTACTAAGCAATGGGAGGTTTTGCCAAAAATCACTCAGGCTGAGGCAAGAACATCAAATTTCCAGTTTATTTCTTATGTCAAGCTTTCAACCACCCATTAGCCCTCTGATGCAAGCAATCTCCAGATAATTCCTATTTTTAGGAAAGCTTTCACCAAGCTGTTCAAGGCCTGATGGAAAATCAACATTAACCTAAAGTAAGCATCGTAGTAAAAAAAAAAACCAAACTATTCCTCTTTTTATTCAAGGGTGGCACATTTTAACTGGAAGGGGAAAAACACACCTTATAAATATTCCTTACTCTTCTAACCTGCCAGAAGAAAATGAAGGGCCATATTTTTAGCAGCACCTGGACAGAATGCTGTACCACCAGGAGCCAAATTACCAACCACAAAGTAACATTTTCTGGCGGGAGGAACATCACTGAGCCCTGCAAGCTTTGGAGAACAGAGCTGCTGCTGAAGTCAGGGCTCTGCAGCTCTGCCACTTTTGTGCAGATGTTGGATCTGTGCAAACACTGCATCTTCACCAAAAGTACATCTCACTCTGCTTTGTATTTAACTGTTCTCAGCCAAAGGGCAGCAACCTCAGCAAAGGTCATTTTCTGGGGAGTGTTAACCACCAGCCTTGACTTGTCCAATATTTCTGTTTAAATGGCAACTCACTGTCACCACCTTGGCATGGGGATTCTGTTTGCTTTTCCAAAAGGTGCTAAATTCCTCGAGGTAAATTCCTGCCTGGCATTATCAAGGTGAATGGGTTTCCACATCCATCTTCATTTAGAGAAAATTGCAGCTATCTCACATTTTCAACAGAATTAGATGAAAGAGCTCTATGTAGAAATGGGCTGGAATAGCACATTTTAAAAAATACATGCAGTTGTTTTCTAAAATATTAAATACATGAATAATTCAGCATCAAACAAGTCATCTTTAGCTAGCTAAATATGCACTGAGAAAGGGGATTGGGTTCCCACATGGATTTCACCAAAATTCATTCATGTTTACATGTTTTTAAATAGAACAAAACTTGAAAAACATATAAACAAGCTCAGTGTGATGTTAGAAAGCTTCAAAATGCTTGGCCTGGGTAGGGAGCAGTGAAGTCACACTCTTGTCATGAATGTGGGGCTCTCATGGACCTCAGTGACCCCAGGGCTTGACCCCATAATTTGCAGGGATTTCAGCAGGGAATAGCTGCTCTCCCCATCCCAGTAAATTGCAATAACAATTTTTGAGTCTTCATCTCAGCAATTTCCCCCAGGAGCTCCTGGCAGTGCCCAGAATTTATGGTGCCTTCACCTGAGCTCAAAAATTGACATATTCTGGTTGACTTTGATATTTAATTGATTTTAAAATTGGAGATGCTGAATCAGAGTGATCAAGGAATCTGCTAAATTTATTTTTTCCTGGGAGGCAAAAAAGGAGGAGAAAGCCCAAAGAGCCATCACAGCAGCAGACAGATGTGTGGCCTGCAGAGAACTTCATGGGCAGCAGCAAATTTCCTGCCTCCAGAAGCCATGGCATGCAGGGAGAATCTACTGGATCAAATGAGGAAGGAAGAAAATTCATCATTGCTATGGCTGAGCACTTTTAAAAATAATTTTTATTATTTTTAAATAATATTTCAGCATTTCTCTGAAAACACATTTGTTGCTCCACCAAAACTTGAACAATTTGCTTTACTAGAAACAGAGCTGGGGTGTCCAAGAATTGGGAGGAAAAAAAATCAAAACAAACCAAGAAAATCTTCCCAAAAAAAACCCCAAACATAAGAGGGGTGTGTTATGAACTGTGTTTTGTCATTTGTTTTGGATTAGCATTTTTAAGTATAGTTGGGAGAATCAGGAGGTTCCTGAGGCTCAAGGACCTAAATATCAGTTTTTGCTATATAGGAAAAAGCTTCAAACAGATAAAACCCCAAGTTTTATTTATCCTCAGTTATTTTCTTGGTTCTGTATCTGATTTGTTGTCTGCAGTCTCTGCCTCTGTGTCTCACCTACAAAATCCTTCACCTTACAGAAGGATTGCAAATCCTTAGAGTAACTGATACTCACGTTTAGGACACTCATCAAAGGCACACAGAAACACCAAGCAAAGCCTGGATTTGACACAAAAATCTGCTTCTATCAGCAAACAAGGAGATGAAATTTTTGCTGACCTTTCTAAAAGTGTCTTGGCTTTCTCACACTGCCCCTAGATGTCTTTCTCCTGCTATTCGCACATTTCATAGGATTTTGGAAATCCTCTGAAAAGAAAACTCTCTCTCAGCAGATGATCAGTAGAACAGGACTGTGGATGAAGGCAAAGAAAGACAGAAAGCAAAGGAGTTTATTTAATTTGAAAGGGATAGAGAGAAGACTCTTCACTACTTTAAAGTAGAGGTAACTATAAGAAATAGGGGTTTTAAGAAAAATAATTTTGCCAGGACTAGTAGATTAATAGTGACATTTTTGAAGAGTATTTCTTGTGACTATGTCGCACTTTCTTTACAGGTTTTTGTTCACTCTTTTTTCTCCCCTGGCAGAATAAAAAGCTTGAACAGTGTTTCTATAAAGTCCTACCTAATGCAACATGCAGACAGCCCATAAGAGACCCTCAAACATGGGTAAGATGTGTAGGCATCAGGAAAGCGAGAAAGATAGGAGACAAAGCAGTAAAAATTGCTTGAAGGAAGGAGACAGAATCCTCTCTTAGGGCCCTGAATTCTCCCAGAGCAGAAAACTAAACCTCCTACAGACGAGCTCAAGACTTGCAAATTACACCACTGTGGCAAGAACAGCAGAAACGACTTTGTGAAGGTATTTACACTGGCAAGGAGGATTTTCCCACTGGAAAACTTCTTGCAAGGATGATTATTTTTACATTAGAAGGGCAGTTTTGCTTGCATTTATAGCTGGGGGGTTCTGTTAGCAAAACAGATTCAGGAATCACAAGGAAAGGGTGGAGGTCCCATACTGGATATAAATAATATGGCAAAACTAACAAATAATGCTGGCCTGAGTTTGTTTTCTGCACTGGATAAATACAGGTCTGTATGAACAGCATAAAAAGCAGAGAAAAGTAGGAATATATCAGGAATATATCCAAACTGGCTTTCCTCAAAATGGTTGTGAACCAGAAACAGCTTAGCTGTGGGAATCAAGACCTCACCAAAGAGTAGAGGTATAGTTATTTATTATAATTTGTTATATATTTCATATTTTTAAGAATAGAAATAACATATTTAATATAAATATATAATTATAATTATATATTATAATTATAATAAATTATAGTTAATAAATTATATATATTAGAAATATATAAATTACAATAAATTATAAATAATAATAAAAATTTATTTAAATAATAAATTAGAAATATGTAAAATTTTTATATATGTATAATATTATAAACTATAATTCTATTATAATTATATAAATAATTCTATAATAATATATAATTATAATATTGTATCATATAAATAGCTATATATTATTAAGTATAATTTATTATATATTATAATATATCCTAGCAAGAGAAGATAAAAGAACTGTCTTTTTTGGGACAACTTTGTGCCCCTGAAGCCATGATAAAGAGCCCAGGTCTAAATAGAGCTCTCCAGATTGTCTTTGCTGTCTGGTTTATTCAGCTAACACACTGTCTGGACAGCTGGAATACCATGTGAATACAAACTTCTGATCCCTGGGATTGCCGTCCCTGCTGCAGATCCCAAGTTAAAGAAACATTATCTTTGTGCACTGTGGGTTTTTCAGTTCTCTTGACTGGTGGGCTTACTCAGCAAATTTGCCCTAACACTCCTGAAGGTTTAACTGCCTCTCTCCAGCACAGAAACCCTGCAGCAGCACAGCTGAGGGAGGAACTGCCCAGAGAGCAAACAGAGCCTTGAACAGAGCATCCCAGAGTAAAGGAGGTGTTTATAAATCATTAACTGATGCCGTTGCAGCCCTGGGTGGAAAGGCTGGCAGCCCTGGAAGGATTGTCAGTCTCTCCTCTTTCAGCCACCCCACAGGACAGTGCAGTCTGCAAGAAGCTCATGATGGAAAATTTGAAAAAAAATTGAAAAAAACCATTTTTCTACAGTGAGCAGAAGGGCAGAGAGTTCTGCCACCACCTTGCAGAGCTTTTCTTTCTGCACATTTCATGCAAACACCCGTGCTGACAACTCCAGCTTGTCCCAGCACAGGCTGGCAATGACACATGTGGTCCTGTGGGGTGTAATGGTAACCAACATTTGGGGCTGGGAGGAAGAGCTGCCAGCCTGTGCCTCAGGGACTGCCATGACAAATGTGTAGGCACTTCATAAATCACTGGGAAACAGCCTTATCCTCAAGCCAGACTCCAGCTATTCACATCCTGGGTTTTTATTGACAAAATTACTCATTCCTTCTGCCTCGGTGCTTAAGGGATTCAGCCCTCAGCAGTCTAGGTTTTGCCTTCCTAGGCATCTTCCTGTGATCATATTTTTCCTACATCAAAACAGCAGAAACATTATTTAACTTGATGTACATTTAATATGCTGTATCATTTTTACTGTGCTCTTCAGCAGGAGGAATTGATACTGAATGTATTATAGTAATGAGCCATGAAAGAATTCCCAGTTTCTCTGAGGTGTTTCTAAGGAAATGGGCTCATATGGCCTAAAGCACCTTAAAACACCAACTCTGGCTTCTAAAATTCTCCACAAAGTCTTGAAATGATGAAATTGTAATTGAGAGCAGCAACAGAGGATTCTTACAATGACATGGGAAGCAGTTATCTGAAAATGTGGTTTGTTTTCTTTCATATGAGTCTCAAGATGAAGATATTCCTGATGCCAGTAATAAAAACACTGCTTTTTTACAGTAGCTCAACAGACAGCAAAACTCAGGAATGGCAGTGGCTGTTTTGCTATAGCTACAGCTGCAAAATATTTCTCCCCTACTTTTGTGCTCATCATATTCTGAAATGTTTCCCAGATGGGCAGAATTTTCCAGTGCTTGTCTCTGCATCCCCAGGAGAGAAGGCTTTTTGTTTTACTTGTTTTGGGTGTGAGAAAATTCTCACTGGTTAGCTTTTGTTTATATTGTCAGAAGTAAGGTGAAGCTCAGCTTCACCAACAAAGACTTCTTGCTGCAATCAGACAAAAAGGCATAGCAAAATACGATTTCTTTAGGCTGAAATTTATCAGGGATGTATTTCCTACCAAGAACCAACATCCCTTCCAAGCACTGGCAAGAAAATTAAATGAAAACCAAGAAAACCAATAGACCAAAACAACCAACAACTGTTTAAACCTTTGAGCTTACTCCCTACTTGTTAGCACTGCTCTGGGTTTGTTGGCTTGGTTTTAGCATGCCTTGAGGAATTCAGTTCCAGGTTCTGCCCACATTTCCTTTGCTTGTCCCAGTAAAATTTGAATGAAAACAGAACCGATAGGAAAGGAAAAGCATCCCCACTTCACTTCCCAAAAGAAACTCATTCTTCCCATGCAGCAGAAAAATCTTATTTGCATGCAGCAGGAGGTAACAAACAAATACATTTTTAAGTGGTTTTAGAGTCCTCTTCAAGAAAACTATTGTACAATTTCTGTCTGAAGGCCAAAATATTATATATTGAAATTATCAACGCATCAAGAAAAAATGTTTTTATCTAGACTAGGTTTATATTACCCATGTGTTCTACCTAAAAAGAGGAAATTCTAGAGATGCAACAAATCCTCTCATACTAAGATGAGAACTTTATAGTCAATGTAAACACTAGCCATCTACTACATTCCCACTTAATAATAAATAGGATAATGGGATAAAAACCAAAGTGCTGACTAAGCAGCAGCCTGATCAAGCCTCATTCCTCCTGGATTTGTTCCCCATATTCCCCACTACAGTAGCTGGCTTTTGTTGCATGTGTACTTGTGCTCCATGGAGCATCCTTTCCCCCCATGAGTATTATTTATGATCTATATTATATTATATGAAAGAATACTATACTAAAACTCTACAAAAGAATAGAGGAAGGATACAGACAGGAGGCTTAACAAGATACTAATGAAAAACTCGTGACTCCTTCCAGAGGCCCAACACAATCTAACCATGATTGGTCATTAAATAAAAACAATTCACATGTTGGATAAACAATCTCCAACCACGTTCCAAAGCAGCAAAACACAGGAGAAGCAAATGAGTAATTATTGTTTTCATTTTTCTCTGAGGCTTCTAAGCTTACCAGGAGAAAACCCTGGTGAAGAGATTTTTCAGAAAATATGACAGTGACAGAGTGTACAACCTCCTAGAGCTTCTCCTTCCCTATTTCCTGACTCTTGGGGCTACACATGCACAGTTCAACATTGAAGAGTCCAAATCCAATTACCAGTCACAAAGCTTCCATTCAAAACCATGATTTTTACT
Source organism: Arremon aurantiirostris (assembly GCA_035583995.1). Lineage (NCBI taxonomy): Eukaryota > Metazoa > Chordata > Aves > Passeriformes > Passerellidae > Arremon > Arremon aurantiirostris. The sequence continues at coordinate 69,155,996 of JAXCLO010000056.1, read as the reverse complement.
ATTTTTTCTCCTTTTTCACGTGATAAAAATGATGCAATGGCCATTCATGGATGATGTTATTATTAATAAATAACCCAACTTTTCTCATTTGGGGGTCTGTGATATTAATAAATAGAGAGACATGAGGTTATGCTGCATTAGCATTAGAAATATGTGCTAAATACACAAGGAACTGTGTTATACTGTGGTACTGTGTTTTTACTTACTGTAAAACCACTGCTGGTGGCAAAATAAAAACCCTCCTGTAAGGCAAACAACAGAGGGAACACGTAACAGCCAGAGGCAAGCAAGAAAAATAAATTCCACTGTGCTTTGAGAAAACGTGGGGTTGAGGAAGGAAGAAGGCAGGAGAGACTTTCAGGAGGATACACTCAATTTACAGAGACTTTCTGAAATGTGAAAAGTTCCTGAAGCAGCAGAGAAATGCAGAGGGGGACAGACCTCACCAGGGTTGGGTCAAGGAAGGGTTGGGAGAACAACACCAGGGTTAATAGTAATATTTTGGCGTGTTTTTTCCCCAACAATCAAAGTCACGTTTCTCAAATGTGACAGAGAGGTGCACCTGATGGGTGTCAAAGATTATAAATGAGTAGTGAGGTACCAACAAAACTACCCCCAAACAATAAACAAGAACATTTATTCTGTTAACAGAACTAATTATGGGGAATTTTAGTCTTTTAGACACTGCCATCCAACAGGACTTTACCCATGATTTTAAAGTTCATGTCTATTAGCTGAGGTTTTTGGTCTGAAAACTCTAATGTAATCATGACACAAAAGGTCTTTCTCCAGATCTCTTGCATTTCTCAGATCCACCTGGCTGAAAACCACCATTACAACAAAGTTTCTTAAAACAAGGGCACATAAAAATGCTTTACTAACCTCTCTTGACAAAAAAAATCAACTAAAATTCTGTATTTCATAGGGAGAATAAATCTCAAGGATTCATTATATATTATGTGTCCCTCTGTACTTAAAAGCAAAAAACAGACCAGGCTGGCTTAAGATTGCCTGTAAAATATAATTGCTCCCTCTCAGCTGATTTACCTACTCCTAAAACCAAGAAACACCTCTATGTGTCTTCTAGAGCTCTGACGTATCCCAATAGATATTGCTGGTTCAAAATAACAAGTGCTGAAGACAGCTTTTTACATCACTGCAAACATAACTCAAAAATCTAGAAATTTATTTCCAGAAAATAGTTTTTCTCTACAAACTACAATATTCAGGAACAAATATGCTCAGAAAAAGAGGATAGTCCTGGACAAAACAAAGGTTTGAGAGATGACCAGCCAAGTATCATAGGCCAAAACTCTGTTTAAAATGTCACAGTAGTGCCAGGATGTGATGTGAACAAGTTGTGACTGAATATTTCATCCATAGACAGTCTGTGGATCATGGGCTTCAAATTTTCCTTAGAAAAGTAGGGGTTTTTTCCTGTATTTTCTTAATCATACTGCTCAGAAGAATAGAGATATTTTGTAATATGCTTATCAACACCAGGAGCCCCAGGGAAATTGTTTTTTTCCCTGCAAAATATTTTTTTCCACAATTATTCAGCAGCCGTGGTCATTTGATTAATTCATTGATTAAGGAATTATTGTGGCTCAAAACCAAACCAAGTGCTGCCATTTTCCAACAAGTGTCTCAGGCCTTTTGACAGCTCTAAATCTTTTTGAAATAAACTTGAATTTTTCAAGCAATGGAACCATGAGAACCAGGAGTGCACTGCAGGAGCACTGGGGGATTTCAGCTTTATGAGCAGGAGCCACTCTGAAATGCGGCATCAGCCTTCAAAACCACTCCCATCACACCTTTGAGCCTCTTACTGGGAATATGGCTGGAAGCACAGCAAGAACAGGTCAGATTTACTTATTTATATTGAAGCAGGGCAAATAAATCTATCAATTCTCACAGCACCACCGGATTCAGGCAGGCTCAGTCTGCACAGCAGCTCCCAAACTCTGCCTTGACACTGAGTTTGTTGTGAGCAAAGCTCAGCTCCGTGGTGTCTGTTCCATCTCTGGGGCTTAGGCACATAGCTAGAGATAGAATAGACAGGCAACACCTGATGCAAAGCAAAGTCTGAAGTGCAGAAAGTTGTCTAAAATCATCTTGGGAGCTGCTGGTGGAGTGCTGCGCTTTGCTTTTTTTATTTAACCACAATGATGCAAGCATAAAGCTTTTGCAGCCTGGATTCATCTGAGCAGTTCTGTTCTGTCCAGTACTTCTGAGGTGCAGTTTATTCCAGGAGAGAGCTCACACAACCTATATCCAGCAGCACCTATTTTATTTCATCAACTCTAATAGGAGTCAAGGGTGAGACACAGACACCTGTGATGTCAGGGGTTTGGTTCAGTCAGGGGTCCAGCAGTTATCTCAAGCCCTGTGGTTACTCTTTGGCTGCATGTCTCAAAAAAAAGGAAAAAAAAAGCAAAAAAAAAAGCAAAAAA
>JAXCLO010000056.1:69132796-69153443 GCA_035583995.1 Arremon aurantiirostris | reverse complement strand
AAAAGAAAAGAAAAGAAAAGAAAAGAAAAGAAAAGAAAAGAAAAGAAAAGAAAAGAAAAGAAAAGAAAAGAAAAGAGCCAGTGGCACAAGGAAAATGATACAAATAAATCCCAAAGCAAGGCAATGTTTTTGTGATGTACCATGGTATCAGTGTGAGCAGACTGGAACTCACATCTTCGGGGCTCATAATTTACAAGACAACCAGATTCTTCAGATTTTTCTGTTCCCTTGAAAGGAGAAGCCATGTCTGTGATTACACCAAAAATGCTTTCAATGTCCAGCTGTTTTACACTCCTCATTAAAATTCACCCAGCTACCACACATTCCTGAGCAAAGGAGCAGACACACATTTAGGAAGATTTATTTACACGAATCTGACCTAAATCTGTGCTACTCATCCAAGATCAAATTCCTTTCCAACATGAGCAGCCAAAGCAAGTTAAACTTGCAACATAAAGTGCTGCCAGAGTCCTATTTTGAGAAGTTAAGTATCATTTAAGATTCATGCTGCTTTTGCATGGTGAGCAAAAGTCCATTCCTTGAGGTTTATGCTCCCATTTCATAGGGAGAATAAATCTCAAGAATTTATTATAATTTTTATATTATTATAAATAATATTATAATATATTATATATATTATATATAAATATAATTATATCTATTAGATATAGATATAATATAGATAATTATATCTATTATATAAATATATTATATATTTTATATGCAAATATATATAATATATGTATATAATATACTATAATATGATATTAATATATTTATTATATTATAATGAATTTCATTGGATGGGCTACCCCCTCCTGCCTCCTGAGGACATTTCACAGATATCCTGCAGTCATGGCTGGGTGAGCATTTTCTCAGCTTCTGTGGAAAAATTCTCAGCAGCCACTTGTCAAGCAGGACCAGATGGTTGAAGGCAAATGAGCACTGCAAAGCCTTAGCAAGCAAGGAGCTAAAATCACACTGCTTTACTCAGAGAGCCATCTCTCCTGCACAGCATCCTCACCACAAAGAAACGGAGCACATGTTCCTAAATAACCTCCAGCTTGGAGTACTACACGGGGAATCCCAACCCAGCACTGAAATAACTCGTTGAAGGTGCAGCTCCAACACCAAAACAGTTTCCTGCTCTTTCTGCATTCCCTGAGGGAATAGCTGAGCCAGGATAGTGTGAGGAAGGCACAGATGAGACATTCCACCAAGGGACTTTGACATACCTCACTCTGCTGTGTAGGCATAGCCTCAGGATCACGAAGGGAGACTCCAACACCTTCAACAGCCTGGAAATGCCATCCAGAAGGAATATTTACAGCCTTTAAGCAAGCCAGTCTTCATGGCCTGAAACCATACAGCAAGCTTGCTTGCCATCTGCCCATGTAAATTGGCCATTTGTCCCTATTGGAGACAGCTGGGCTGTTAAAGCAATTAAGGTGGCACAGGGAGGGAGTGACATTTTTGGTTTGGCAAAATACTGTTTGCAGCGCTGAAACATTCCTGATTGTGAGGAGGTGACTTTCTTAAGTAAATAATTAAAACAGGCATTCACAGAACACGAGCCCTTGCAGAAGTTCAAGTTAAAGAAATGAGTTTCCTTCCTTTTGTTCCTGTTGAAGAGATTTGCACCAAATGAAAGAATTCTGTCTCTGACAATGCAAAGCATTCACAGTCACTGGCCAGACTTTTACAGCAAGCATATTTGTCTTTTGATATAGGACATCTGTGAGCTAGCAACAGCAATAAATCTGAATGTTAGCACAGGCAGTTTTCCACATTTTAGGTCAAATGCTATCAAATTTAGCTTATCAGCTTATTAAGATAAAACAAGCTGCTTTGTTATTAGTTTTCCGATTAGTTGCTTGCTTCCAAAACCTGGGACAGTAGAGTTGTTGGTTTCTATTTTTCCATAGTGTAAATGCTTAATGCCCACTGGTTATCGTTATAAATGATAAACAGGGAAATCACTGCTTGATCCCTTGCTAGAAGAGGGGAATGTGATGATTTCAGCATGTTTAAAACACACATTCCTAACATACCTAACTGGTCTGTAATTTTTTCACAGTATAAGGCCTGAGCTTAGTGGTTGGGTTCCTTGATCTGCTATATATATATAAATACATCCTGGTTTTTATCAACAAGCTATGCAGTGACAGTCTGTTGAGCTGGATACCTTGGGAGTTGTGGTATTGTCTTCCAAAGGTAGCAGCCTTTCCTGGGAGCAAGCAGGGGAAATGGGACACAGCTTTGCAGAGCTCTCTGCCACAGCAAACTGTCCTTTTGGCTGTGTGCAGACTGCAGCATCCACCAGGCTTTTGTAGTCTAACCCATGGGAAAGGAAAGGTTTTGTGTCCTATGGAGAGAGGTAAGTGCTGCTGTTTTAGAAAATAGGACTTGAGTGTGCTTCAGGAGGGCTGGAAGAGCTCCAGCAAAGAAAATTTAGCCAAACTGCACGTCACATGTCTGCTCTTGCGCTGGGAGATCTGTGAGGAAGATATAAAAAAAGGAAAATTACGTTCTTCTAATACGTTTCACAACATGTGTTCTTATTTTAGAGTCGACATACCGTCACCAAGCTACCATTGATGATGAAGTGGTTTCCATGGAGATACTAGACACAGCTGGCCAGGTGCGTGGGTGCCTGTGCTGCAGCTACCCAGTGCCTTGGCTGGGCTGTGCAGCAGGGCAGGGAATTGTGGTGGTGGCAGCAGTGCAGGGGCTGGCAGGTGTGCCCCACTCTGGGGACACAGATTTCCTTCTGGGCAGAACCCCTTTCTCCTCCCCCATGCTGGATCCACACTCTTCCAAGCAAGGATCCTGCTTGGAAGAACACACAAGTCAAGGGGTTTACTCTGGGGATAAAATTATTTTGTTGTCACGCCTTTTTATTCAGGGCCAGCCCAACAAGAAGGGCTGGCCAGCAGGCACAAAGTCACGATTTGTTTCTATAGTCAAGTGATGGAGCTTGACAATTTCAGACAATGATTCCCACCAAAGTGAAGAGCAGATTTGTCATAGTCAGGTCTCCCTTTTAAAACATGGCAGCTGAACATGCTACACAGGTCTAGGCAGGTCATGGCACTGGGTGGAAGAGATCTCCTATGCCACGTGATAAAAAAGGTGATGTGAGCAAAGTAGATGCACACAGCTTTGTAGGACCATCACCTCTCTGAAGACCTGCTGTCTTCTTCATAAATCAAGTTCCTAAGGTGGTGTTCTGTCTTTTCCAACAGGAGGATGCCATTCAGAAAGAGGGACACGTGCGATGGGGCGAGGGTTTCGTGCTGGTTTACGACATCACGGACAGAGGCAGCTTCGAGGAAATGCTGCCGCTTAAGAACTTGCTGGACGAGGTCAAAAAGCCCAAAAACGTCACGCTGATCCTGGTGGGCAACAAAGCAGACCTGGATCACTCCAGGCAAGTCAGCACGGAGGAAGGGGAGAAGCTGGCCACGGAACTGGCGTGTGCTTTTTACGAGTGCTCGGCCTGCACGGGAGAGGGGAACATCATGGAGGCCTTCTACGAGCTGTGCCGCGAGGTGCGGCGCCGCAAGATGGTCCAGGGCAAGACTCGGAGGAGAAGCTCCACCACCCACGTCAAGCAGGCCATTAACAAGATGCTGACCAAAATCAGCAGCTAAAAAAGAGCTGTCCTAAGCCAGAGAAGTGTTTTAGACTGTATTAGCTTGGAGTCGGGATGGGGCAAGCAGAGTTTAATGAGAAAAGGTCGAATCTTTGCAATGAAGAATAAAACCACAAAAAGACGAACGCCACCACTTTTTGGAGTAACACAGAATCATACTGTTTTCCTGTTTTGAAATGTATTTAGCCACACTGCTTCTGACTAATGTGGGGAATAAAAACCAACAAACAAACACCAAATGAACTCCAAATGACTAGACAACTGTGGGGATTGGCAACCAAGAGAGAATCTTCTGCTTCTTCATGGCTAGCTCCAATCCCCTGCAAGTCAGTAGTGCCTAAACAACACTTCCAGCCAGACAGCTGCTCAGTAGCCTTTGGAGAGTAAGATTCAGCCCTCAGTCCATCAACAACCATCACAACTGGTGTTCTCCAGGACTGAATATGTGTAGAGGCTGCTGTGTGGAAACAAAGTTCACCTGACACCTTCACCAGCTCTGAGTTGGCTCATTGTATGCTTTCACTCCTTCCTTGTTATTTTTGTCAAATTCATGAGTGTTGATGTTCTTAGCAAGGTATGCAAAAAATATAGGAAGGGTCTATTTCCTGGAGTGTTTAGCCAGCTAGACACACATTTCAAGAGAGCTAAAGTTCAGCTGCACTTCCAGCTCCTCTGAAACTGCAGAGTTGTCCAAAATAATCATCTAGTCCAGCAGTATTTCACCATTTCCCCCTCAAAGTGCTGGGGAAATGGGAGTAAAGTTGGGAAATCAAACTGAAAAAAAAATAATAATAATCATATTACTATTAATGTAGCTATGGGTAGTTTTTAGATTTTTTTTGGTCTTTTTTTTTCAATGCAAGTAGTTCTTAATCTATTTTATACCGAAGAAGAACGGAATCCTTGGGAAGGCAAGTATTTAAATTCTAAGTCCAAATGTAAATCAGATCTGAATGGCCTCTACCATATCAAAAGACCATAATTTTCAGCTGTTTAAATTCCCAGACGCTGCTTGGAGCACTCTGGGACTCAAAGCAGTGCAGGTTTTTTGTGACCTTTATCTGGCACATCGAAGCGGAAGCGCATTTTATCAGATATTGGTGCCTGGGATAAAAAGATGTCCAGTGCTTTACTTCTCTCTCATCATCTCATTTAAGTTTTGCCTCCAGTCTAGTTGGTTTCTTAACTGCTAAAATATGCAAGAACCAAGATTGGAAGCTTTTAATTCAGATTGTGCTGGTCTCCCACCAGTGGTGTAGCATCCCTTTGGGCAGCTCAGACTGTCAACACATAGAACCACAGCCAAAGGCTGGGATGACAAATTAGCAGTGTTCTCCTTTGAGGAACAGCCCCCTTGGAGCATTTGCTTACAACTTTATTCTCCACTGCTTTGTACTTCATGTGGTTATTTGTGAGGAAGTGATTCCAAAAGCCTGTCAAATGCAAATTGCCACAGATGTAGGAAAGTGGGTAAATCTAGCTGGCTAGCACTTTGTAAAGCTCTAGATAGCCATATAAGCGGTGGAACAGGCTGAAGAGGCAGATCTGTATATCCATGTGAACAGAGAAAAGTTCCAAATTACAACTTTGATTAAAAGTATTCACTTAAAGATATTTTACCAAAGTTTGTTTTTTTTTTTTTAAACTTTCACTTTTACCCAACCAGCAAAGAACATCACATTCAGATGTATATTTTGTTTGGGCTGTTGTTTGTTTTCTCTGCTTCTGTATTCTAGGTGGTAAAAACTCATTTCACTGTCCTGGAATGTCTATATTTTGTTCCTCATGTGTGTTGCTGTAAATCAGCTGGACACACTGCAATGGAAACTTCACTGTGTGCTTCTGGGCAGGGGGTTCTTGCAACAGGCCTCCGTGACACACTTGTTCCCAAACTACTCATCATATCGTTAACTTTTTTAAAAAAGAAAAAAAAATACAAAAAAAGCAAAAAAGGAAGAATAGAGGTTTTGCCATTTTTAGTATTGTAGAATCAACACAAGTGTAAAAGAGCGAGCTAGTGCCTGTTCACAAACCAGAATTTTTTAGCTGAGGGACTGAACTTGCCAGCAATTTAGTTACATTAGGAGCCAGAGTGAGCATTTGCAAGTTGAAACACTGAGGTTCTGTTATCTTTCAAATCAGTGCTGGTGCACGAAGTAAACAAAATCCTTACCTGCAATCCCATGGCAACGTAGTCGTGTCTTTACTTTGGTGTGCTAAGCAATTGGTTCATCCCTCTTAGAAAACCTCAACTGTTCTTTTATCTGAAAATCCTTTCCTGGGGTTCAGGTTGGAGCTGCATTTAAAATACAAACAGGTTATAAATGAATGACAAGAGAAAGTAATTAATCATATTCATACGAGAAGAGTTGAAAGGAAGGAGAGGCTAAGTTACGGCTCTCATATATTCCAAAAGATTTCCAGCAAACTATATCTTCTTTAATAACATCTGTGTGGATAAATTATAAAACCCTGGTGAAAATAAAATGTTCCACTGTGCAAACATCCCTTGTTGCATAAAGAACCTAAAATAAAAATAGTAACATTCCTTTGCAAAGACTGAATTTGAAAGCTGCCAAACAAGATAAACACTTGGTCAAAAAGGAGGCTGCTGTTTTGTGACCCTTCATCCAAAACTAACACAAACTTCTTTAATTAATTGCTCATTAATTTGTTTCCTTCTAAGCCATTTCTGTTGATATGCATTGCATAGCATTAAATGCAACTTGATCTACTGTTGCTCCCAATGTTACAACCTTTTACTGGATATGTTGTAAATCTTTCATATCTCCACAATGTGCAAATTGAGCCCAAAATTGCCCAAGCATTGAAAGGGCTGATTGCAGCATGAACCCACAATCAGTAGCCTTTCTGCAGCAGATATCAACAGATTCAATTCTGCTTCTCCTGCTGCTGTTTATATGTGTGTATATGTGACACTAATGTTGAGTTTCTCTGCCCTCTGCCATTTCTGCAGAGAGAGGATGGCAAAGAAGATAAAAAATGGGGAGGAGAGGTGAAAGGGATACTTGTTACCTTCAACAAGTTGACTGTCATTTATGAAGTTTTTTAAAATATTTATCTTCAATTGATGAAGAGTTAGTCATGCCCATGCTGCAAGACCTGGATCAGGACCCAAAACTTCCCTGGAACTCTGAGAATCTTTGTATCTGGGGGTTTTGGTGCAACTACAGATGGAAGAGAGGATCAGCCGCTGGGTTTGCACCTGGATCCAGACAGGTTGTCCCCAACCTGGGGATAGTTGGATCTGACAGTTTGCTACAAGGCTAGTTGATTTTTATATATATAATGATCTGTATGCATTTTTACATTAAAAATATGAAAGCTTGTGCCTGTAGATAATATATAAGAAAAAAAATAAAAAATAAAAAGCAAATATAGTGTTTTCTGTACTGAACTCTCACGTATTGATCTTCCATTAGATGTCTCCAGTGTTCCTTCCAGCTATTAAGGGGCCAGTTCCGAAAGCTCTGATTTGGTTCTTATTTAATTTTATTTAGTGAAAACAAACGGTGAATTTTACCAGAATAAGCACTGAAAAATCTGGATCATTTTACTTGAACTTATTTGGCTGTTAGTCCTGGAATAGAGAAGTCAAACAGCATCTACAGTGAGGCACAGCTCCAAATGTCCTTGCTAAGTATTTCAAGGCTGAGGAAAAAAGTTACAGAATAATAAACTAACCTCAGTGAAACCCACCAAAAGCTGTCCTGCCAAATAAATAACACAGACCTTGATCCCAAGCTTCTGAGGTGAAATCCTGGGATAAGAAGTCTGGGGGATTTATGCTGGTGATTTGGACAGTGGCGACTTTTCACCTGCTGCCAACTCCGCCCCTGTTAAATGATAATTCACTGTTAATCTGAGGAGGATGTACATAATTTTTGCCTTATGAAAGGTACATTATATGAATGGTAAATAATCAAACAGAGCATGGGTATTAAGCTGTAGCAGAGGAGGCTTCAGCAGTAAAAAGGGGAGCTGTAATCTATTCTTTTTCCCCCAAACTTGGGCCAACCAAATGGTGAACAGGAGTGGGGGTATAAGAATGGTATAAGAATGTCACAACAGGCAGAGCATTGCATTAAACCTGGGTGAAACCTCCCAACACCAGTCACTGTCTGCCTCTGGAGCACTAAAAAGCAGCCTTGGGCTCTGTCAAGAACATTATTTTGCTCCAGTCAAAATAATGTCTCCTGCAAAGTAACTGCAGTCATAAAGGCTATGCATAAACAGTCTTGGGGTTCCTTTTATCTTTTTTTTTTAATGGCTCAATACATATGCAAATCTTAAGAAGAGAAAGAAAAAGAGGCTTTAATTAACCGAGGCTTCCTAGCATTTTGATGTATCTGCCTTTATGCTCTTAGCAAAATTAAACTTATAATGAAAACAGTGTCATCCTAGAGACTCCGGTGTTGTGCATTTTATTTCCTTTACAGATGCCAGGCACTAATTACCCCAGGCTATGAAAATACAAAGCAGCAGCTTGTCCAGTGCTGTGCAAGGTTTCCAGGAGGTGAAAATGGTGTGAGGCCAGCTAATAATGATAATGGTTTCTGCAAGCACCATTGCCCATGGGAAAAGCTGTTAATGCAGCAGGAGAGGTGGCAGATTCCTGGGCAGGACTCTGCTGGCCCTGGTGGAGTTTGCATGGGATGAGAACACACCCCAATGGCCAATTCCTCTCATCCATCTGAAGGATTTTACCCATTTTCAGTTTAAGTAGACTGGCAGGAAACCCTAAATCCACACAAACACAATATTTTTAGGTGAGTTTGGCCTTTTTGGACTGATCTCTTCCATTTCCACCTTAATTCCCCAAAGCAGCATTTGTCTTTTGCTGTTTCCAGCATACTAAACAAAATAATTTTGAGTTTTGTTCAGTTGTTTGGTTTTTTTTTAAAGGGTATTTGCCAATAAACTCTGATACCCATGGGCAAAGAGGCTGTAACACTTCTCAGAGTTCACTCTCACAAGGATGGATATTTGCAAATACCTCTGGATATAAATTATAAACACTGAACACAGCAGCTCTGAAGAGTTGGAAATAATTTTTTTTTCCTAAAGGGAACCTCTCATCATTGTAGTACAGATGGCTGTGCCAAGCACCAGTCCTAAACCAGACTGAAATATCCTGCATCACCAGGAGCAGCCATGGCCTGCCATGAAATATTAACATGCAGAATAATAAAAAAAAACCACAATTGAAAACAATTTGCAGGCAGACTTCAAATTATACCTCACAGAAGAAACCTGCACATTCTTTCCTTTTAAATTTTATGTGGTATAAGGAATTTACAGAACCTCATTTCAAAATCCAGCAAGTTCTGGTGACTCAGAATGTATCAGTAATGTAAAAAATAAGGGTTTTTATCAAGCTCCTTTGTCAGCATACATGATTTAAACTCTCCACTCTGTCTCCTCTAGCCTGGTCAAAGCTGCCATTACTACAAAGAATATCAGAGACCCAGATGGAACTTTTGATATGAAAAAAATCAAATTAAAAACCCCCAATAAATAACTCCAGAGAGACATAATCCAAATAAAGGTTGAATTCTCATTTTCCTGAAAAGCAATTTAAAGATTTCATACACCAGTGCTGGTACACAGGTGATCTGACCAAACTAAGTAATCAGAAACAGTGGAATATTTTGAGGTTATAACTTGGATTTCTTTTTGCAAATCTAGCTGTAAAGAAATAAAATTATTATAGTTCAACAGACATTAGGTCTGGAATTTGTAATTGATACCTGGTTTTTATAGTCAAATTTCAAAAAAATCAAGAAGAGGGAAGAGGAGAGGGGAAAGAAAAAGATAACAGAAAAAGGGAAAAGAAGAAAAAAAAAGAGAGAAAAAAGAAAATAAAAGGAGAAAAATCTAGTTTAAACAAGTCCAAATAATTTTCCCATTGTTCTTAGGGTTTCTCTGTGCAGAGCTTTCTGCAGTTCCTCACCAAAGCCGATGATAGAACACTGAACACTGACACTTGCTATCCAAAAACCTTTTCTCTCCTAAGGGCAGACACAATCCAAACCTCACTCCTGTAAACATTCAGCTCAATTCCATCCTGGGATAGAAGTTTACATCTACTTCAATCCAAATTATTTCACTTTTGCATACAGGGTGCATTTCTCCTCTTTGGGAAAGAAATAATTCTAAAGCAATGAGTGTTATTAACAATATAAAATACACATAGTTTAACTATGTATCTAAAATAAATCCATAAACAAAAGAATGCTTTGTCTGTGAGAACTGAAGAAGACAAAAGAATGTTAGATAGTTCTGTAAATATTAAACCTCTTGTAACAGACCAATAAATTGTCTCTGCCTTCTTTGCTCTGTTTTTTCAATATTTGAAATAACCATAATAAACACAAAAAGCCTTCAACTTCCTTTAGGGAATTTCAGTGAAGGACAGTATTTCTTTGCAATAGAGTTAAAACATTCAAGTTTATAACTCTAGAGAAAATAGAAAATGTGGCAGGAATGACAAAGAGTTATTTTAGAGAGGCAGAAAGTGAGGGAAGAGTGACATCCTCAGACTTCCTAGACAAAAATCTAAGTAAAGTTCTGTGAAGGACTCTGACATTTTCCTACAGTGGTGAGCTGATACCTGAAGTTTAAACTCAGATTTTTTAAAAATATAATTATTATTGCAGGGAGCAAAGAAGAGATGGATGAGATGGTGTATTTTGGTAGCAACCATCAGATCTTTAGGTTAGAGTTGTTATCATTCTGAATCAGAGTTACTATCCTGGTTTCAGACAATTTTCTCCAATAGAACCACTCGAACCACCACCACTCCAATTTTCACAAACAGACGTCAGCAGAAAAAAAGAAAAAGGTAGAGGCTGAAAGATCACAGTTTTTAATTTACCTGTGTAGCCCATGAACATTTCCTGGGGTTTTGGAAATGGCTGCAGACAGAAATTCATAAGCTACATCCATAAAATGGCAGACACAATGTTCTGCCATGCGTCTCTCAGGTGTTGGCTCTGTTTTCTCCGTCAGATTCTGCTCTGTTTTAATGCCTTTGTCTTCTTCAAGGAAAGACCTAAAAACTGTTGGTGCAAAATTTAAGAATTTGAAGTCAGTTTGGTTTCAGTTTTACATTGAAATATTTAGAAAACATTTCCAAAAGAACAATCCCCACCACACTTTAATTTAGATTACTGTAATGATCTCAGTCAAAATATCTCATTAACTGCTTAAGAGAGTTATTTCTCAGAAGTATTTTTAAAAGAGAGCTAATCCAACCATTTTTTGTGAGATCATACTCAATTTAGTGTGCTCTGTTATTTTCTAGTGTGAACTTCTGGTCAGTAGGGCTCTTAAACATTCTTGTTGACTCCCACAGACCTTTATGAAAACAAGTTCATTTATTAATTTAGTTGCAGAGAGCATGCCATGATCTCACAGCTGATGTCAGCAGGTGAGAGCTTACCAACCATGCTCTAATCAATTTCCTGTATTCAGAGATGAGCAAAAGGGATTATTGGGGATAATTCCTTTTGCTCATCTCTGAATACAGGAAATTATCACATCAATGTCCTTGGCCACACCACTTGGCTGACCAGCAGCTCCAGATGATGCCCCTGGGTTTGATTTACAGCCACAGCAGGAATTTCAGCTCAGTCAGAAAGGCCTTGCATTTTTCCCACATGGTTCTTCATCAATTTGGTCCAGTGGCTTCTGAGACCCAGCCTGAACTCTGAACACAAAAAAGCACAAAAAGTGCTTTTTTGGAAAATTTGGTGTTTCCAACATGCAATTATCGTGCTTATCAAGTTTCAGGAAGGGAATGAGCTGCTTCTAATTACATGAAGTGAATGTGTACCAATGGCAAACTCCAGGAGAAGTCAGAGAAAGTTTTCAGAAGCTCCCAAAGACTGGTGAATGTTTAAGTAAGAGTGCACTCTACTGAATTGCAAAATATTCAAAAATACATAGCAGGACAGGATTAGAATGCAAAATAATTCACTACTTAAACATCTTCACCAAGACTAAATTCAGTTTTCAGACTGCCCTCAGACTTACTCCTTTTGATCCTGAGTTGGAGCTGTTTCATAGTTTACGGAAGTTAATAAAAATAATTCCCAGTATGTTCTCAGGAGCTTTGGGATCTGAATCTTTACCCTTACACTTAAAAGTTCTGTTCCTTTAACTGGATTAAGGATAATAATAAATTAATAATTTATTAATAATTTAGTAACCCTCAGCTCCTTTCAAATGCCTCAGGGAAACCACACCAAAGTGAACATGACCAAGCCTAATTGTCCAACTATCTAATTGATTATTGACTTTATTCTGTTAGCAGATAGGGAGTAATTTGTAAAAGCTCAAACTACTTACTGTATTTATTATGAGCCCATCTTCCTATCAGCTCCAAGATAGCATTTTCAACCAATTCCTCTCTTTTACATGAATATTGGATTTTTTAAAGCAGCATGGCTTGTTGTAGCACAAGGGAGAAGTTGATGTCAGCTCACCCTCCTCTGAGAGGATCACCAAGGTATTCTCCCATGGAAAAGAGAGATGACCCTCTCATCGCACCTGTAATTAAAATAAGTCATTAAAAATCAAGAAAAAGCTCCTATCAGGACCCATAGTTCCCTTCCTCTGGAATAAATTGAGAGAAAGAATGTTAGTGTTCCTACCAGAATTATTAAACTGCATCAAGATATTTATTCAAACCAACTGCTATTTTCTGTCTGCTTTTGATGATTAAAAACATGTCATGACATTAAAAATACAGCAGTTAGATATTGGGGATGGTTTTTTATCATAAAAACTTCTTTGTGGTAAATCTTCTAGTTGTTCCTCCTTGTCCAAATATCTAAAGACAGATTTACCCTTCAGTCATCTCCATTTTTCACTCTATAAGTCCCACAGTGCAGCTCTCCTCCTGCCTACTTCCACACTCAGTTAACCACGAACTCAAAAATGACAGTCATTCCTTAGATCACTGACATCCCTGGAAAAAAATTAGAGATTTATAATTTTTCCAATAGAAATAACAACAAAAATTGCCAATGGCTTTGGCAACTCATACTGAGCTGCTTTTCCCTAAGGTCTCACCCACTTTGTCCATTAACCTGTCTTACACTCTTGTAAGTGAACTAATAACATCTTTTAAGCCATGTCTATTTTCTTTTCCTACCCTTATTTGTAGGTATATTCTCCCTCCAATTCAGTCCAAAAATCACTTGATTGCTAAGTAAAAAATCATACCTTTCAAGACTTTACCAGAAGAGTTCCTAAATCAAGTTCTTTGCAATGAGAGATTTTTTTTTCCCATATATTCCACCCAGTGTTGAGCAAATAACTATCACCACAGCAGTAGCACTTGGCACACCTCAAATATTGACCTCTGCACAGAAAAAAAATCTAATACAAAATCTCACTGTTGCTTGTTACTTCTCTTTATATTTGAAGAATTTTCCTGTGATGGCAGCGTGCACACATTAACACCACTGCATTAGAAAGGGTGACTCCTTATTCCACTCACAATAATGAGAAGTTATATTAAAAAGGGTTGCAGAAAAGGGTAACTGCATAATTAGCATTTCTTAGCACTATATATTGAAAGGTAAGGAGAAGAGACAGAGAAAATAATTATATTCTTACTTTAATGACAGCTATTTCTGGTAAATAGGAAAGTCAAAAGCACATCAACCCTTTCATCTCCAACCCCTAGATTTGGTTATTCTCCCTAACAATTGCTCCTTGTCCATAGGAAGTCAGCTCACCACACTGAAAAGATCACCTTATCCAAGGCCTACATAATTCCATATCCAAGAAGGGCAGGAGAAATAAATTTTTGAATACAGGATATTGAATCTAAGCTTTGTAGCTTTTTCACTGTGATCACAGTTGCTCCAATGTTCTTCTCCTGTCCTCAGTGGATGTTTGCCCCAAGAAAAATCTTCTCCCAGATGCAATACTGTAAATAGAGAATAGAAATACAAACAAGAACTGCTGTCATTTCTCTGTCTTAGCTGGCAGTGCTGGAAGTCATACAAAATTAGAGGCACGGGTTCATTGTAATAACAAGAATAGTGGTTGCTTCCCTGTGCCCGAAAGAAATGGCTGATTTTCAATTTTTTTTTAAATTTACATGCATAAAATTATTTAGTACATAGAGTACTGCACTGATGGCTTACAGGGACAGCTCCTCAGCTGCAGGGAATCATTCTTTTTGTCAAGCCCCGCTAAGAAACATTAAGAAATGCATCTAGGAAATGAAAGATCAGCAGTCTGGTTTGGGCTCTGCTACAAAACCTCTGTCTCTGTTGGCACTAAGCTCTGACTGCTCATTTGGAAACCCTTGTCCACCCCATGGGGATTCCTGAGCCTCAATTTATTAATGGGGCTGACTTGCTTGCTTCGAGTGCACCTCAGCCACATCTTCTGCTATTTATTGCAAACTCACTTTCTGCACTGTGATAAAAGCCAGGGAAGGCTGCAGGGAGAGCAGGGGCTGAGCAGAGGCTGCCTGTGGGGCTATCTCAGTGAGGAGACCAAAGCAGGAGAGTTTATGGTGTGCTGCCACCCTGCCAGGGTCACCGGGGGTGAAGGTAAATGGGAAAAGTGGCTGTGCTGGAGCTGCACAAGGCCTTGAACGTTTTACTAGGCAATAAAAGAATGTTAAACAGTCCCCTCCTCTCCCTCCTCAAGGTCAGCTGGTGGTTTCATAACCCTTGAATCCCACAGAAAACTGCATTGTTTCCACCATTCCCATGTATTTCATCCAAGTGTGAAAACAGTGAGATGTTTAAATGGTTAATAAAGGGGATCTAACTTTGGGAGAAAAAAAAGAGCCAATACATTGTGGTGTACAGCACCAGAGCCTGATCTCATTTTTCTGTATGATTTTGCTAAAATCATAGAGCCTGTTTTTTATTTTTAAATGGAGCAGCCCTCTGAGCCTGTTTTTCATTTCCAAACGGGGCAAAGGACAAATTTTCCTTATTTGAAATACACATGGGAAATGTGCTTGATGACAGGTTAGAGGTATTGAGCAAAGCCACTCAGCAAAGATAAGAACTTCAAAGGGAAATGGTGGGTGATAACTGGAAGAGTGACAAATATCTAGAATTTCAAACTTTTATCTGTGAGGAGTCTTGTTTGCCGGATGTACTTCCAGACAATAACAATTTTAGTTTTAGAATACCATTAGAATAACAACAACAAAAAAATAAAAGGAGAAAATTTTGACCTTATAATACTCACTCCCAAGGATCTGAATGAACTTAGAAGCTTTTTTCCCCAAGCTTTTCTCATAGAGAAAACTATGCAACCATGGTTGCATCTTTTAAAAGAGTAGAATATCATGGCCAATTCTTTGATGTGTGATGGAATAGAATTTACAAGAATTCCTGTCATCTTGAAAATTTTCTAAAGGAAACAGCAGGAAGAATTATGACTTTAAGAAGATGCTGACATAATCAGCTTTCTCTCTCTTTTGAATTTCAAAACAGCAATGAACAGACACTCTGGGGCCAGAGTATAACTCCAGAGAGGCCCAGAGTGCTGAACACACAGAATTTGGCCAGAAACATGTTATTGGTCAATGCAAAATGCAATTTTGGTGAGTTGGTGTGAGTTTTTGGTCTATCAATGCAAGGTTTATATACCAAGCATGCTGATGTCTATCTGGCACCAAGGTGGCTAAAGGAAGAATTGATGATGTTTCTTTTCCAGTGTCCCTTTGCTGGAATTTTATTATTATCAGAGAATGGTTCAAAACTGTGGAGAGTGATTGGAGAAGGAATAATAATTCAAACTTTGCTGCTGGGATGTGTGTCTGCCATGAGCTGATCTCAAACCCTAGGTCTGAATATCCCTCACATCTGGATCCTTTCCAGATCTAAACTCTGTATCAAGCCCCAGGTCGAGCAATACTGATGTCTGATTCACCAGCCAGCAAACATGTAAACTAAACAGAGTTCCAAGGCCAGGTCAGAACATTTCCAAACTCCCCACTTCACCAAGCCCTGAAGATTGTTTTGCATCACTGAAGCAGCACAAAACAGCTCAGAGATAAAATGGACTTGATGCAGGGACTGGGGTCAGCAGGTCAGTTCCCAATCTGAAGAAAAAACCTCTGGAAGGAAGGAGAGCAGAAATGGCAAGCCCTGAAGAAAATAACTGGTCAAGAAAAAGGCTGGGTTGTGGGAACCACCTAAAATGGCTTTTCCTGTGGGATCCCAGCTGCAGTGGCACTGCTGGCTGCTCCAGAGGGCTCAATGTGTCCGGGTCACAGAGCTGCCTTCTGGAAAACAACAGCTGGAACCAGAGACACAGGGAGGAGGAGGAAGGTCTTAAACATCCTCCCTGCAGCTTTGCAGAGAGAGACAATGCAGCTCAGCAGAACACAAATTCAATGGGTATTTTCAGAGAACAGCACATCAGAGTAGATTAAGGTAACAAGTTTCACTCTGTGTGCTATCAGCAAAAAGAGAGAATGGAGCACGGCATGGATGCAAAGTGATGATGGAGAAAAGGGGATGGAGAAAAGGGGATGGATCAAAAGGGATGATGGAGAAAAAGGGATGATGGAGAAAAAGGGATGAATGAAGAGGGATGATGGAGAAAAGGAGATGGAGAAGAGAACAGTCAAACATTCTTGGCAGTGCTTAGAAAAGGGGAAAGGAAACTAACACTTCTTGATAAACAGTCTCAGGACTGAAGATGCCTTTGGTTATTTTGCCAAAGCATGTTAAATGAAGTACAGCAGTCTTTTCTCCTTGCAATGATAATTTTTTAAAAGTGTAGAAAATCCCATTCACATTCCCACATGCCCTTATGCTGAGTGCTTTCAGAGCCAGTTCTCAGCAAAGAATACATTGGAACAATCTATCTCTGGTGTGCACCCAAAAAGTTAATAAAGCAGACCAAAGGAGAGACTTTTTCCATTTGATGTAATCTGAAACATGTAAAATAACCTATTGGAGAAAATGAAAAGAGAGGAAAGATCACCCTTCATTTTAGATAGTCCATTTAGATTCCCTGAACAAATATTTGAATATTTTCCAGTGTAACTTCAGGATATATTAACTTAGAATGAGTAATAAAATAAAATTGAGGGACAAAATAATACTCTGCATATTTTTTTGTAAATTATGTTACTTGAGAAAGCAAACTTACAGATATATTCACTGACATTTGACTAGCCAATACATTTTAAAGATTCAGAATATCACTTCCAAATTTAATAGAGTTTTCAGCATGTAAAGTGAAAAAATAAATTTACATCTCCTGAGGCACTGTATGTTGCTGGAATATGAAAAAGAATACACTCAGTTCAAAAAAAGGTGCGACAAACAATTGTGGTGCAAAGTTTATGGCCAAGGAGCACCCATGTCCAAGCTCCAGGGTGTGCAGCAGACTGTTCCCTCTGTTATCAGTTGCTCCAAAGCCCAGGGACATCCATTTGTCAGAAAAAAACCCCAGTGCTATCCCTTCCAGAATATTCTAGGAATAAGGTGGTTGTCTTGCCAGAAGGAAGTGAAGTGATATTTTTATTAGAGTCCAAAATGATGGCAATAATATATGCCACCTAAACAGCAGGTGGTCCTCTAGCAGAAAACCTTCCAATATCTTCTATAGGGAAAGCACAGCCCTCTATATGTAAAATATTCAATGCTGGAGATGGAAATGCTGGAGAACACAGACTGTGTGAAAATAAAAGGGAGGAAACAGCATGGGGGAATTGCATCACTCTCCAACAGATAAATAAACAAATAAATCAATTTGGCAAGATGCAAAAGAAATAATTGGTTTAAAAGTAAACCAAGTAAGGTCCTGTAAAGGTGCATTAAACACCAAACTGCTACTCTGTTAAAGACATAAAGAAGAACCTCTGTAGAAGCTTGACAACAAAATCTGAGCTAGAAACAAGGCTTTTTGCAACTCAGAATGAAAACCCCTCTAGCCAAGTGAGGAAATCCATGTGTGGGAGCCCAGAGAAAATGCTGAACACAGGTACACGTCTGAGATCCAGCACAAGCACACAAAACTGCCTCCACGAGCTCCCTAACAGATATTGATTCCTGCACCACCCTGCCAGGAGAAATGCAGGCTCAGAGCCCTGTGCCACTGCCCAGGAAAGCTGCACTCCTCTCTAAAGAGGCTCTCAGCCTCAGAAATACAGATTTACATGGGGCAATGCACGGACCAAGGGACACCAATGGATCCACAGGGAAGGAATCCACCCTGCAAACAAATAAGGATAAATGGCACCCCACTGATCCTCACCATAATTATCACCAGATGCACGAGAAAGGAAACACACCTCAAGGACTGCTGCCACTGGGAGATCCTCCCCAACGGCTGAGAAAGAAGCCAGAAAATCTACTGCCAGATAATTTACTGGCAGCACTGCTTACATGTGGAGCAGAAAAAATAACTAGCACTTAATTCCATTGGCCTTTTGCTGCCATTGCCACTGCCTTTCCTAAAATCCAGCTTAGGAATCATGCAAGCCCCTTCCTCTGGATAGGTTTTTTTGTTCATCACTTCACAATACCCCAGCATTGCAGAATTTCCACAATCTAGAGATCTTCAGCAAGCTGACATGGTCACTCTGAGCTGATGGCAGGCCAGAGAAGTTGTTTCCAAAGGCACCACAGACACATTTAACACAGTTGTTTCATTGGATTTAACCAGCTCACAGAAGGCTGGAAATATGCATCACAATTCATTCCAGCAATTAGAGCAAGGCACCCATTTTTTTAGGAATACAGCAAAATATCACAGAGCCAGTCACTCAATGATGAGATAGATAAGAGCCCTACAGACATTTCAAAGAGCATTCAAGAGGATGTGAGAGTCACAAAGATAATTTCCTCCACAGCTGGGAAGAAGAGCTGGTTATCTCAAGTTATAACAAACTCCACAAATCAGGTTAAGTAAGGGCAGCATTAAAAATAAGCTGAGATAATTCCAGCTGAGCACTAGGCCATAATCTAAGCTTGTCATGACCTCTTGCTTTTTAAAAGTAGATGCAAACAGAAGATAAAACAAAGAAAATTGAAGTACAAAATACATCTCTAAACAAATGTGCTGGTTTAAGTCTGCATTGAAAACTGAGCTGGACTTTGTGATACTGGGCATCAAAATAAGGAACATTTTCTCTGGAGACAGAGTCAGAAAAGGAGATAAGAATCCAGGACAGGCTGGCTTTGTTTGGAAGAGGAATGGGAAGGATTTAAGGACAGCAAAAGGCTGCTGGTTGTTATCTCACCAGTTTCCAAGGGCCGTGTGTGTGAATAACAAAACCAGCATCACTGATGCTCTGCTGCTTGAGGCAATGCTCACCTCAGTGAGGGCAGTTTCCTTGTCCAATCCCAAAAACAGAGGGCTGGTAATTGATATTACCATCTGGTAATATCATTGATATCACTATCTGGTCAAACTGCAGCCTGCCTTTTTCCCCTGGCAGCTGCCTTAACAGGGTCTCCAATACACAATCCATTCCTCTCCATACACACAATTTATGCCCCATATCTGCAATCTCACTCCTTCAAGGCATTTTACTCTGTGGTTTCTACAGTACCAAAAGCCCAGAGAACAGCTCTGGTAATGAGACAGCCTGCAAAGTTTTCTGGAGAGCTGGGAAATGGTGACAAACCCAGGAAAATGAGGGGTTGCCACACGCCTACAAAGGAATTCAGGCTCATTAATCTTTTGCTATCAAAACACTCTCTCAGACGTACAAATCTCTTTGCATACTTTTGTGAGGCTGTTTCAGTGAGGCATGATAAATGCTAGAGAGAATTTAAGGATAACAGCAGGGACTAGGTGGTGAATTCAGAGAGTTCCAAACATCTGTAGTTCACAGAGATCCTGCTCTAGGTTTTTTTTGGTCTCATTTTGCCTCCCTAATATCAAGGAACACCTTGTTCCAGGCAGTACAGATACAACCCCTTTCAAAGTACATATTTCTATTTCATAGTGTCATGAAATCTTAGACTGGCCTGAACTGGAAGAAAACTTTAAGTCCATCCTGTAATCCTTGAGTCAGAGATGACACAGAGTCACATCAAAAGGCAAATGCCCTGTTAATCTGATCCTTTCTCCTTTTATACCTTAGTTTGCTACAGGTGGACCTGACTGGTCATTTAATCAACATGTTTCACATGCTTGGCTAGTTAGACACACATCTGTAAACAACTTTATGAGAGAAGCAGCAAAACAGATTGTTAAAAAACATCACCTGCAGATTGTTTTAATATTTGACTACCATTGCTTATCTCCAGCTCCCTGAAGCTTCCCAGGCCAATTCATGGGAAAACCTGTCTAGTGTTGGTGTTCTCTCTCTGTGAGCAGACTGTCATACCCACAGCCACCCTTTCCTTGCCATGGGTGGGGACACCTTCTCCTGGACCATCCAGCCTTGAACAATTCCAGGGATGGAGCATCCACAGGTCCTCTGGGCAATCTGCTCCAGGGCCTCACCACCCTGATAGTAAAGATTTTTTTGTCCAAATATCTGCTCTAAACCCCCTTTCTTCCAGCCATTTCCCCCTCTCCTGTCACTATGTGCTGTTGTAGTTCCTCTCCATTTTTCCTGCAGCCCCCCTTGATACACTGGAGAGCCACAATGAAGTCATCACCTGTCACAGACATATTTTATGGAAAATCCTTTCATTAGGATCTTTTCTCCTGAGAACCTGAGAAGCTTCAACTTCTCCATGTTTTGCTGGTTTGGAATGTAATTTAGAGAATTGTTTACCCAGAATGTGAATTGTTTTTACTTGATGACCAACGACAGCAACCTGTATCAAGGCTGTGAGCAGCCACAAGATTTTATTATCATTCCTTCCTATTCCTTTCAAGCCTTCTGATGAAATCCTTTCTTCTATTCTTTTAGTACAGTTTTAAAATATCGTTTTCTTTTAATATAATATATATCATAAAATAATAAATCAGCCTTCTGAAACATGGAGTCAAGATTCTCATCTCTTC
>JAXCLO010000056.1:69107256-69128523 GCA_035583995.1 Arremon aurantiirostris | reverse complement strand
ATGCAACAGGTGCATCTGTGATTGGTCTCATGTGGCTGTTTTTAATTAATGGCCAATCACAGTCAGCTGGCTCAGACAGAGCACTGAGCCACAAGGCTTTGTTATAATTTTTTCCTATTCTATTCTTAGCTTAGCCAGTCCTTCTGATGAAATCCTTTCCTCTATTCTTTTAGTATAGTTTTAATGTAATATATATCATAGAATAATAAATCAAGCCTTCTGAGACACAGAGTCAGGTCCTCATCTCTTCCCTCAGCCTAAGACCCCTGTGAACACTGTCACAAAGTTTGAATTAAAATTCTAGATTCAAGAGTCCATAACAGAGCAGTGGAGTGAAAGGAGAATCCTCTCTAATATGAAGAGTCAAAGAAGAATTCTCCCAAGTATGAAGATTTGTGCAAAAAAATTTCTTCTTTGAAAAACCATGACAGAATGTGGTTTTTGGTGCCTTCTGTTGCTGCCAATAGGAATCAGTAAAGTATTAAAGGAGTTAAAACGCTCTCAAGCCCTATTTGCTGCTTCTTGTTGCCACTTTGCAGCGAGAGCTCTGAACTGAGAGTAAGGAAGGTCCAAAGCAGCTTTACAGAGCCACAGTTGAGTCACCGCTTTTCCCCAGAAAATAAGCAGCTATTCAGCCTAAGAGGGGCTGGGAAATGCTGTTTGAATGCCATAGAATGTGCTTGTATCAGGAGATAACCCACATCTGCCTCTGTGGATGCTGGGGATCCACTCAACCACAACAGTTGCTGTGGCAGCAGAGCCTCAGTATCCCCCGAGGGTTGATCACGTATCCAAACTTTTCAATAACTGTGGAATACAACACCAAAAACACTGTGCTATCCCACTCACTGTCATTTAATTCTGATTTCCACATTTCTAGACCCACTACAGTCAGAACTGCCACATCACTTTAACTTTTTGTGCATTTTCTGCATAAAACATAAAACAAGCCTTCTCACACTCAAATGTATTTATTAATGATGCCAGGCTGAGGAGCTAAAATATTTGATCCTGTGCAGAAAACCAAGCATGTTTTTGGCTAGGGACTTCCAGGAGTTTGAGACTTGCCACAATTTTCACTACTATCAGCAGAACTATCAGAGAGTTTTTCTTTGAAAATGGTGGCAACAGCTGTCATGCAAAAAAGGGCTAAAATCTATCATTCCTCCTTAGAATTTCAAACCAGATGTTTGGCTTAGCTGCCTTAACTCAATTAAATGTACAATATAACCATGACTACTGTTTTAGTCTATTTAAAACAGGCTGTACCATCTGAAATATGAGAGATATCATCTCTTGTGCAGCCACTGCAGCCTTCAGGGCAGCTCTCCTTCAGATAAAAAAGGGGGGAGGATCAAAACATTTAGCACTCTGGAATAGAACTCCCAAAACAAAGTTCGCTGATTTCAAAACCAATTAAGAAATTTGCAGTTTGACCACTTCTGTAGCCTCAGATGGAGAACACTGACACAGTGAGCTAGCACCAGGGAATTTCTAATTATTTTCTGTCTCTACGTGTGGTTTGCCACAGAAGGAGCCTCTCCTAGGCAGACTAAGATGTGTGAAGCTACCAGGTAGAATTAACATCAGAATCTACGCAATCTGGAAGAGATCCCTGAAATCAAAGCAGAGAATATCAGAAAAAATGGGCACGAAATCACATTCTGGTGATTTTCAAGGCAGAGGAAGATCATGCTATGAATTTCAGCTCTTCTGAATTTCTTAAGCAGCTACAGATCAAAGTGCTTCAAACTGCATCCTGCAGTTCCAGTGGCTGGTCCTGACTTTGATGCAACTGAAAAATGTCAAAATTTGCTTTAAACCACCTTTTAAAGGTCAGTGGCATACCAATGACTTCACATTAATCACCAGAAATCATCATGTGTCATCCTAATTCTAACATCTTCAAGGAGAATGATGCAAAACTGCAATTGTAATTTATTCTGAAACTTTCTGAAAGGAGTTTGTGAGGAGATAAGTGCAACTTAGAAAGCTTGTTGATAAGGAGAAACATTAATTCCTTCCAATTACTTGCAAAGAAATTATTATCCCCTGGGTACAGCAGGTGCTAAGCATGGACAGGATTTGGTTTTTCCTGTATACACCCACACCATCTGCCCAGAGCACAGTGGAACATTTTCATTAATTTCCCTGTGGGAGCTTCACTACTACCACTGACACTGAAGTCACAGAAATAATTTTGAATACATTTGATGCAGCAGTGGTAGAAATCAGGTGTTAATTTTCATAGCTTGTCTAGCTGAAGCAATGCAAAAGGTCAGAGAGAGCAACTGAAGAAGTAATGTCATGGATAGAGGAGAGAGGAGGAGTTGTTTTACTAAGAGATGGAAAGATCAGACTTTGAACATACTGACAGACTTTATCATGCTGACAAATTACATAATGAGAGGTAGAAAAACTGTCAAATAGCCCTTGATGCAAAATAAACACTCTCTAGCCTAACAAGTGTAATAGGCATTTAGCATGACATTTCATCTTTGCTGAGCCACCCCAGTGACATCTAAGTCAGCATCAGCTGTGCCCAGACTAACCCCAAAACGAAGCTGGTTTTCAACACACCATCCTGTGCAAGCCTATAGTTTGTATTCCCATTATGGTCAAGAGATAATGGTGTATTTTCTTCTTCATATGAGATGTGCCACTCACATTTAATTTCAGCTCCAGCAACCAAATGCGTCAGTGGCTTCCAGCAGCAGTAACTGAAGTTTTATAAATGGCTCACTCTGTGGGCTCCTCCTTTTCTTTCAGGAATGATCCTTCCTCCACTGCAGCTGCTGCCAGCACCCAGCCTAAACGCTGCAACCAACAATATCACTCCTGTAAGCAACAGAATAAAAAAAACCACAAACAAACAGCCACCACCTCACTGAGAACACAGAAGAAATAAATAAATTCATTTTCCAGCTCAGAGTCTAACTCATGCATTATTCCATGGCAGAAATAAAACACCTGAGTGGTCTGACAATGCATACTGCCAGGCAGGCACAGCTGCCAGATGGAAGAGGCAGAGAAAAGTAGTTTTAAAAATATGAGGCTTCTATAATCAAGGAGAAAATCAGAGAAATTCAAAGGGTGGAAACCAAAAAAAAAAAAAAAAAAAAAAGATAATTGGCTCTGAATAGTAGATTCTAATATAAACACTATTTGGCTTCTTTTATTTATTAGCATCTCTCTAAAATGTCCTGATGCAAGGATGCACCAGTCCTGGTCTGGAGGAAGGGCAGGAAGGTCTCTGAGGCTCTTTCCTGGCATTGCACAGTTTGCTGCAGTCCCCACATGTCAAACTGGGGATGACATTAACGCAGAATCTGCTCTGTCCATCCTTCTCCACACTCACCTCACTGACTCTGCACGCACAACCACTTTGGTTGGATCCAAGACTAAGTGAATAACTGTCACTGGTTTTAAAAAATAGCTTAAATTATAAATGCTAACAAGCAGCAGATAGTTGAGTTTGAGTAGATGGGGGAATGTCCAAAACTGAATTTCTGAACTCTGTGACAGAAACCTGATACTGCAGCCTGGCTGCAACAAATGCAGGCTCTTGTAGATTACCAGGACTAAACAAAAGCGACACATCTCAAATCCTTTTAAAGAAAGGGACACCAGACAGAACCATCAATTAGGGTGCTGACAACAGTGTGCTTCTTCACACACACTGTTTTGGATTGAAACAGGCAGGCATTTACGGTTTCAGAAAGGAGGCCAAAAAGAAGAGTTCCCACAAAGGCACCATGGTCTTGAACAGAATAAAAGAGGCCAGGAATAGGAAGGTGAAGGTGCCATCTGGAGGAAGATCTCAGAAGTAGTGGAAGAGCCCGGAGATCCATGCTGTCAACTTATTACAGGGGTTCCATACTGTTATCTCCTTATTACAAAAGTTTCATACCTTGTTGGTGTTTCTCATGGGCAGCTCCTCAGAGCACTGACTTTTTCCTCTTCACAAAGCAAGCAACTGACTCCAGTTCCCTTCCCAACCACTCTTTTATAGCACTCTTCTTCTCATTGCTTACAGCTGTGGCCTGTTAAACTCAGGCCTGTTCCTAATCTTTGATAACTGGCCCAGCTGCAACTCCTTAGGGGTAAGATTACATTCTACATTACCTTCATTTACTCATATTCTATCCCCCTACAGATCCGTGAGTGTTTGGGGAGGCCCAGGGGAGTTGTTTGTCCAGCAGCACCAAACGCTGGCAGCAGCAGCACACCATGAGACACTATGAGCTTCTGTCAGCCTTCCCCAGTGTAGACTCAACAACCTCACTGCTCCCTCCCCTAGAGACTTCCAGGACTCATGTGTTCCCTGGGACCCCCTTGTTGGAAGGAATGATGAATCTGACTCCATGTTCTCAGAAGGCTAATTTAGTATTTTATGATCTATATTATATTAAAGAATACTAAACTAAACTATACTAACTAAATTAACTAAATTATACTAAACTATACTAAAGAATGCAGAAAGGATACAGACAGAAGGCTAGAAAGATAATCATGAAAACTCGACTCTCTCCTCAGAGTCTGACATAGCTTGGCCCCAATTGGCCATTAAGTCAAAACAACTCGCACCAGAATCCAATTAAACAATCACCTGTGGGTAAACAATCTCCAAACACATTCCAAAGCAGCAAAACACAGGAGAAGCAAATAAGATAATTATTGTTTTCCCTTTTTCTCTGAGGCTTCTCAGCTTCCCAGGAGAAGAATCCTGGACGAAGAGATTTTTCAGAAAATATGACAGTGACACAGGACAGCATACCAAGAGGGGAGAGGTGAATCTACATTATCTGGCATTCTAAAAAACTGAGCTACTGTGCATGTACTACGTTCTCTTTGCATAAGTTAACAGGGTGAAAACAATAATGCTGAGCAATGAGAGAGGCTGTGCCTTGCTGAGAAGCAGGTCAGAAAAAAACTCACTTCAAAGCATATTTCTTCCTGAATGCAAGGTCACCTATTTAAAGAAAATGGCATTTGAATATTAGAAGATTATGAGTTAATGTGACCTTAGGATTACTAAGCTTGCAAAACACAGTTTTATAGATCCATTAGAGTTTTCTTCACTAAAACCAACTTTAAAAACATTCTGAAGATATAAGGTTAGATTTTAAATTTAGCACTGTTCTACAACTCCGGCTGCTTGTAAACTGAACTTGGGAATCATACCCTGTTATTTATATCCTCAGTCAAAAAGCAAAAATGAAATATGGTCGGCTGAATTTCTTAATATATCAGAACACATTTTAGGTATGGATTCCACAGGATTGATAAGTTCATAATTTCACAGGAGGTGCCAACTTGTTTGCAGGCAGTCTTGCTTTAACAGAGACAGAAATCTCTTTTTATTGTTTTGTGTGCTTATTTCTTTAGAGAAGCTGTAACAGTCAGTAGGGAATTTAAATCCATCTAAATTCTTACCTAGAGCCAATTCTGGAGAACCAGAGACAATTCTTGGGGCATCAGCTATAAATAAACTGCTAAATAGAGTACAGTCATGGATTGACTCAAGACAAAAAGGTACTTTCTGATTTCCTCCCACCCAACTCATTGCATCACAGTAAGAGGCAAAGGGAGTAAAAAAGGAGTGCCAGAAATCAAAGGTTTGCACAAGAACTCTCTCTTATTTAACACTACACACATCCCCATGCCCTGGGACTCTCATGACGATGCTCAGGCAGAGAATGCTGTAAAGAAGTTGTTTGTCTCTATCTCACTGACAATAGTGTAAACAGCAACAAAAATTTCTTTCAATATATGCCCACTAACACAAATTTCTAGGAGACAGAAATTTGCTGCTCAGCAGTATGCTGAATCAATAAATTAGATTTCCCAGGGCATTTAAATCATGTGAGCTGAAGTATTAAGAGAATAATAAATTTTGCAGAATGCCTTCAAGGGACAAGCTGCAATTTGACCACTGTTGCAAATAAAGGAATTGGCATTAGGACTTTAAGCCCTGTGCCATGACAAGGAGGGGGAGAGCAGCTAAGAGCAGACATCCTGCTGTATTAAGAATAATTCATACTGTGAGTTAAATGTTATAAAACAGCATTTGAGTCATTTAGACGAAAATTTAAAAACCTCTAATGGGAGACTTAAAACCAAAACCCAACAAGAACAACAAAAAGGCAAGCTCATTCCAATTTTTTCTTTCCAATAACAATCAAGGGAAACTACTAACTCCTGGCGTAACTCCATTTTATCGTCCATGCACTAATTTATACTTAAAATGAGATGAAGAAGAATGAAAGGAGGTTTTTTGCAAAGCAGGCACTTCAAAGCTGTTGGCTTGGCACTGTCAGAGTGACAATGGCATTGCTCTGTCCACCTGCAGATACAGGAGATGATTTCCAGTTCTCCCACTCTGCTTCCTTTAACTCAGCAGCCCAAAACATTAAAGGCTCACCCAAGCTTCAAACACAGTCAATGGCAAGGATGCCACTGACTCTGGGCAAAGACTGAACCCTTAAAAAGATACTTACTGCAGGTGACAGAAATTCTAAGTTCCTGCTAGGTGGAGTTGCTTGGAGTCATAAATTCAAACACTTGTGTTATCATAAATTATGATGATTTCATACATCATAAATTCAAACACTTCTGGAAATGTTCAGCTGCAACACACCTAGGCTCCATTAAACAAGGAATTAATGGGATTCTGCTGCTGGGAAGGTGTAGAAAGCTGCTCCTATGACCTGTTTGCATACAGAGCCTCTGAAGGAGAGATAACAATTATGCTGATTTACCTGAACTGTGGCCCTAATGCTCTTTGATGCTTCTGCTCTCTAAATACATGAAAGCTCTGGTCTTTTCCTGAAGGTAAAAATAGATGCTGTTGAGGCAATTATCTATAAAACTTATTGGGCACCAAGTTATTTCTCTTTTTTCCGTCCCAAACTGGACTGTTGCTGGCTCATGCATTATTTTAATGTTTTCCTTAAAAACTGCTAAGATCTGACCTTTTGATTTTTCTTCATTTTTAGCCAAGTATGACTAATTTAGCACCTTTTGTTCTAGAACAGACAGGAAAACGTGTCACCTACGTAAGCTTGACAATTAGCTAGAAAAACTTATTCTCCTAAATTAATCTAGTTTCTGGTGATCACTGAATGCTTGGAACCAAATCTGGAGTGTTTATTACAGCACCAGCTCCTGTAAAAATAGTTCATCACACTATTTTGTGTGTGACAGCATTCAAGAGCAGTTGCATCAAAATACCTACATCTTTAGCATTTTTTTGCTCAAAGAGTTTAGGGTATGTAGTAATTTTTGGGAGAGATCAAAAGAAGGTGGGAGGTACATACTCTTTATATCTTTAAGTAGATAGATAAGATAGATTAGACAGATAGATAGATAAGATAGATATGTAGGAATCTAGGCAGAGAAGCAGAATTTCTGCTGTGGCTTAGAGGATGTGTTCATTTCCCATCAGACATCAGAGCATCACACAGGCACCCTCCCCCTGAAAGACATCTCTGTAAAACAGACTCCCCCAGATCCAAGCTCTTTGTTGATTTATAGATGCAGTACTCAGCTTATGATAAAACATTTCCTATCTACATGTGAGTATATTTCAATTTTTGCAAGGTAATTACCAAATAGTCTGATCTGTCCTCCCCTAGTATATGCTGTCCCCTCAACTTTCAGATGGGAAGCCTTTTCTAAAAACACAGCACTCTTTCTGGATGTCTTTCTAAAATATAACCCAACCAGATGCTACAAGTTGGATGCAGCTATTAGTGGCTGAATTCTTTGCTTTGGGTTATGCAGAATATCTATTTAAATTATTATAATGACCATAATTTGTCTTAAAACAAAAATAATATGAAACAACACAACATTTAACATTTAATTCCCCTTTTCCCATTCCAAAGACCCCAGGACTAAATTCTTTTCTACAGAACAAAACGTAACAGGAGATGCTGTGGTTACAGCAAAGTAATCTTATTTGTTTCATCCCCTTAGTGATTGCAGAGTATTTCTGGGAAGTAGAGTTCTTGGCTTACAAATCAGGACCCACAAATTCATTCTTCCTGTGCCATGAGGCTCTGTGGTGCTCAGGGTGTGCAGAATTGATGCTGCCGGCTGGTTTTTGCGGATGTACCTCCATCTCACCTTCTCCAGGGGCACATGAGCCACCATGGGCTGCTCTGTCTGCTTTGGAAGCCAGCTGCTTTCAAGGCTAAGCTCAGTCCTGATATAGTAAAAACAGGGTTTTACTATAAACCCTGTTTTAAACAGGGTTTAAAAATCATTCCCCCAATGTGAGGAATGATTGGCATCTGACTGCATTGATTCAGAATGCTGAACAAGTGCCTTATCAAACTATGCTATATTGCATTGGTAAAACAGACTCTCCCAGACCCAAGCTCTCAGAAATCTTGCTTAATTTATAAATGCAGTACTCAGTTTACAACGAAACAACATTTCCTATCTATGTGTAAGTATATTTCAAATTTTGCAAGGTAATTACCAAGTAGCTTGATCTGTCCTCCCCTAACATATGATGTACCCTCAACTTTCAGAGTATAGTCCTATACTATACTATATTAAATAATACACTAATATACTATATTGTATAGTATAGGACTATATTATAGTCCTATACTATATAGTCATATATACTATAGTATATTAAAAATATACTATACTATGCTAAATTACACACTAAAGAAAACTCGTGACTGTCTCCCAACAGTCAGGAAACAGCTTTGAGTGACTGGCCAAGGAAACAAAGCAATCTTCAACAGAATCCAATTGCCAAATCCCTTCAGGTACACAATCTTCCTAACACATTCAACACGTGCAAAAACTACAGGAGCAGCAAGTAGAGATAAGAATTGTTTCTTCGTCTCTCTGTGCTTCTCCAGGAAAAAGCCCTGAGAGAGACAATTATCTCTCACTCTGTTCAGAGGATGTGAATGCCACATCATGACGCAGCCAGGTGCTCTGGGAGGAGAGCACAGAGTGTAAAACTTTGGAAGGGGACACTTGGGAAAAAGGGCAGCTCTCCCCTGACAGCCCTGCTGAAATGATGTATAAAAGGCTGATACCATCACCTGCTCTCCTCACTGTATTTTCTTGGTTTTTCATTAAGTCTGCTCATAGACCCAGAAAATTCCTCTGCCTGGCATTATTTGTCATCAACAGTATCATTCTTGCACAGGCTGTGCTACCAAGGGATTAAAATGGAATATTGTGCCTTAATGCACACTCTGTGCACGTTGCATCCCAGCCACAAGCAGCAAGCCAAGTTTACAGAGCAAGGCAAAATTTAGCCCTTGTGCAATGCAACTGGATTTCTTGATTTAAATTGCCAGATTTAGATTGGGTAAAGGAGATCAAACAACACCCAAAATCCTCCATCTTGTCTCCTATCTACCTCCACACTAAAAACCCAAAACTCTGAGTTTTTCACCCTGTGATAAACTACACTACTATGTATTTCACACACTCGTAGATTCCAACTCATCCCAAAGTCTTGGAAGCTTTCTCCATGGACAAAGGTTAAAAGCAGTGTTCTCCTGGGGATCAGGACTTCTCGGGACAGGCAGAGAAATATTCTCTGTGCCCTGGGTTCCAGCAGGCAGAAATCAATCAAATCCACTTTCTGGCCCAAAGCTTCCGAAAGACAAAATCTCATTGACGCATTTGTGTCTTGATAAGACTGAAAAGTGCACCAAGCAATTGCCGTGCTGGAATAAGACTAAAAAATCCTCCTGTTCCCCGAGTCCAGCTCTTCACTCACTCACCAGACACTGCAGTTTCTAACCAATGCCAGTTTGATCTCACACTAATATCCCAGTTAATCCTCATGGTTTCAGTTGCTGCAGACTCTCGTTACAAATCTCTGGTGCTCACACAGTGGCTGCAGAGACACAAGATTAATAACAGTGCAGGATAAAGTCAGAGGTGGCCGTTTATTCTAATTTGTCTTGCCACACGGGTAATTAAACACTTCTTGCCAAAAGTAAATGTGCACAGAAGTATGTTTTGTATATCTTGCAGCTAAGTTTTCCTTTGCTAAATCTTATGATCCAAACCAACCCACACAGAGCACATTTATTACTAACATTTGTAGCACAGGATGAATTTCCTTCCTTAAACTGGATGCTGACTAAAGGAATTGCAGGGGAATGTTAGGAGTTGAAATGTTACTTTTTGTAGCACCTTTGGATCCAACACAACCATTTGACTGATAAACACAGACAATTCTTAACTCACTTTGGTCCTTGGCATTGGGAAGAAGAAAAAGCTGTCATATTTATTTAGTCAGGAGAACAGATTTATGTTACAACTGTTCATAGGAAGTAAAAACTCTTCTTGCCATTCTTCCCTCAGTTTCCTACGCCAGCCCTTTCCTGTTAACAGGATTTCCCGAGTCATACAAAATTTATTAGAGACTGATGGAGTGCACACTTGCCTTTTACATGCAAAGGTGCTGGTGGACTCTAGGCTTCATCAAAGCAAAGATGATCAACTCACAGCCTCAGGGAGGAAAATGAAGACATTTTTCTTTGAATCACAGTGAGACAGATCAAGGAACTTTGATCTCTTGGAGAAAAACAGTGATGCACAATAGAGTATCCAAGATCAATAGGAAAATTAAGTGGGCAGTTGGAGAGAAAATAGAATTTAAAAAGGGAACTGTTAACCATTCTTTGTGTTGGCCAGTCACATGAACAGAAAGGAAAAATTAGGATATATGATTAGAAAGGAAAAAGCTTGGAAATAAAGTCCTTCAAGGTGTCCACAGATTAGCAGTAGCAGATCAAGTCGCCCCTTTGCATCAAGCAGAGCTTGTTTGCTCAGCTCTGACACACAGGATTAGCTCTGTGCCAGAATAAGAAGTGGTTAAGCTCCCTTTCATCTGAAGTTTCCCAGTTAATTTGCAGCACATACATTAGGTTAAGTCTCTGCTTGCAGATATCTGGCTGGTCACAGATCTCTGGTGGTTGCACAGCCCCAGTGGAATATGTTGATAATTTGTTTGCTTGCCCCTTCCAAACAGTGCTGATATAATCAGACCAGCCTAACCCCAGGTCTCTGTACATAATCTCTGTTTACTGGGGCAGTTGCCAAGACAGCAACTAGAAAGAGAAACCATCTGCTGCCAGGGAGTCTAAAAACTTTAACTTTTTCCAAGGTCACTGATGAGAAAAAATATAAAATAATCATTCAGCTCTCTGGTGCTGAACCTGTGGATGTTAGCAAAGCCCTAGGAATGCCTGAAGCCAAGCAGATAGCTCAGGACTGATCAATCCTTTTCCCCTTTCACAAAATCCAAGACTTGGCAAGAGGGACTTTGTTATTCTTCCCCACACCCTTTTCATTTTCACATGCTTCTCTGTTTCTTGGCTCTGGCTGGGACCAGGAGCAAGGGCAGGATGCTCTCATCTTTCCAGCCTGACTAGAAAAGGGAAATATTAGAAATCTCATGAAAAGCATGTCCTCTGGAGATTTCCAGCCCAGTTTGGCAGATGCAGCTGTAGCTCAGATAATCAGCAAGACTTCTGGGTGCTTACTTGGTGGGAAATATTTGGTTGCTCTGCAACACTGCTTAAAGCACGCATGGAATAGGATTGTTGCTGTGGATTAATGGACTCTGTCAACCTAAAATCTGTGTTTGCAGCTCAGTTTTACGAGGTGTTAGTACTCAACATACCAATGTCCTCACTACTCACCAGCATCACTTATTTTCTAAATGATCTGACCCCTGCAGAGGTGCACTCCAGTAAGTTTGTTTTGCTTAAATAGCCCCAGCACTGGGAGAAGCTGCTCTTTAATTTGCAATCACCAAAAGGCTGTTCATCAGCAGGCATTTCTACTCTGTGCCATCCAGCTTGTGCTTTGCTGCAGCTTCCCACTTTGCTGTCCCTTTTTCTGCTGCCAGCTGGAGCAGCTTGGCTGGGGTGGGCACGAGAGGCTCCTCCAGACACTTCCCTTGGTGGAGGAGCCCAGCTCCAACACCTCAGTGTCCAGTGCACAGCCTGTGGCTGCACAGGGCTCCCACTAAAACCAGCCCCAAATGCACTGGAGAATTTTGTCCTTATGTAGAGAAAAGGCCTTGGATATGTGATGAGCTGATGAGCTCAGCTGGGTGTGTAGCAAATAGCCAAAGGAGTTTGCCAGGCTTTATTTAACCCTTAGATACGCTTATTTTGTTAAAGCTGAGCCAATTTTGGGTTGGGATCCTGTCCAAAATCAGCCCTAAGGAGAGGAAATCCATACTAAGTATCTCCAAGCAGATACTGATGGGTACCAGGTGAGCCATGATTATTTAAATGGATTTTTTAACACATTCTTGCTTGACATAATTAACTGTTCTTGTTATTCTGTTATGCTACAGTAGCCAGCCATATGGTAGCTCACACATTTTTGGAATGGGATTTTTTAGTTACTACTATTTTCAATCCTTTTTTAATCTAGTGCAGAACATACATTACATGATAAATTACCAATATATTGCCTTAATAAATTGACATTTAGATCTAGCCAACACAGAGTAATTTTCCTAATTAAATGTCAATATGTGCCCCAGAGTACAGCTCTCCAGCACTGCAAATGTCACAAATTAGCAAACAGGCAGAACCATCCACAGCTCTGTTCCCCCAGATACCAAGGAGAAATTCTGCTGTTCATCTCCCATGGCAAAACTGGGGGGAGAGTGAAAACAGCTAAAATTTGAACAGGAATCTGTTGTTAGAGGATGTCACCTCTGAGCTCAGCATAATCAGCCACTGAGATGGCCCAGCACTAAAGCGGTCCTCAACCATAGCCAACAATCTCAATCCTACTGGGTTTGAATGAATCCTTTGGTAATATTTTGAGTTGTTTTGGCAAAGCAAGGTTTGTAACAAAGAATAAACACCTTCTCTTCTCCCTCCCCTGAGAAATAGAAGGGAGTCTGCTAACAGGACTCAGTCACCTTGTGATGGAAATCCATCAAACACTGTGCAAGTAAAACCTGCTATTTCTCTAACACACTTTGTGGAAGCAATTCTAGTTCCTCACCTTACAAAGATGATCTGATCTCTGTCCCCTTGGGGCCATTCAGATCCAGCAGCTTCTCCAACTTGTCTCTGTAACTCTTGGTCTGGAGCCCCTTGAATCCCATGACGTTAAATCCCATTTTAATGCCGGTTCAAGATGATCTATCAGCCCCACAGAAATGAATCAATAAAGATGCATTCTCTTGACAGCCCTAATCAAGTAAATTGATACAGTGACTTATTGCTTACCCTGTTGTGATATTGGACAGATTTTTCACTGCCATTACTTCTGAGTTTCTACTGGTTTGGGGGTTTTTTTCTGCCTTCATCATACGTGCAAAACACCACCCATTGCACTTCAGCTGCAAGCTCTGTGTCCATCAGGAGTCCAAGACACATGAGTTTATAGAAAACTGGTTTTCTTATATTCCAGGACCCTGCTGGTCTTTGCAGAGCACACAAAACATTGAACTTTGTTTGAGAAAGAGGCAGAAGATAATGTTATTCCTCTTTCCCCATGCAAATCCTGAATTCTCTCCTCTTTAAAAATTTTTTCCTCTTAGTTATTTGCTGACATAAAGCAGAGAATGAGCATGACTTCTAGCCAGTGTTTAGAGAGCTCACTTGGTGCATAGGAGGGTTGTGATGTAGTTTCACTAAATAATTAACCCAAAATAGTGACAGCAGAAGTCTGAGAGAACCACCTACACAAGGCAGGATTTCAATCATTTTCCTCAGATCTAATTGAAGACAGAAAAGAAAAAAATCACTTCTCTAGCTCTCATGTAGAAGCAATTTGTCTTCATTCTTTTAAATGAAGCTATTCAAATCCATCAGTGACTAAAATTAAAGAACAACCAAAGTCACAAGTCAGGGAGAAAAAAGCACCTAATCTTCCAAATATCCATGAACACAATGACCCCTATCCAATTTCTAGTACTAAATAACTAGTGATCTACTGTTAAAATGAATCTCTATGTTTGTAGGAAGCTAAAATGCCCACTTCTGATTTGTGGTAAACTGCACACCTAATTCTGGGCTCCAAATTCTGCTAGACCGCCCAAATAATTTATCAGTGACCATCACAGTACTTCATTATTTTTGTTACATTTGTTCCCCAGCTATAGAGATTATCTAGTAATATTTTCTAACCACACAGGAGTATAATGAAACTCACATTCTTGCTCTAGCAATTAAAAGGCCTTGAAAACTTCATTAAAAGACACTGTTTAAAAGCAAGTTGCTCTGGAATGTACAAAATCAAAATTAGATTTTATTAGGAATGATCTTTAGTGGGAAAAAAAAAATATATGGGAGAAATGCTTCCGTGCTTATTTGGAATACAATGGCAGCAAAATAATTAAGGTTTGGCCTTTGGAAGGCCTTTCTTGGTAAAATTATGCTACACAATGAGATTGAATATAAAATACATAACTACTCATTTCCTCATTAGAATTTAATTAGTTTCAGGAAATAAAATTATTATTGATTAAATAGACTCATATAGTTTCATAGCTTCTCTTTTCAAGAACAAAAGTCATCTAACTCTTCCTTTGTCATAATTCTTTGAATAAATGTTAGCCATCTGTACTCTGGAGAGAGGGAGATTCATGAGTGTGATTAAAACACTCTTAAAATACAATAAAATAAGAACTGCAGGCCTGACACTATTGCTGCTGGACATAGAAAAATTCTACTAAAAACTTTAAACCACGTCAAGGCTGCTTATTGTAAGTCATCAGTGCAAATTATTTCTGGCAAAGCCTGGCAAGAAAGAAGCCATCTACCTGGTTTTAGACAGGAAAAAACCAAACCCTTCCTTTACTCAAAACATCCAGGAGAATCACAAAAAAACAATTGTTTGGCCAATGATATTTTGGAGGCAAGAAGGTAAGAGAGACTATCATGGCAGAAATATTTCCTCTTCAGCAGGTGAAAATGTAAAAGTTGTCAGTCTTGCTTTGCAGGTTTTAGATTTAGTTACCTTGAACATAAATCATGATTCAGTCTCTACATTTATGTCCACCTATGTAGGTCCTGACATTTTTGGCATCTTAAGTTCAACTCATCATGCAAGTGTGGCAGCCTTAAGCCAGCAAAACCTCACAGCAGAGTGGAGTTGGATAAAGCAGCCACGATTTCTGGTGCTCACTGTGTTTAAAACTACAGCCAAAACCAGCTTGCTGAGCAGCACAATATAAACAGCCTTTAAATCTTCTTTACTTATAATAAATGGGCAAAGGCAAAGCTGGGCAAAATTTATCTGCCTTTTTATTGGTTTATAGCAAAAGAAAGCTCAACTCACACTCTGGACAATGTTGGCAATCTGAAAACTGAGGTATAAAGAGCACAAACAGTTAAACAATTCCATCTCTTTAAAAAAATTTCAACTATGACATCTACACTAGTATGCCTGGGAGAAAATTCTGCTGCAGGTGAGCTTGTGTCAAACATTAAGCTCAGGAGAATTTGGGATGTAGGACTGATCTTTCTGCAGCTAAGGCTCATTTTACTCACTGGGTAAAACCTTCCAAACCCATGTCCATCATACTCAAAGTAAGCCAAATCCTCTTCCAAAACTCTTAGGAAGAAAAATAGTCTGACTATTGGTTTTGATCAAGCTAAAGGACTTTTCCCACCCTTCCATTTCAGAAAAAAAAAATATTACAATGTGCAACACACTTCCATGTTCATTTAAGGAGAAACTCCTTCCTGGCACAAGGACCCTCAGGCAAAGATTTAGCACCATGCTGACCTGATGATAAATAAGAGTTCTTGATAAGGAAGTTAAACAAAATAATTGTGCCTCTCATGCACTGCAGCAAGAAGTTATGGATCAAATAATGAGATCCACAAAATATGTGGAAGGAACAGAGAATTTAAACGTGCCTGCACAAGGGTTTTTTTAATGGAAGCAGTGTGAATGGGATTAAAATACAAAAGGTTAAAGGTAGGAAAAGATAACCATCTATGCATTCTGTTATCATTTTGATATTATTGAAAATTTTAATATAGTTAAAGTTACAGGAAGCTTAATCCTATATGAAAGAAACAGCAATCTACATCAATCCTATTAATTAATTCATTTAATATTTTTATTTTAGGCTGCTTCTGAGATTTCACTGGAAAAATGAAAGGCAGTTGTCAAAAAATATTACTTTTCTTTCAGAAGCAGAAAATAGTCTTGCTTACCCATATTGACAATTCAGACTTCCAGAAAACCATGTAATAATGTGGAAAATTGTCATCCTGTCATAATATCAGCAAACAAAAGGGATGTTAATCCTCTTTGCAGTCCTTTCTTGTCTTTGCTTTTTAGCAAAGAAAGGAGAACTGGAAAAACGAGCAAGGTTTTAATTTGATATCACCAGGTTTAAGTTTCAATAATTGATTTAGCCACACCTAAATCCAAAGATTTACAATTAGGAGTCTCTTAGAGGACACACCTAACGGATTCCCAGCCCAAGATTAAAACTGACAAACTCAAAGTTAAGTTGCTACCCTTCAGAACACCAAGACTTCTGTAAAAATTTAGTAGTGAGCAATAGAAGTACTGCAAGATATATTTATTAATACATTCAAATAGGCCCATTATGCTAGATACCTTCCAGGAAAATGGCAAAGAAAGGTTTTCCCCCATACTTTCCAGAGAAAAGCCATTATGCCCAGATTTCATAAAAGATTTTTCTGAAAACACATTCTCAATCTGCAATATCTGGTTTCAGCTCATTTGAAACACCAGAATCCAAGTGAATGCAGCAGGTCTGTTTGGAGGCCTTACTTCTGCAGCTTTTGCATTCTTTCAATTCACTTGGACTTAGCGTTGATAATTTTTAATGTTTTCTTAAACATTAAGCTTTTGCACACAAGGTTTTCTGCTTCATTTGCAAGGTCAGAAAGTACATTCGCAGAAACTATTTACTAATGCCGCAAGAAATCTCAAAGTCACCAAAAATAAGAGGAAAAACATTGGGGAAAACAGAAAGGAAGGAAAGAACATGATAGTCATTAGGAAAGCCTAAAAAACAGGAATAGTAGCAAGGCTACTCCCTGGAAGGAGATGGTTTTTGGTAATGGCCAAGATGACAATAATGACACAGAGGATGCACACCACGTTACTGGTGGCTCAGTTTTCCATGACAGTCCCAGCTATCCCTGCTCCCCAAAATCTGAAATGTGCTGGGCTCTGCCTCAAACCCTGCCATGCTCATTCCTGCTGCCACAGGACTTGATAATGTTTTTTGTTTTTTTTTTTAATTTTCCCCCAAACTGAGATCCTGGTATTTCCCATTTATTTCTCCTTATTTTTTTCCCCTTTGCTTTTCCCAGAGGGAAACAACAAATATAACAACAAAAACAAATGGGATTTCATTTTAAAGGCCTTTCACTGGGGACCAGCCTCATGTTGCTCTAATACCTTTTCAAAAGTTTTGTACATTCAGCTTCTGCCCCCACTCAAAATGCACACATTTCATTAGCAGGGTCTGTTTGCAGCATAATTGACATTTCTGAGTGCAGATCCTCACTCCCTGTAAAGCAGTGTCAAAGTTAACACTAGAGGAATTAAAAGCTACCCTAGAGGAGTTAAAAGGAACCCCTCTATTCCCAAAAATAAAAACAATTTTAAAAATTAATAACAAAAACCTTTACCTTTGAACAATTCATCTTTAAAACAATACCCCATAAATTAACATAACCCATAAACCCAAATGTAAAAAAACCTTACAAAAATAGAAAAAACTTCACAATGACATATTTCCCTAAACAGCTACAATTCATTAAAGAAACCACAAGAAACCTATTTTTTTCATATAAAAAAGTCTCTATAACATTTACAAAAAAAGC
The DNA here is from genome assembly GCA_035583995.1 of Arremon aurantiirostris. NCBI lineage: Eukaryota > Metazoa > Chordata > Aves > Passeriformes > Passerellidae > Arremon > Arremon aurantiirostris. The sequence continues at coordinate 69,110,671 of JAXCLO010000056.1, read as the reverse complement.
TTCTCTCCCTAAATTAACTAAAAAAGCCTATTCTAAAAATAATAAACTAAGTAAAATTTTAGGTTTTATTTCCTTACATTATCAATAAGGAAAAAATTATAAAGAAATGTATTCTGAAAATAGTACTCTAATTCTTATTATTCTTTCTTTTAATTGCTATTAATAAAATTCACTTTATACCCTTTTAAAGTTTTAAGCCTACTTTACCTTTCTCCTAATCCTACCTCACAACAAAAAATAAATATATTAATAATTAACCAACATTAACCCACCACACCCTTTAATACAATAACCAAAAAAAAAAATCTCAAAATTAACAAAATCTCAAATTAACAAAGGAAAACCACTACAAGGATGGACGCACACAGATGCAAACTGGTTGGTGGTGAAGTGAGAACAGTTTAATCAGCCTGTTGTCTCCAAGTCAAATCGGATATTTCAGAAAACACGGTACTGGGATCAGCACACACTTGGGGAGCCAAGGACATGTACGAAGGAAAAGCCACAATGGGTGAAAGAGCAATTCTTTGGAGCTGGTTTTTGGTTTGTTTCATGGATTTCAAGAAAGGCAGCAATTATATTTACTAAATTTTTTTTTCACTTGTCCAAATAATCACTTAAAATACTTATGAAACACCCTATAGTATATATATGTATTTATACATTTTATTGTATGTATTTTTAGATATTATATACATATTTTCTTCTGTTTTAATTTTGGCCCAGACCCCTTGATACTACCCATTTTAAGCTGAGAAAGGGTTTTGTTTTGAGACTTCTGAGTTCAGTGACATTTTTGAGGTCTGTGCTCCATCTCAAGTTATGCTCCAAAGAATGTCTAGGTTTTGGTGGTGAGAGTGTCAAGTTGGAAAATATGAACAATCAGCTGAGGAGAAAAGGAAAAGAGGGAGGATGAGCTATAGGAATGATTCTGCAAACTGAGAGCCTGCTGCAATCCAGGGAATTGAAAATTGCCATGGAAAAACAAGCTATGGGAGAGCTAAAAACAACTTTGGAAAAGTTCTGTTTATTGAAACGCAAACTGTTAAGGATAAGAGGTAAAAACACCTTAGCAGAGAAATTTAAAATGTACAGGCTTGCTCTGAGTTAGAAGAAACTAAAATGCAGGAGCTGTGAGTTCCAGAGAAAAAGGTAATTCTGTGGCTTCAAGCTGAATATCTTTTTTCCAAGTCTTTGTGCTCTTAAAGCCTCAACACCCCCTGCATCTCTGCTCTCAGTTGTTTTTCACTCTAAATCTCTGAATTAACTGGTGAAATCAGGCCAGCGCCAGTTCAGCACAGTACCGTGGTAATTCCCTGATTCACTCTTTTTAGACACAAAAATGCCATCATCATCATCATCACCATCCACTAAGGATTTCAGACCTACTGAGCTCATGTCCAGCTGTAATCACAGGCCCATTGAAAGAGAACTCAGTGACTCACTAGGTAGCACACTACATCCTCCTCACAGGGCAATAAGCCAACATCCAGCCCAAGAGAAAGAATAATCAGTTTCCCCTCTCCTTCCCTATCTATCAGATATTATTTAGCTATATCTATCTATATATATTATATATTTAAATATAAAATATCTATATAATAGATATAATAATAGATGTTATATTATCTATTATATATATCATATATTATACTATATATTAATAGTAATACTATATAAATAATATATACAGTACTAGTAGTAGCATACTAAGAGTGTAATATATATTAATAGTACATATTATATATTATGTATATATAAAATATTATAAATATAACACTGATATTCAGGAAATTAACATCAGGAAATTACACTGATAGATATATTTGTATATATGATATATATGACATATAATAGATATATTATATATATAATATATAATATATTATATATATAATATATTTATTATATATATAAGAGATATAATATACATAGATATGTAGACATAGATATATAGATATATAGACATAGATATATAGATATAGATATATAGATATATCGATATATCGATATATCAGTGTAATTTCCCTCAATATGTATTTGGCCAAAGAATCAAAAAAAAAAATAAAAATCCGTTTTCTCTCCTGATTTCTCAGTTAAGAAAGAGCTTGGAGTTTTTGTCCTATTTCCAGCATCAGGGCCTTAAGAGCTTTTAGGAAATGATCCAGAAGTGCATTGACACAACAGAAACAAAATGCCCAAAGTCCTGAAGATGCTGACTTGTACAAGAATAGGAACACAGCTGACAGGGGTTATTTATATTTACCTTGTCAGGAAAGCTGCACAAAACTCACACACTCCTTGGTGCTGGTGAGCTTCAGAGGCACTCAGCCGCCAAGCACATAATGTGTTTGCTGTGAGGAGCCAGGAACTTTCATTTCTATTCCAAAACTCACTTCTCCAAATTAAAGAAAGCACTGCCAAGCCAGGAATCACTTTGGCTCCATTGCTAAGCTTATTAACTGTGGTATTAAACAGCACATGAAATGTGTGTGATGAGATTTAACACACAAGTCTTCAAATCACGAGAGCTTCTGGGAAGAGAAAAAACCCTCTCTCAAAATTACTCCCAGAAAAGCTATCATTATCCTCAATCCTGGAATACAAAAAAATCAATCCCAAAAATGTTCCTGAACACAATCTTATGGGATTTACTGTTGGATATAAAAATATATGATTTTATATAAGGCTATCCCAGAAAACAAAGACATTCTTCCTGAGGGAAAGACATTAATAAGATGGTTTAGAGAGTAGCTGTCTCTTACCTCTGTTGTAAACATAATTCCAAATTTAATCATAACAGTTCTTTCCTGAGAAATAATTCTTGACAAATAATCATGGCTGTAAGAAAAAAAAATGTCACCTTACTTCTCCATATATATCTCCAATAGGATAAACAAAATGTTAAAAAAATTAGGAGACAGCAAATTTTACAGCAATTTGAATAAAAGGGAAATAAAGCAATAAATAAATAAAAATGTTCATCTGCTTACATTTGGATCTTCTTCCAAGCCAAGGAAGAGGGTATAAGCTGTAAATCCAAAGATAATCATGGTGAAAATTCAGTGACCTGAAATTCAGAAAATGTACCCAAAGACTAAGCCTGTTTCTGTTCGAGGAATAAGACAAGACACAGGTGATAAAGAGAGCAGCATCTTTTCACTTTGTTTGGTTTGCTTTGCTTTCTTTGCTTTTAGGGATTCTGGAAACTTTACTAAGGTTTGCTACTTGCTTGCTTTTGGAAATGCAATTTACTTTGATGGGCAGAAGCCCTCCGTACCTCCAGACTTCAAAACAGCCGCATCCACCTAGAAAAGTTTCTGTATCAAAAAAAAAAAAAAAAAAAACAACCAAAAAACCAACCAAACGAACATAAAAAACCAAAACCAAACAACCAAAAAACCAAACCAACAGA
>JAXCLO010000056.1:69094865-69107251 GCA_035583995.1 Arremon aurantiirostris | reverse complement strand
CCATACTTAAAAACAGCCAAATCCACCTATAAAAGTTTCTGTATAAAAAAAAAAAAAAAAAAAACCAACCAAAAAACCAACCAAACAAACATAAAAAACCAAAACCAACCAACCAAAAAACCAAACCAACAAAAACACCCCAACCCACGTAAACCAATAAAGATCAAAAAAATCTTGGTACACACAACCAAGAATAAAAGGATGTGGCATCACAAGAGTCTCCACATGACCACCATGCAACCTGATCCCTCCAGCTCCATAAATATGTGTGAACCTTCCCCAAAAATGTAAATACCAGCTGGTGAGGACAAGGAGATTTACACACAGGGCACAGTCCTGCATATTTCTACTGACTACTTTTCATTATTTCAGTGTGATATTAAAAAATCCTGTTCTGTAGATGAGTGACAGCCTGTAGATGAGTGACAGCCTTGTTCCAACTGGTAAAAGAAAAAAAAAAAGAAAACATATATAAAGAAAAAGGAAATAACAACAAAATACAACCAGGTTCAGAATAATTCTGATACAGAACAAGCCAGAATAAAGTCAAGGGTAAATTTCGTTTCAAATCAAACTCTCATTTGACCTGCATTAGGATTGCAATGCACAAGTCTCACTATGCCAAATTCTGTTTGAAGCTGAGTGTGTTTTCAAAGCAGACCTGCAGAATTAATCAGCCATCTCCAGACCCCAAACCAGTTTTGTTAACATTCTGCAGATGCCATCACGCTACCCAGGAACTTGGATACTGCCTGGAATTGCAGAGAACCATGTATTTAACTGGTATTTGGGGTCTGAATTCTGCCACCAGCTGAGGATGAATTCAGCTGAATTCTCCACCAGCTGTGGGCAGGCAGGGATGCCACACAGCAGGTGAAATTTCCACTGATGTCTGTGCTCCTTCCCAGACTCCAGAGATGGTCACTGTATACTTGAAATATCTTGATTTTATCTCAGACTCTTGTATAATTGAAATATTTTAGGGAATAAGTTAAAAAAAGAAGAACAATTCAACAGAAGTCAGATGAAAGTCATAAGTCTAGTTTGCAAAGGTCAAAATATTTTAAAGAGATCAGTATAACAATAACTTTTTAACAATGCTTTCAATCTACATTGAATATTTTTTTGTCATTGTTACAATTTAATGAGCTTACCCAAAGGTCAGTGCAGTCAGAGGGAGCCTTTCCATTTACATCCACAGGCTCTGGATTCAGCCAACAACTTGACAAGTACTCTGGGACAATTTTGGGTGCAATCATCTGCATAAATGAAAGCTTAAGTATCTCTAATGAAGCAATATGAATTGCAAAAAGACAAAGGATGAAGGAACATGATTATATATTCCTGGAGGTGTAGCCACTTTTGTATCTCCAAAAAAATGTTGTCACGAAATGTAATAATTGTATTTCTGAAGCATCTTTATCATAAATAGAAAACTGAATTCACAGGTTTGGGGAGAAGGAGGGAGGAGTTAAATGACAGGGACAGGTACCAGCACTGAGGGGCTTTGCTCAGCTCACTTTCTCAGATGAAAATACACTTGTGCAAATACAATATCAAGTATCTTCCAGTATGGTTTTGTTCCATTGCCAAAGGACTAAAATGGTCCATAAATCTAAGCATGTTCTCATTTTAAAATGATTCGGTAAGATTTGGTGAAGTTCTAAGACTCACAGAATTCAGTAGATCAACGACATCTTAACTTTGCATTGCCACTTGCAGTGACAAAATCAACTTCCAAATTAAAAAAAAAAAAAAAAAAAAAGAAGAGATAACTAGATAAAGAAATCATAGTTTTAAAATGGTTTTTACTGGGTTTCCTTTCCCACAACTTAGAGGATCAGATCAGTGGAGGTTCTCATGCTGGAAGGTGCCATGGAGAGATTTACTCCCAATGTTCTTTGTCAACAGGCTCTGTCTCCTCAGTGCTAAACCAAACACACTAATGTGCATTTTCCCCACAGCAAACTCCAGAAAAAACTCTGCTTTTCAGGTTGAGCGGAGCTGAATTGCAGAGAGTGATCCCAGGTTAAATTCCTGTTAATGCACTGGAAGTGGATTAGGAGATCAAAGCAGCTGCTGCCAAAACCCATCCCGTGTGCATCTCAGGGGCTTTCCCTCAGAGCAGCTCCAGAGCGGGCTCTGAACCACCCTGTTCACGCAGTTCAAAGGATAATTATGCTCTCAACCTCTGTTTTCTTGGACATGAGGCTCTCGGTGGGTTAGTCTGGGAAGTGCCATTCAGCCTTGGTCTCCCACAGAGAGAGCAGCAAACTGCTCAACCCCTGGCAGAGTGTACAAATACATGCAGACCTCACTTCTGCTCCTGATTTTGCTCCTGTTCTATTTTTTCCATCCCTACAAAACAAAAAAACAAAACAAAAAAAACCCCAAAAGTAATAATAGCAACAGCAATGAAGAGCGCTCAAAAGCAGAACATTCAATGCATGCAGAGAATCCTACTACACCAGTATGACTAAAAACATATTTGAAAAACTAATAGGGTTTTTATCCTAATAAAATACTTTATTAGCTAAAAAAATGCTTTTTAGGGCATACAAAATAGATTCCATGGGTTATCTGTATGTTTGGAAATGCTTCTTAAACTGCCAAGAATTAAATAAGGTATCAGCGCTGGGCAAAACTCTCAGGTCTGGAGAAACTAAGGCCACAGATCTGAGGGATCACATAAAATTCTCTTTTTGTCTGATGACAAAAGGAGTTATTTATTCCACAAAAATCCACTCAATATTTGGTAACAAAAATAATTAAATTGAGTAGTGATTTAATAACCCCAGTTACCACCACTTCCTCAGTGTCCTGAAAATTCCAGAATTAAGACACTTCTAGGCCAATACGGAAAAAGAAAAAAATTTTCCCAGTTCTTTGGCTTGGCTTTCTTGTCTTCCAGAGACCAAATTTATTTTGACCTGCTTTTTCTGGAGAACTTCCTTCTCACATCCTCTTCCTCCTAAGGATTCCTACCCTCGCTCTGCTCAGCTGGAGCAGCAAATCAATCCTTGCTCCTCACTCTTTAGAAATTCCATCACACTAAATTGTTTCAAAGAAATGCTGAATGTACAGTGAAATTTATTTGCTCACATTTGGTGGAGACATTATCTAGATTAAGGATTTTTGCTTCCCATCTATCTCAGCGATTTTATCCATGGATTATCAGCTAATATTTGAAATTATGTGGAAGGAACTGATCTTTCCAGCTGATGACCAGGTGGTGATTTGTCAAAACACCCACAAGCTGGACAGAACAGAAGATGGAGAGGGATATTCAGGCAGCATTTCCTGGCTAAAAAAATCTGGAATTTTCTTTTTCTGGTCACCTCAGGCAGCACTGGCCCCCACTGCCCCACCAGTGATGGGCTCAGCTGAGACACCAGTGAAACAGAAAACAGAGCTCAGCAAACCCCAGCAATTCGCTGGAAGGCACTCCAGGGAATTGACAGACAATGTATGGCAACAAATCTTGTTTTCTTGCTAAGAGCAAAGCTTAACTATTCCTTCCCAGCATTTTGTGCCCTAAAGCATAACCATGCATGGCTACAGACACTGATGCAAGCTAATCCAAAGCAGTTTGGAAAAATAAGGGAATAAATAAAAGGATAAGAGCAGTGATTTTTGACTGCTTTCCTTTAGCATCTGTTTTGCAGATTCTTTTCCTTGTCAGTGCTTTTAAACTTTGTTACCTATGAAGAGGGTTTTGTATAGGTGAACTCAAATTCACCGAGTTCAGGAGAGCAGAAGGGAAACACTGCATAAGGAACTGGATATTACCAGATAGATTTCAATAAATCAGGTCACCATCATTTTATATAAGGCGCTCTTACCCCCAATATTTGGAATTTAGATCTGTTTGCTTTGATTATAGGAAGCTGGCCTCTGACCAAATACATTTTAGGAGCAATTTCTCTTATATTTTTCTCTACATGAGCAGCAAGATCAGGAGGTAAAACCAAGGTCAGCTGCAGGCAATGCAAAGGGCAGTCACCTGTTGGGGACAGAAGCATGGACATGGCTCTGGTGACCACTTTGTTTCAATAAAAATTGTATTTTAGCTTGAAAACACTGAAAATTGCCTGAAAGGTAGTAGAATTTTGTCTCACATGGCACCACATCCTAAAAAAACCAGTATAAATTCAGACAGTCCCTCTGCAATCACTGATCATCTGAAGTGTTTTTTGGAAGTTACTTAAATCTATGTTATTATTCATATTCTCCTTGCATAGCAAGAAATTGCTGCAGGTATTCCAGAGCACCACAATCCAGCCACAGAAAGGACAGAAGTGTTTCAGGGACAAGGTTTCAAGCAACAAATGCACCCAACAAAAACAGAATGCTGAATGCTGATAGCTCTGCACTGAAGATGTTTCTATTCATTCCTTTTCTATTAAGCAAGACTCCTTTTGTTTCCAATGCAAACCAATTGTTACCATAGCTGTATTTAACACAACTGGAGAATGCAGAGGGCCTTGCCTCTCTCCATTTACAAATCTGTTATGCTCAGCCTTATTCCTAGCCAAGGACAACAACACACCTTAAGGCAACAAAAAAGGGGAGGTTAATCAGGGAGTCTAACATTTCAATCTACTTTACATCAAATTTAAATTTACTTTACAAGGAAAGGGAAAGGCAAGGCAGAGACACACAGCAACTCTCATGCTACTCTCAGATTTCTCAAGGAAGGCTCTATCCCTGTCCTTTGTCTCAAATTTTGCCCAGAATCCCAACTTTTGCCCTGGTTTCCACACCAGAGGGTCAAGCAAAAGTGAGGATGAGGGAGCTGCACTCATAGAAGAATAGAGGGGAAGGAGAGAGCTCTGTGGGCTCTTTCCGGTGATTGAGATATTCTAAACAAAGTTTCTAGGAATCCTAACTCTGGGCAGGCACACAGGTGTTAAGAGCAGGCAAACAGGGAGATCTCTCTCATTTTGTCTCTGCCTTGCTGGCAAAGCTCTGTTGTGTTTTCAGAGATGCGAAGCATCCTCATGGATATGGGAGAATGTATGATAAAATATTGCTTACTTTTAAAGTCCTAAAGATATCAGAATGTTGAGATTTAACTTCTTTTTTATACTTGGAAATCTAAGAAGAAGGCAAGGAACTGAAGACGGGGACCATATCCTACTTAGAAGTTGAAAGAAGTTAAATATATATTTTTTTATATATTCCCTCCTTTTTATCCCAATACAAGGGTCACAATGACAATTCTGTGCTTGAAAAATCTCTTTCATTCTCAACTCCTCAGCTTATAGTCAAATTCTAAAGCAAGACCAGGCGATAATTTAAATAAATCCAAAATATTTTTTTTTTTAAGATTGGAATCCATAATTATATTTCTATTACAATGCAGACAAAACTGTTGAAAGGAGCAAAGGAAGGAATGAGAGAAGAGGAAGAGGCAAAACGTGAGCACGTTCCCCTACCATTGGAAAGCTGATTGTGCTCTGAGAAGTTAGGATGCTGCACATGAATGCCAGAAGATTGTTGGGATTCGGATTTATCACAACAATTTCAGAAGCAGCCCCTCAAAGTGCATCTGGGTCAAGGTGTCCCAGGAATCACAGCATTCACCTGGACTGAGGTGTTCAAGTGAGAAGCCCAGCAAACTGCAACTTCCAACTGCTCCACACCGTGGTTTTGAGACTCAACCCAAAGTTTTGGGCTCAAATTTCAATCCTCATGTTACATTTTCTTAGAACTCAATGACTGTCCTTCATTCTCATTAACAAGTAGCTGCCTCTCAATGTTTTCCCCGTATTTTGGTGACTAATTTGTTTTGAATGTTCTCTCCCATCCAAGTATTTCACAGAAAAGTGTGTTTCTGCAAATTTCCTGTGAGAGCTCCTCACAGTCAGAAGCTCTCCTGTCACCGCACCATCACAGAAGCTCCTCCACTGAATGTTTCAATGCCATTCTTAATACACAATTAACAACTTGAAATCATTCAAATTCCCACAAAACATGCAGTTCCCGAGCAGTCTTCCCTGAAGTTATCATACAGAGGGGCAGCAACCCCAGTGCTGGCTGATACCCAGAGGTTCAGGTCATTACCTCCCTCATCAAAGCCTATGTTTCACCTGAAGGGAACAGCATCCTTCAGTTTTACGTTCTGCTTAGAGATAGATTCTGGGCAGACACTGCTGAAACACAACATTCAGAAGCAGAAGGTCAAAGAGCAGAGCAAACAACAGCACCCTGCAAACAACAGCACCCTGCAAACTAAACAACAGCACACTGAAGCAACATTTTGTGCTTATTACCACAGCAACTGCAAAAAGAAAATCCTGGCCTGGTCCAAACCAGAGAGGTTTAACATGGACATCAGTAGAACTGAAGCACAAATTATAAAGGTGGTGGTTCAGACAAGACAATGAACAAATCAATTTCCTTCCAGAATTTCTCTATTTACAGCATGTAAGAAAAACTGTGAGGATAACAGAGCCAACTGACCCAAGGAGTTCCTCGCCCAGCAGAGTAAATTTTTTTTCTCACATTCACTCCCCATAACAGCAACTTCTTCTCTGTAAGTTTGGAGTTTCCTTTGCAGCTGCAGAGATGAGGAGGATAAAGATTTCACACCCTTTTCACAAAAGAGAACAATTTTCTTTGTATTTTTCTTTTAGGAAAAATGCAAGCGTCCACACACACGTTGTAAATTGCATGTGAACTAAATAAAGAAACTGTTCAAATGGTTCTTGTTATGAAACCCAAATATAACAAATGCTGAAAGCCTCTGTAGCTAGAGGATATAAAATGCATTGTAAACCATTGAGACAACAATGAGAAAGTCACAATATTTTGTATAAATTGCCACTTGGAAACAATTCTCCCCATCTTATATAAGTAATCTACTAGAAAGGTTAAAAAATTCAATAAAATGGGAATTAAAAAAAAAAAAAACAACACAATGAAAAAAACAAAAACATGGAAATACTAATAAACAGCACACTATCCAGATGAGTGAATGGATTAGCCCAGTAATCCTAAAGACTGGGGAAAGAAAGTTATTTTTCCTCATCAACTCCTCTCCTGACATTTCACTTGTCCATCAGATAAACTGATTTGCAGCATTCCCTCATTCATCTGGAGTCTGCTGAATGACCTTTTGATAGAGGAATACTCCCAAAGAGCAGACACCAAAGGAGTAGTGCTGAGCAATTTCCCAGACAAATGGCTTTTCATGGCTTCCAGGTAACAGTGCCACAACTCAGGCACCTTTGAGTAATGACCTTGAGCAATCTGGAGCTGCTGCAGGAAGGCAGGACCACAGAGATTGTGTACCAGGAAAACTTCACAGAAATTGTTATCAAACACTGGAACAGGCTGCCCAGGAGAGCGGGTGATTCACCATCCCAAAGGATAATTAAAAGATGTGTAGATGTGGCACTGGGGACATGGCTAGTGGTGGGCTTGACAGTAAAAGCTAGAATTCAATGGTCTTTTCAGCCCCAATGATTCCGTGATTCTATGGAAATTGAAAGAGCAGATGGCAAAGTGAGAGGCAAGATGAGAAATGCACTGCTCAGAGCTTCACTAGAAGAATAACTGCAATGTCCCTTTTTGAGAGCAAAGGTAGCTAGCATTCCCATGGAATAAAGTGAGCTGATGAGTGTGAGGAAGAAAGAAAATTGATATGGCAGTTTCACCCCCAGGAGAACAAAGGCTGGTGGTAAAGATAAGTAAATGTATCTTTTGTGAAAAAGATGGGGTGCTACAAACCACTCAACATACACATATTTCTGGAATCCAGCAGCATCATGAATCGTAGCTTTTGAGCTCATCTTTGGTATTTTTGCAGCAAGGGACTCAAGAGAGGTCTGCCTAGGACCAGAGTGATCACTTTCTGCAGAACATCTCCCCATTGTCATCACAGTTTTGCCCTTTGCAGCTTGCCAGTGAGAGCTCATTCTGCTGCAGAGTGGTTGCTTCGCATCACACCTGCAGGAACACCTTGGGCATGTTCCTGGAAGGGCAGAGGCAGAATCTAGGAATGCCAAAAGTGCTTTTCTGTGGGGAATTTACTGTTGCAGATATGGACAGATGAGTTCTGAGTGGTTTTTAGGTGTGTTATGAGGGCTGCTTTGCTTGTACTCAAGGTAATGCAGACAGGGTTTTGTAGGAAGTCCCGCACAAATTCTGATTCTGAGCAGGTTTCTTTCAATACACACACCCTTCTCTAGTAAAGTTGTGAAAGCTTAATGGATTTCCATACAAGAACCAGAGAAAAATGGTGTTTAAGGGGTGTAAGACTACCTGGACTTCATTCATACTGAAGTATTTCTTCAAAGTTCAAGTAGCTCACTCAAAAGTATGCTTCTTCCTCTGGAAAAGTATTCCTTATGGGGAAAAATCACCTTCAGAATAGAGTTTGATGACTCTTCTACAGATACAGGTGTATCTGAGCTTCAACTATGACTTGATACCTCTCATTATGAATTTAATAACAGCAGTTGCACCAGCTGCAATTCTTCTTTATACGTAGTTATCTGTACTTACTCTTCACAAAAATTCCCATTCTTCAGCACAGAGAACAGATCAGAGATGTTCCTTTCTTCTTTAGTCCGAAGGAGAGGTTCCAGGGCATTGCAGCAAATTAATCCTGCAGTTTTACCTCCAGTTTTAGAAGGGATTTAAAATCAAAGTGCCAGTGAGAGGCACACCCATGTGAAGGCAGAGAGAAGGGATTTAAACAGAACCTGCTAGACTTTAAAGCACTCATCAGTTCAGTAACAGGCAACTCCAAACCTTGCATGCACTCCTGCAGAGTTCCAGGGGAGAATAGCCTAAGTATTTTCAAGAAACTGTAGCTTAGGAGTTTAATACTGCTGGTTTCTCATCTCAGAGGCTCACTGGCACAGGCATCATGCTGTGAGCTTCAAGCCTTGGTGTCTAAGTAGAAACAGCTACCAAAAACCCAGATTTGAATCCTTTGTTTGAGTATAGAATCATTTTCAATAGCAGCATTCAATCTCAAAATATATTATTAACAACTGAGCTGGGATAGATTTTGTTCCATAATTCAAGAGCACAAAGTGTTACACCCAAGTGCCTCTTATGGAAACCAGGACAGAGCCAGACTTGACTGGTGGTGCAACTGCTCCAGCACTCACTACTATGTATTTTAGATTTAAATGGCATTCTGCTTCCAGCTCTAGAGTGGTTTATTTCCAAGCTGCTCTCCTACAGCTGCATGCCATCTCTCAGCTCACAAATTACATAGAAAGTGGATCCCAGCTGGCCAGACCAAGATAATCCTTCCAGCCAAGGTTGAACAGGGTTCAGTGAGGATGTGGATCCTATTAGTAAAAGTGTCTGTGTTTGCAAATTTAGAAAATTTGGTCCAAAGGAACTTGGATCAAATAAATGCTCTTAAGACCATAAGTGCTCTAATGCAGATATTAGGAGTCCAAGTCATCATTTGTAGATAGAAGAACTTACCTGACACTCATCCAGCTATGCAGCAGCAGTGTCCACAATCATGTTGTTGATATTTGCCAGTTTTTAGTTCCAATTTCTGTTTCCCCCATGCTTCCAATCTTTGTTACCCTTCTGCTCATCAATACTGTAACAAATCAGATGATGATATTTATTAAAACATCTCTCCATAACACCAAAAACTTTACAGAACCAGCTCACCTTGTGGTTGCATACAGGCTGCTGGAAACAGATGAACAAAGAATTTGAATTTCAGGGGCGTCAATGTTACTTATGATGGTAGACAGGTAAGTCAAAACATGAAACATACTTGTGTAAATCTTCACCTTTTTTTAAAAATTAGAAAACAGCTAAAAGTTTTTGGTTTTTTTTTAATAATTTCTCCCTTTCTACCCATGGCTACTTATCCTGTTCCTGACTCCACAGCCCCCCTTATGCTGTTAGTGATCAATTTGGTGATCTTCCCACTAAGATTTTTATCTTATATCTGACCTGGTCTTCCCCAAAATCTATCATTTTAATGGCAGGGAAAAAGCAGGTAGCAGTGAGGGCCCAGCAGAGTGCACTTAGGGGTTTCCAATAGTATTTCTTCTTGCCACACAAGGGGAATTTTTTCTCCTCAGACCACCAACATTAACACCAAGGCCAGCCAGTTCATAAGCCCACAAATATCACAGCCACTACCATAAAACACATTTTGAGACAACTTTCCCATTTGCAGTGTTTGACTTGCATTCATTGCCACCAACATGAGATGAAGGAAATTCCCTTATCAGGCCTTTGTTGAAGAACTGGCAGATTCTCTTCCCTGCTCAACAAAAGCTAAACTGTGCTTGGTCTCCTTAGTAACCATAGCAAACAATATGCCCAGAAAGGGGGGGACAATCTACTAACATGGAATCAGGTTCAGGTTTTATCTACATTGTCGACACATTTTAATGCTAACCAAGTCCCAGCTGGGAAACAGCAGCTATAAATCTATATCCCTTACTGAAGGGATCTGGAATCACCCAGTTGGGGCACAAGCCATGCAACTTCTTTTCAGCATGGGCACACCTTGAGAACTTATTTTTAAGGAAGAATAATCAGTTTTATAACTTTTAGCTTGTGGTACTTTCCTCCAAGTAGTGGGCTCTTACATCCCTTTTTATTTTCACTTCTGCCATTGAAACATCTTTTCACAAGTTCAAGACAAATAAAGAAGCCAAGTCACATAGAGAAGATGACATTTTTCAAGAAACACCCACACTCACATTCAGCTAAAAGCCAAGCTCTATCCCCAACTGAAGGGAAATAAATTGAGAAAAGACCATTTCCCAAAGTTACCAAGTATTGTTCTGGCTGAAGCTTTTCAACTACATCAGATAGTCCCAGACCAATACTATACAGCTCAGAAACACAATCAATTCTTACACCGTCCATGAAACTCACTCCAAACTCTTGATGCATCAGTCTGATACTTCTGTTTTGTTTCTAACTACTAGTTCAGTTTATACATCCTTCCCAATGACTGACATCAGACTGACAGTTCAGAGAGGCAATAAAAATGAAGTCACCACTTGTTCTAAGCAAAAAGAGAAATTGGGATCTCTTTGTAGACTTCATGGCTTAGAAAGAAGCATTTCACTGTGTCTGACTGTAATTAATACCTCTGATTCTTCAATTAGCAGCAACATGTCAATCTGGTGACTTCACTTGGAAATCAGCATTTTGATAGTTAACAATTAGGAGGCCTTTAAAAGAAGGACTTTAAATAGAGGTGGTTACTCTGGATCCTTCACTAGGGTAGTTGAAAGAGGGGTAGGAAAGACAAAGGAAAATAAAAATAAATAAACAAATAAAATAAAATAAAAATAATAACGAAAACACCCAAACCTGGAATAAGTTTTAAGTCTATCTTGAGTGTTCTTCGAGAAAGAAAACCCAACTTAATGATAAATTTGTCCTGTTTATTTTCAAATGGGCCATATCACAGCTTTATGTACCCTGGGGAAATCTTATTCTTTTATAATTTTTTCTGTTCCTCACTAAAAAAGTGAATAAAATAGTACTGATTTGACTTGTGAGCTTAGAGTAAAGATAAAACTATTTCTAAATGTAGACAAACTCTTCAACTTGGATCATAAACTTTAGGGCAAAATGTTAAAGGTTTTAGGTGGAGCCAGGAGCGCTAGAAGCAAAGCGGTAAAAAACCCCAAAACACAAGACAAAACTCTAATGGCATCTCAAATGGCCAAACTCTAAACATCTAACCAGCTTCTCTTCTCACTCTGAGAGTGAGAGAACTCTTTGTTTTTGAACTGTTTTTATTTAGAAATGAAGAACCAAAGACAAGGAGGAATAGGCAGGGGAAATAACTCAGCTCTGGCACGAGAGCATTCTTAGCAATCTTTCTAGGTGACACCCTCCCATCATCCCTGCTGACTCAAGTGATTATGCATGGTGATGTGACACAGAAGAAAGCAGGGTTTGGAAGGGACTGCACAGCACAGCTCAGCAATCCACCAGCCCACACAGCTGGAGTACAAGTAGGAATTAATCAGCACAGTTAAATCTCCTGAGGAGCACAATGGCCCCGGCTCTGCTGTGCACAGACACTTCCACGTGCTCTGTGATTAACATAGAAAACATATCAAATTTAACATCCAAAAAGTATCAAATTTAGCATACAAAATGTACCAAATTTAACATCCAAACCTAAAGGAGCACGAATGTGTCTCTGCTGTTCCACAACCCAGAGCTTGCCATCCTTCAAGGAGCTGAGTGCAGTCCAGCACAGACAGCAAGCGTAGCCATGATATTTTCTGAAAAATCCTTTCCTTAGGATTTTTCCTCCTGAGAAGCTGAGAGGCCTCAGGCACAAAATGCAAACAATGATTATCTGCTGCTGTGGAATGCAACAGGTGCATCTGGGATTGGTCTCATGTGGTTGTTTC
>JAXCLO010000056.1:69056717-69094558 GCA_035583995.1 Arremon aurantiirostris | reverse complement strand
AGCTAGCCTTCTGATGAAATCCTTTCTTCTATTCTTTTAGTATAGTTTTAATATAATATATATCATAAAATAATAAAAAAAGCCTCCTGAAACATGGAGTCAGATCCTCGTCTCTTCCCTCATCCTAAGATGACCACCATCACACAGCAAGCCCTGTGCAAATGGAAATTAGGTGCTTACTTAATTGTTCCCCTCTCTGGCCTTTCATCTAGGTTTTGGTGGGAGCAAATTGCTGTGCATGCAATGGTGGCACTGAAGCAGTTCAGATTCCCTGGTGCTCCCTCTGTATCCAAGGGGTTTGCATGTTGAATCTCACGTTCCTGGCCTCTGAAACACCTTTATTTTTCATGGTTTTCCCACAGGTGTCTAATGAAAATAACCCCAGACCCATGAAAGTTTTAAAGTGCCTCTCTGCCACTCTGATAGCCCTGGAACCAAAGCACAGACGCCTTCCTCTCCAAACCCACTCACATTGCCAGTCCATGCGCATCCCTGCTTGTGAAAAGGACCAGAATTTATGGCAGCCTTCCAGTTTGGGCTGGATCAATGCCTGACTCACCCCAAACACTCCTCCTCCTCCTCTGCTCCCACATCTGAACATTTTGGACAATAGACCTTAATTCAGCAAGACATCCACAGACAAGGGGAAGGTGTTGCCTGTACTCCCCACAGTCACCCAGCTGCCAGAATGAGTTTTGGTGGCACTTCTTGCCTCCTCTGTCTTTGGTGAGGCACCACACACAGCTCCTGCAGAGGTTCCTGCCCTCCCCATCCCCACCTCTGGAAGTCCCAAAATTCCACAAAGAGTCACCACACATGGCAGAGTGCATCAGGAGAGAGGGCACTGTGCAACAAAACACATGCAGAGATATTTTGGCAAAAAAACAGAGCGCCTTTTACATGGGTCTTTGAAAATCTAGCATCAAACACAGCAAAAAGAAATCATTGTTATATACACTATGTATAAGTTCAAGAGGCATACAATGTTAGAGAGAGAGATTTTTAGGGGATGATTTAATGCTTGTCCTTAATTTTTTTAAACTCTTTGTTTAATGCTTCTTCATAACTTTTTTACTCTTGGTTAGAAGAGTTATCATTGACCTTCAATACAAATAAAAATACACTTCTGATCCTTTTTTGAATTGGAAAAAAAAACTTGAAATGTGAGGGGTTCTGGGCAAAAGACTCAACGCCTCTGTGAAGAAGAAAACCAGCCTAGGCCTGAAGTCCTGTTTCCCATCTCCTGCCTGATTCTCCAGTAAATTACTTCAGAGAATGGGAGCTTAATTTCTCCTCACTCAAAGTCACACCCATTCCTGAAGGAATGCCTTTATTCCCATTGTCCATTTGAAAGTCAGAATGTACTGTACTGCCTAAAAAATTATCTATACTTGCAGTTTATGGAAACCGGTTTTGAAATAGATCTAAATTAGGTTTAACCATCTCTCACACATCCCAGCCTGAAGGAGCACCCTAGCAACAACCTTCAGCATTTTGCAAACATTTGCTACTAATTATGGGTTCTTAGAACAATAATACAAGGCTCCATGCTTTACAGAAAGAGGCCAAAAGCAGCCTCAAAAGTGAGCCTTAGGCTTTAATTTAAACCAGTGCCATACAAATTCTCAAATATACATTGCAAAAGCTTCCCAAAACACTGCTCTGATTAATGGCTCCAGAACCTTGTAAAAGCTCAGCTGTCAAGCACTAAAATGCAGGCTGAGAAAAAGCTCATGCAGAGCTACATAAAATAGTTAAATAAAAATCCTTTTAAACAGCTTTTCCCTGCACCTTAAGCAATGGTAACACAGCAGAGCAGCCCACAGGAGAGCTCCCAAGAACTGTGGGGCTTGCTGTGAGCTGGCCCAAGAGCTCCCATGTCACAGACATCTTTTACGAAAAATAATTTTCTTAGGATTTTTCCTCCTGAGAAGCTGAGAGGTCTCAGGAACTAAATGTAAACATTGATTATCTGCTGCTGTGGAATGCAACAGGTGCATCTGTGATTGGCCCATGTTGGTTGTTTCTAATTAATGGCCAATCACATTCAGCTGGCTCAGACAGAGAGCCGAGCCACAAACCTTTGTTATCATTCTTGGCTATTCTATTCTTAGCCAGCATTCTGATGAAACCATTTATTCTATTCTTTTAGTATAGTTTTAATGTAATATATATTACAAAATAATAAATCAGCCTTCTGAAACATGGAATCAGATCCTCATCTCTTCCCCCATTCCAAGAACCCTGTCAACACTGTCACACTCCCATTCCTGCTTCCAGCCATCAATCAGACCCTGGGACAACCCAGGCTGCCCCATCCATCCCCATCTGTGATCTCTCAGCCAGCCTTCCATGGCCCATCCATTCACATCACCAGGAACTCCCTAAATCTCCCCTGGTACTGCCTGAGCTCCTTTCAGCCTTCAAGTGCTCTTTGCTGCCCTTGACCCTAAGCAGGAGACAGGCACAGAGGCAGCATTATCCTCTCCAGGTCCCTCTTGTTCTTATTCTCAGATATTTTTGCCTCAGCAAGTGGCCAAGCAGTGTCCAGCCCATCTGCTCTGGGTGACACCACTTGGGCAAGATGAGGTCCTGAGGTTCTTCCAACCTTAACCCTTCTGTGATTCACATTAGCTGGGCTTAAGAGAGACATTTACCACAGAAAGCTCAGCCATAACCCCTGAGAAGATGCACTGACAGAAACCCCTTCAGCAAGAGACTCTGGAAGATGCAACATCTGCTCAGGATGCACCTGGCTTTGAAGAGAAAATAACATCCTTGCTGAGAAAACAAGGGGTCAATTTTTTGTGATTATTTTTTTTTTGTTCTCTTCTCATTCTGTTCAACATTTAACTGTTTAACACTCACTATTTAGCAATTCCGGGGTAATTTTTAGTGAAACAAATTTGTGGCCACAGCCCTGAGATGCATTTTGAGCTTTCTCTATAAAGGAAAAAGGAAAGTGCTACAAAACTACTGTTTGTCTTTAATGCAAGAATTGCATTGGCTCAGAAACTTCAAAAGCAGAATGACAGACAAGAGTAAACACAACAGATTACTGGCATTGACTACCACATATTCCAATGATTTACATGATGCCAGAATTACTTTTACTCATAGAAACTGAGAATATGAGAAACATCAAGGAATAAAAAGGGTTTGCTGAAGTTGGAGCTTCCTTCCATGGATTTCATCATCACAGACTTTCTGGCTCCCTGTGTGTGGAGAAGCAGAAAGGAAAAATAAAACAGCAGGATGGTTTTAAGATGTAATACATTGGGAGAGGAATGTCCCTGCACTGAACTAGCTACTTTGTCCTGTGGGACTGAAGCCTGCTCATACTCTGCAAAACTGTTCCTACAGCAGACAAATCTGCCCCCAAATTTCCCTGGATCTGACAGCTGATTTACTGCCAAACATCTCAAAAAATTCCAATCTGTCCATACTGCCTGACAAATCACTCCTGCTTTGCTGTGGAAAGCAGGGATTAAAGCCTTTCTCCTCCACTCCCAAGTACTGTGGAACAGCACTCCCCTGGCTACTTACTGGAAATCCACTGGCTGTGTGAAAGAGGAAAAGAAAAGAGGAGCCAGAGGCCTCCTAGAGACAGGTTTGATATTCCCATAACAAAAAAATAAGCCCAGGGGCTTTATCAATGTTTCATCAAAACGTTGAACCTGCAGCTGTGCGATCATTGTCCTGTTGCGTCTTTTGATTTTATTTAGAGGATTTGGGTATCTATAGAGGTGAAGCAAAGGAAAAAACACTGCTGGATCTGATCTTCCCCCAGGCACAAAAAAACCCAAACAAAAATCCTTGGATCTGAGTCTTCTGGAAGTTTGGGAAAAGCTAAACTACAAGTGCTGCAGTTCTGGACAGTCCTCACCTAAAACTTGCATTATATTGGATTCTCACAGGCCTGGGTTATCATGAGATCACATAGATATTGAATTAAAAACTGCTGGCTTTGAAAATTTGATAATGATGGCAACACAATGATTTTTTTTTTCCTTGTGCTTCAGGGGGAAAAATGCATTCCAACAAAAGTAGGCTTCTACCCAAAGGCATCTCAAGATTCCATTAAATTATGGGTCTGGTTTATGAAACAGAAGAGTGTATTTATAAATGGCAAGAATTTTTGCTTTATGTCACAAAACCAGAATATATATTTTACAACAAAAGTCTCTTGTTGAATTCTTTGGAAATGACAGGTATGTGTAACTCTCTGAAAAACACTGGTGATAAACTTCTTGCATTACTACCCTTGAGACAGACAGAAAACTGACCTTTTCAATGAGAATTTTGGTAAATTTCAGCTGTAAGTGTACTGTGTGCTATGATTTTATCATTAGACAAAGGCTGAGATGACACAGCTGCTACAACATTGAACAATCCAGCTAGAAACATGAAAGGGGACAAATTTTGCCATCCGATCTGAAATTAATGATAAATACATCATTGAAAACATACCTGGTGGTGCTAATTTTTGAAGATACACTAATAATTGTTTTAAATTTTGTCTTTTGAGGGGCTGAAACAACAGCAGAGCTTCTGTTGCCCATTCTGCTGCGCTGCCCATCCACATGGCATCTTGGGATTCACAAAGAACTCCTTGTCCACCTCTGACATCCTCCATCCCCTGTGTTTGAGAGGACAGTGCTTCCAAACAGGTCAGTACTCAAGCTGTGAGGCTTCCTGTTATTTGTGGCTCCTTGCATGTCTCTCCAGCACTTCCAGGGGCTTTTCCTAATTAACCCAGCCTCAATCCCTGCTGCAAGCACCAGTATGTGTTCTCCTGGTGTGATTCATGCCTGCCTGCTTTGCAGATGACATGAGGGCTGGAGATACAGCCCATAATGCTGAAGCCAACTGCAAAGCAGGGCAGGTGCCACTAAAATATGAGTCAATAAAGAGGGATGGGGCACTCCTGGCTCTCACATCCCCCTAGGAGGGAATAAAAATAAACAGTCCACAATGGACGGCAGATAAAAGCAAGTGAAGGCACTGAATAATTTAAAGGGAATAGTTTCCTATCTGCTTTCTTTCCTACTCTTAAGTTTTGAAGCTGTTCATTCCCAGAGGTAATGGACTCCTGTTGCAATAATGCAGAAGGTAAAGACGAGAAGTTCTTCTGCCTGAAACAACTAATTGCTCTTTTCTCTTGCAAGCCAGGGTTTAGGGTGCAAATCAGGGCTCCTGTGTGTTTTTGGGTCAAGTACTAGCTTTCAGTCTCTCTCAAGCTACAGGAAAGGTTAAAAGGGAAAACCCCCTTGTGCTAATGGAGTGGCACTGTGTTAAGGAGGTGTCAGAAGCAGGAGAAGAGCATGAAACAGCAGCACCTGTTACCTGTTCCTGGGTCTAATTACCACCCAATACCATGTCCTTTTTGCCTTCTTTTACAAAGAGTTTATGCCTGAAGAAAGGGCACTGGGGTCAGCAGATAACTCATGTGGATGCTCTACAATGAGGGATATGGCATGTCCCAAAGCTTCTAAACATTCAAAGTTCTACTGCTTTAATTGTTAATTGTCTCTTAGTTAAAAGAGAGTAAACAAGGCTTATAAATACTCACCTATTTCGATTTTTGACCCCCTCACCTGCTTCCATCATTTTGTGCTACTATTTACTATGCATTTCCCACGTGGAGCTCCTCAACTCATTTAAAACATGCTTTTCTTCATACATCACAAATATTACTTATTTACTATTTATTATTCACTTATTATTACTTATTTAGTATTTACTTATTTACTATTTCTTATTTACTTACTGCTACTTACTATTTACTATTTCTTATTTACGTATTTACTATTTATTATTTACTTATTACTACTTATTTACTATTTATTATTTACTTATTTTCTTATTACTGTTTCTTATTTATTATTTACTATGACTTACTTATTTCAATTTTTGACCCCCTCACCTGCTTCCATAATTTTGTGCTACTATTTACTATGTATTTCCCCCTGTGGAGTTCCTCAACTCATTTAAAACATGCTTTTCTTCACTCACCACAAATATTTAAATAATTTGCCATATCAGAATCCTTAATAATCCATCACCTGTGCTTAGTGTTACTTTGACAAGCGAAATTCAAATAAATGGCAATATGAGAAACTTACAGGCGAAACGGATCTTGGGAAGATTTCCTGCCAGTTCCAGGTGCAGCTACAGAGCTGGATTTGCTCTCCTGTGAGGAACCAGCCCAAACCATAAATCTGCAGCATTTATGGTGGGTCAGAAGGGAGCAGAAGCATTTTGCTAACAGGAGCACGAGGCTTCCATTTCCCTCAGTCCCAGGACTCAGAGGTGCCATCTCCCAGCATCTCTGACAACTTTTTCTCAGCTGCAGCAAGACACAAAGGAAAAGTGAATATAGAAGTCAAAGGTTTCCAAATATAAGCGAGGTGAACACGCTCGAGTGCTTTTTTCCAAACAGCAGGACAGGCAAACGCAAAAAATGACCTTTTCAGTGTATCCCCTATGGATGCCAGATTATTCTTCTCTGTATTTTCCTTATATGCTGCAGTCAGACTTGAAGAATAAGGCAAGATGGATTGTACAAGAACTTTTTGGTGTTAACTCCTCGTGCCTCTTTGTCTCCAGCACGCAGCAAGCCCAGAGGTAACAGGACACCAAGGGGAGATTAAACAGCCATCACTCTGAGCAAATCGTCTAAAACACAAAGGGGTGATGAAACACCGGGATGTCAGTGCAGATTCAGAGTTTGGTGCTTAGGCAACAGAGTGGGGGAGCAGCAGGGGTCAAGCCTCACACTCCTTGGGCACTGTTCTCCAAGGATTTCCAGCAAAGGGGCTGCTCTGTGGGGAATCCTGCAGGATCTGTGGGGCAGAATTCCCAGGACGCAAAGCCCTGACCCCACAGACCCCATTGTAAGGGGGAGCTCTTGGAGACAGCTTTGTCACAGCCAACCCTCTGTGCAAAAGAATTCCACCAACTCCCAGGCAGAAATGACCCAGCTGAAGGGATTCCAGAGAAAATAACAGCGGCCAGAAACTTTATATAAAATACAGAGTGGCAAAAATAAAAGTAAAATCTAAAAACAGATTGACAAAGGTGTGCGTTGCCACATCCTCACAGAGGCAAGAGAGCCAAAAGAAGCCATGCAAAATAAATCTCTGTCCTGACAGAACAGCAAAGGACTTCAAAGCAGAACTGGAAACACACAGAGTGGGTACAAAAGGAGCTGAGAAATAAAAGGAAGGTCAAAAGTGGCGCAAAATTTTGAAATTTAAAAAGAGGAAAATGTGCTGAACAATGCAACCCTGCAAAAAACAGCTGAATTTAAGTCTCTGAATGATGGGGATGAAGAATTATTTTACAAAGCCCTGTACCACAAACTCAATGAAAAATAAGATTTCATCTTTGTATTTCCTCAGGATCTCTCTGGGTTTGGAAAATAAAGTTGATCTGTAACAGGTGTGAAAAAAAGAAAGCACTTACAATCTTCCTCTTAGTCACAACAAAGAGCCATTAGACAGGAGGACCTGCTACACATCATGGTCTCTATTTAGTGTGAGGAACTGTTGTAGGTTTTGTGGTGTTATGTTGAGTGTGGTTTTTGTTGTTTTGGTTTTTAAATGGTGACTTTTCAAACAAAAAACCATAAAACCACATATTTTAATGGCCAAAGGGAAGTAAACAAATAAATTTAAATAAGGTTAAATAGAGGAATTGATAGATTCCACAAAAAAATCAAACTCATGTGATCTTCCTGTGAAAATGAAAAACTCTTTAATGGCTTTATAGACTTGAGCAAATTAGACATTTGCTGAGTTATGCCTCTCTTGTACCAGCACTTCCCTTCTCTCATCCCTTGCTCACTAATGGCAAAATATTTAAAACTGGGGTAAACTGAGACACTCTTGAGCAGAGTGTTGTCATTCCTGCAAAACGCAACAATAAATTGGAGCTCTCTTTAAACAAGTCATAACAGAGCCACTAACACAAAGTACAAATCACAAAACCAGTGAGGATAAAAACCTCTGCGAATGTCTTTGGGTGCTGCAGTGCCTTTCCAGGGGCTCAGGCGAGACTGAGGGGTGATAACATCCATTAGAGATGTGTCAAACGCTGAGCACACAGCCCAGAGCCAACCTGCCAGGAGCCCAAGGGAAGGCAGATTCCAGCTTGGGCGCTGGACCATTGCTGTGCCTCATCCTGGCTCACACAAACATCAAGCACTCAAGCAACTGCTTTACCACACACTTAATCCCCAGGTAAAATAACGAAGGTTACTGTGTAACAGCTACAAAAATGACTTTAACCAGCCACAAGCAGCTTAGGGCTCAAAAGGTGGGAGAAACCCAAGCAGAACTGGTTGGTGCCAACACAACTCTTTACAGTTGGAAAGGTCTCTGATGTTAATTTCAGGATTTCAGAACAATTTGCCCAAAACCTGTGGATGTTTGAACCAGAAGCTGGTGCAGTGCATCCTGGAAAGAACATCTAACAGCATTTACATGATCAGCAGGCGCATATACAGAACAACTTGGCTAAAAAACATAAAGGCTCCTAAACACCTGAGAAAGATTTTTGTGGGAGTATCAAATTGAAATTCCACCTTGCTTGTCTCCTGCTTTTTCCAAGACAAAGAAGACTCCAACTACTCCAGCATCATTTTTTTTTCCTCTAGCATGCATCCATCATCATGCACACACTTTTCCCCCCTCCCTGTTCCATATTTCCTCTGGGGCTTAAGCATCTGAAATGCTTTTATAAACCCATCTCTAGTCTGATATTTAGTTGCGGAGTTCAATGTTAAGAAATAACCACCAAAATCCCATTTTCTGATGACCAAGGTTTTTTGTTTGGTTGTCTTTCCGTTTTTTTGTTGTTTTTTTTTTTTCTTTTGGTGGGTGTGTTGCTGTTGTTTGGGTGGTTTTGTTTTGGTTTTTTGTTGGGTGTTTTTTTGTCATCTAATTCATCCTTTTGCTTAGGAGAGTCAAAAAAGTGAAAATATCTTTCTTGGAATCACAACTATATTCCCCAAAATGAAATATATTTCAGAGCACCCAAGATGCTTTCCCGTGACACATGTAAACGGTTGGGGTACCAAGTACTGGTTTGGATATGAGAATTCTGAGGGACCTTCTCCTAGTTTGGCTATCTCATTACTACTTTACTTTTTCATTTTTCTCCCTTGTAAGAGAAGAAAACAATCCCAGCCTCAGGGCTGATGTGATTAGGAGAGTTAATAGAGTTAATAATAAACAATCCCAGCCTAACTACAAAGGTAAAACCTGACTTTGCATGGCATGCTGAGGATGTCAGGCATCAGTTTTACATTGAGGACAAATGTATTCCTAGCTGCAACCACTAACTAGGACTACCCTGAGCCATTTGCCCCAATTAATATATTACAAATTCATTTCATTATATAAATAATGTCTCATGCCTTCAAAACAGAGGTAAACCATAATCCATGGCTGAAAAATACATGGTGGAAGTGGTGGAGTTTGGAGGGGAAGCTCGTTGGTTTGCATTAGGAGATGCACTATTAAATTAGCATCCCTAGCAATTCATTTCAGTCCACTGGGCAGATTTGTAAACCATATCACTGCATTTGAGACTTAATCTTCACATCTGCTTTGCTGTACACATTAGCTGTGAGACAAAGCATTGGAAGAGTGATTGCAGAGAGTTTGTGCCAAAAGCAGGGTCTGCTGCCTGCAGAATCATAAAACCACAAACCATGCCTGCTCCTCTCCCTCTGGAAAGCTCATCCTGCACTCAGTGTGCAGCTTCCAGATGTCATTGCCATCAGGTCAGCTGTTATTCCCTCCACTCCTCCACCCTGGCCCTGTCTGAATGGTGCCTTTTTCAAAATTTTCAGAGGATTTCTTGTGCTTCCAAAGGATGCACACCCTGCAGAACAGCTGTTCCCTGAGATGTTCAGTAGCATTGATGCCTTGTGAAGGCTGCCCTAGAACAGAGGCTGGATGGAGTTATAGAATAAAATAGGGATTTATTAAAAGGATCTCCTCAATGGATCCACCTTGGGCAGCACAATAGCCCAGCCAGGGCTGCACCCAAGATGAACCAAAATGGTCCCGAAATGGACAACTGGTCACAGGGTCTCTCACTTTTATAAATTCTGCTCTATTTGCATATTGGAGTTAATTGTCCAATTACAGTTTTAGCTTATGAAATCACATCTTTCTTATTTTTTCTCTTTGGTCCACATTGTTTATGCTCTTGGGCCTGAAATTTGGGTGGTTGTCCTTGGTCCCCAGGTAGAGAAGGAATTGTTTTCTCTACCTACTCTGAAAAGAGAGCTCACCATCCCCTTGCTATGAAGCTCAGTACTACACACTACAGCAATACAGAACCTGAAAAATATAAAAGCTAAACCCCGAGGCATCAGTATAGAAACCCATGAATATTCACTCAGTAATGTCAGCTCAGCTGGATTCACAACATTTTCCTCTATAGCCATGAGTGATGGGATGGGGAGGCTCTTGTGGGGCAGGGCAGCACAGAAATCCCCTATGTTCCACTGAGGGAATGGTCAATGGAACAAGGCTTTCAGCCTTACAGGGGATTCTGAGAGCAGCAGCAAAATTAGAACAAAATCCTGTGGTTTTTAACAAGAAAGCTCAGTGAAAACATGCATTTGAGTGGAATTCGGGGTGACCATCTATAAAGAGGATCAGACACACAACCATAGCAATCCACACAGATGTGTGCAGCTCCCAGACTTATCCAATGGTGACATTCCACCTCTCCTCACCCTTCTTTTAACTGGCAATTCCCACTCTCAGAGGGGCACAGCCAAAACACAAAGTTTCCTCAAGTCCTAAGACTGCTTTGAAAAGTCAGGTTTCCATGTACCAGAATAACTTTTTAAACACTTGGGACAGACCCAAGTCAAAGAAGGCTGTTGCCTTATTTACCTCACCCCTGTGGAATTCTGAAGTCTACCGAGGTTATTTATAGACAAATATTCATTTTTCTATTGTTCAGCATTTTTGCTATCCAAGTGTTCTCTGGTAGCATCTCAACTTCCAAAATCCCAAGTGCCATACTCACAGTTAGATTTCCTGACAAACACAACCATGTAATTTTGTGGCGGCAGTTATTCCAAAGTATTTTTTTTTTAAATTATCAGGAAGTGTGGGAACACCATAAAATAAATAGCATATCACAGAATAATAATAATAATATGAATCACACAGCACGTTTTTTTAATGTTAGCAATGTGTAAATGATCCAGTTTAAAGTTTAGCTGAGGCTGCTGCAATCTCTTCATTTTAACTGATCTGGAGAGCCACCAAAAATAACATGTCCTGAGTGTAAATCAAGGTGAGACAACTTATGTAAAGCCTTAGGTGTTATTCCTGTCCATGATTCTCCTTTTCTGCTTTTCATCTCTGGTCCTTTTGGACCCTGGGGGTTTGTTCTGGAAAAGGAAAAGTTTTCTTTTCCCACCAGCCTGCACTGCTTGGGTGGGGGCTGCAGGGTCCTTGCCAAGCAGCCTGAGCTCTGGGGGGTTTGCTCCAAGTGCACCAAAGCTTTCCAAGAGAATATCAGCTCACCATGAGGCTGTTTCCAGAATCCTGCTACAGCAGAAGATAAAGGATTCTCACACAACTTCTTCAGCTTCTAAATATTATTTGAAACAAGCTGATTTCGTTCCAGAAGCCAAACCATCTCAATTTAGAATATTCTCAGCAATTATACATTCAGTCACTTGGTTTAAATTTAAGCTTGTTAGAAAACAGGGTAACTTAAAATATCAGTATTTCGAGTTGGTGGATGAACAAATACATCAGGAAAATAGGAAATGGTCCTAACACTTGCTTAAAGAACGTTTGTCTTTGCACCATGGCTGGAAATACAACACAAAACTGTAACCTTTAATGATAAATAAAGGTTAAAGTCTTGCAAGATTTTCTTCCATACTTTTGATTTTGTGGAAGCCCTGTTCTAACACTCACCTGCTTCCTTTCTTAATGCACATTACCCAGCAATGGTGGACAGGGATTGAGGTCCCCCTGCTCCATCATCATCTTCTTCCCCACATGAGCCACAGACCAAAACCAAATCCTAGCTCCCGGCAGCCCTTAGAGGTATAATCTTATAATCTTCTGAGCACTTTGAAAATCAGAACACCTACAAAACATAACTGAGGGATGCTTGAATCATGAGGCAAGGAGGTGAAAGAAACCTTCAACTAATTCACCTCCCTGGCATGTCTGATACCAACCATAATATCACTTAATTGATGCTCAAGAAAAAAGTCAGAGATGCTTGAAATAAACCATAGACTTTTTCTAAAGTTAACCCTACAACTTTTAGTTAAATATTCAGCCTTAATGTTGACCTTGTTCATGTTCTTGGTCTCCATTGCTACTTGGCTTTCTTTCACCTAATTACTTGCAAATAGACACTACAAGCTGAAAAAACAAATCAGATATCAGAAGATTAAACAAAAATCACAGAAACTGTGACATTTCTTCACGGGTCCTACCTCCAGTATTAGGACAACAACTGGAAATACATCACAGAACTTATTTTCTCTATACTCTTTACTTTTCTCTGAGGAAAACAGAGAAGCCCAGATGAACACAAAGTCCTTTGAACTGGGAGCTGGAGGGAGAATTTAATTTTTAAGAAATGATTAAAAATATTACAGAGCTATTTTATTTGCTCCTTGAGGTTCCACAGGATATTTGTAGAACAAGATAAAGATACAGGAAAGCAAGCTACATTTTCTTAGGTGTTTATTCTAATTAGGGAACACAGTGGGATAAATAGCACACGTAACAAATATCTGATCATCATAAAATGGCAAATCTAAAGTATATAGGAAAAATACCTTAACTACTGACTTTTTAATTTTACCTCATTTTCTGGGTCTATTTTCACTATGAACAGCTCTGAGTTACTTATACAAGGCAGTCATATATTACTAAAGTATCCTTTGTAATGTTTTTTACTGTTTCGTCAAACCTAAAACAAGAAAATATTCTTGTTCCTTCTGAGAGCTGCATTTTTACTCCCCACAGCTGAGCACAATGTCATGGGCACATATTTCCCCAAAACCAAAAGAAGGATCTAGTAACACCTGCAGCTCTTCACAAAGCAAATCAAAACACCAAGAGCACAGATGGAGATGCTTCTCTGTAGATCCACAGCACTAAACAAATTCGAGCCTGTTTTGGTTGGCTCAGTGCTCTTGAAATAAAAAGCAGCTCTAAATTCAGATCTCAAGTTACAGACAAGCATTCAAAGATGCTCAGACTGTGACAAAGTTTAATTTTCTGCAGGGAAGGTAAGAGGGGAAATAGGGTTTCTGGAAAGAAAGGAAGGAAATTAATGCAGAACTAAAGATGTGAGCTGGGGACAGCAAGAAAGGAACCTTAAACCCAGCACCATGATGGATTGCCAGTCTGGATTACACACCCAGAGTGTCTGAAATGCTGCACAGTATCAGGGACATGGGGAAAACCAAACCAAAGGGCTGGGGGATGATCCCTGCTGCAATCTGAGCATGGAGAAACTGGAAAACTCTAATGTTGAGCATGGAGAAACTGGAAAACAAGCTCCCAGGAATGCGTGAGATCATTTTGAGCACTACAAAGAATCTAAGTGCTCCAAACCAGTTACTGCAGCCAGCTTCCTGATCAGAATGAACACCCCACTACATTTTTGGAAGGATTTATCCCTTTGCCAAGCGAGAGGCACTCAGGTGCAGGGAGGGAATTCAGGTGATCCAGCTCCAGCTGTGCAGACTCGGTTAAGCAGACCCCGCCTGACAGCAACCAGCTTGCACAGGTTTCTACCTGCAGGACAGGGCTCAGCCACCTGCCCTGGGGTGAGGTGAATCACCTTGGGGAGGGAGCTCTCATGGCTCTTTGGCCTGCCACAGCAGGCTGTATGAGTGGGTGAGATGCAGGATGGAATTGTCTCAAAGCACTTGCACCATCATGTCCCATTAATCCCTGCACTAATTGGGTGGCACCAGCAGCATCAGGAGCCAGGGTGGGCAGGACCTTTTTGTTTTCCTTCCCAGGGACAGGAGCCAGCTCCCACCCCAGCCAGTGTAGCTGTCAGCTGCAGAAACCCAGAATTGTAGCTGGCTTAAAATAGCCCCCCTCCCTCCTCTCAGGAGCTGGTGCAGCATCGTTCCCCACTCAAAAGCTGTTCAGCAGCTCTGGGAAAAGAGCAAGGCCTATTTGCATCAACTTTCAGAATGCAGTTTATATAATGCCTCACCAGCCTTTTTGAGAGCAAGGACAGCAGCTGTGGAAGTTCTGGAAGCGTTTTGCAGCATGCACCAGGTTGGGAACAAGCATAAGGGAAAGCTCCTCTTTCAAGATCTCTCTCCTTCCTTTCTGCCACAGTGAGCATGCCAGCTGAAATCAAATTAGGAAGGTATGAGGCAGATCCCACAGGTGGGGATGCTCAGATCTGAGATGATGATTGGCAGTTGCAGAGCTAAATAAAGTACACCTACAAAATCAGAAAGAAGGTTCATCCATCCATTTGTCTTACTCTGATTCAGGCTGCTGTCTGGGGATATCTTTAATTTGTAATCCTCATCACAGATTGCAAGGAAAAAAATAAATAAAAGAGAAGCAAAAAGAGAAAAAGAGACAAGGCGATCTCCCCTCAAAGACACATAGAAACAACTCAACCCATCACTTTAATCCTTCCTTCACAACTTACTGCAAGTCTGAACGTCTTTGGGGCTTAAATAGAAAAAAAAAAAGGAAGAAAAAGAATCAATATGTTTCAATATAGCTGCCTTTTGCTCCTGTCTCCATTCTGTTCTCCACTGAAAAGCATGGAAGATGTGCCAAAATAACACAAAATTACTGTTCTTCCTCCCATGCTCCCAGCATGACAGGAAACACTATGGCCTCATGAGAATATTTTTTAAAAAACAACTGTGGCTGATCCTGCACTGAGCTCCATGGAAACAACAATGGAACTCATTGCTGGACTGCAGCCTAAATCTGGGGTTTAGCTCCATTTTTTTGTTTGTTCTCATTTTCTCCAAAACAGCCTACACATCTCTGGTACAGCTCTGCTGATCCATCAGGAGCTAAGCTGAGCTCTCCAACTTCTTTTTAAAGAAGATACCAAGCAGCCATGAAATGGTAATGACTTTGAGTACTTGGCCCAGTAACCCACAGGAGGAATGCAGGTAAAACTTTGTTGACTAATGCTGCATTATGTAAAGCCAGGATCAGATAAGTGCTGATATTTTTTCCTATGCTTGCCACGATGAATAAAAGCACACAAAGCTTTATTTCAAAACATAAATGAGGTTGGGCTGAACAATTCCTGTAGCTCTTTCAAAAATTAGGCAGTTGAAAAAGAATTGTCAATCAATTGTATAGGGAACAATGAATGCTAAACCTCATTCAAGAGTGTTTCTGTACTGGTCTTATTTTCCTAGCATAGAGTGCATTTTGATCCACATATCAGATGGTATCTTTATGCCCTGCTCTTTGAATGATTTCATCTTTTGTGCACAAAGCCACAAGAGAATCCTGAAAGACCTTTTCAATTTGTTGATCTGAAAGAGTGTTAGAACACTGGAGAAGCCCAGCCATTTTATATCCTTGACTTCATTATTTTTACAAAGTACAGCTACATGTGTTCCACTTTAGCCAATAAGGATGCCATTGAAAAGCATAAATATGCCACTCAGTATGCAGGGCTTTGTTCCCTGGCTGCAACAAGATGTTCTGCCAACTAATTCACATTTGCATGACATTGCAATATTTCCATTAGCATGGCTGATAAAAGTTTTGAAGGTCTGGACATTCTGGCAACCTTCACCATTTTTTAAAGAAACTTCTGCCCTACCTCTTCTTCAGGAAAGGAAACAACAAAAGAGCCAAACTAAAGAACTAAACCAAACCATCATGACTTAGAAAAATAATGGGTTTAGTTTAAGTTTTATATTTGTTTTAGGTAGGGAAGCAATTCCATTTTTTAATGTTCTGCTGTTTTAAGTGTTTTGAAGAAATTGGCATCACAAGCAAAACAGACATTGAGAAAAGTTGGGCATAAAGCCAGAACTGGTCACACTTGTGAGTCAGTGCAGTCCAGAATTCTCCCATGCACAAAGACATGAGTCAAACACTGGAAGCAGCCAAAGGCCAGAAGGATGAGATAAAGGATAGCAAGGAGATAATTTTGAGTGGTTCCTACTTTATAAATCCTAGGACCAGTTGGCAGACCTTGTCCAGAGAAACCCAACCTTGGATGAGCAAACGGGGCCCACAAAAAGAAATTGAATCTCTCAAACAGCAAGAGGCCAAAGCACCAGAAATTCATGCAGCACAGGAAACAATAAATAAGGAAATAGATATTTCTGATGGAAAGTGAGCAGCTAATCAGGATTGTAAAGCCTCTGCTGCTCTAAGAAACAAGGGACCAAGAAATCACAGGGGGTCACTGCTCTGTTTGCATCCTCAGACTCAGGTAAAGTGCAAGACCCCCCCATCTCATCTGAGATGGGCTCACAAATCCTGGAAGAGGGAAGTTATTTTTTCTTCTTTCCATAAATAAAGCCAACTAAATACAAAGCTTGAATAAATACAGCAAAAAGAATAAATTCAGCTCAAGACTATTGGACAAGAACCCAGGCAAAGAACACTAACAGCTCCTTTCTCCTCACTCAGAGCTTCAGACCCTGCTGCTGGGGGCAAGGGGAAAGAACACAACCCCTAAAAACCTCACAAGTTTCCTGTTGTGAGGCAACATTAACCACCTACTTTAATAGACTGAATAACCACAGATTGAGGCACTCAACTTCACCATTAATTAGCTCATCAACATCTTGCAATCAGTAGTGTGCAGCATAAACAATCCCAGCCCTGCTCCACTCAAAGCTAACTTAATTCTGATGAGTATTTTGTGCATCACTGATTGTAAGTGTGAGTTGTTTTCAGAACTGATAATTGAAGTCTCACTAAGTGATGGAGCTGGAGCATTAATTTTTCTGGAGTGTTTCACAGGGGTAATATTTGGGGCTTCTAGAACCATCATACAGATGAGGAATTCAACCTATGCTCTCATGACTGTATTTCTTTCAACATGGAAACATTCATAAAGTCTTTTTACTTAAAGTCTACACATCCATAAAGTATTTTTCCTTAAAGTTTGAGCACACAGTGCACTCATTACCTGTAAATTCTTGTACCCATCTACTGCCCCATGTAACACAGCAGTGTCTCACGCCAGAACAACTCAACCAACCCAACCAGGCCCAATGTAAGGCAATATCTTAGAGCCCAAAGTTATGTTCCAACTTAAGAATTTCAATGCTCTGCAAAGGTCCCTGGCCAGTGGAAGAAAGCTGCTTTTGCTTCTTTTGCACTTTGTCTGCAAGGCAGACTTTGCCCCCATTGGAACTCCTCATTTTCACTGGGATCATCCCAGGGATTACACAGCTTCTGCTGCTGCATTGAATCCTTTCTTAAGGAGCAGGAATAAAGAGGAGCAGACTCCAGCAGATCTCTAATTTGTGGCCATGCAAAAGCTCTGGTAGGAAGCAGTTGAGAGGCCCACGTTCATCCCCCCACTGCAGGGCAGCACGATGCTCCTGCTAATTTGAGTCAATTTAACCTTTGGGTTTACACTTCCTCATGATTTTGCCACTAATTTGTTCACACTGTTCTTATGAATTGAAAACAAGCCTTTGAGGGACCTTTACAAATGTCTTTACATGTCCATACCATTAACTCAGACCAAGAATAGCTCCAACCTAACTAAATACAGCCTTTAACATCTCCAACCGCAATGGGTGAGAAAGAGCCACGCCTAATGAGCCTCAGCCCACCAGAACATATGTTTGTCAGTACTGCAGATTGATGCCAGGATTCATTATGTAAATTATTACACAACCATTTCTTGAGTCTCCACTGCTAATGGCTTGCTGTGAAAATAGATCATAAGCAGAAAAAAAATCAAAAAAGAAACCACATTATTCATCTCCGAGTGGTTTTACTTCTGCCATCCATTCCCCAGACAGAGCAATTCTTGAAATAAATCCCTTAATCCACTAGTGACTGCCAATGAGTTTCTGTATTTGTGTCAGCAAAGGGACCTAATAATAGTACAGACAGTGTGGTACACACTGAGAACCAGAAAGGGAAACAAAAGAACCTCTGACTCAGAATATCACCTCACTTTGTACCCTTTGGATTCCATAAGGAGGTATGTTTACACAGCTCATTAAAGATTAAATTTTTTACACATGCTGTTGCCATCCATTCATGGCCTAAGACATAGCCTGATGCTTCAATGACTGCTGCTCAGAAACCTCCCATTTAAAGGTACAAATTCTGCATCATTTTGAAGTTGTTTGCCAGAAATAAAGGGTTAAAAATGTATGCTCACAGCAGCATCTTTCCACAGGTGTGTAACCTCTGCCATGGAAGCAAAGGCAGGCAACATGAACCACGGAAAGAATGTTTTATGGTGCCTCAGCTCCTTGCTGTGGAGATCATAGTTTCCAAAGCACCAGTCAAAATTCCACACAAGTGAGCATTTACAACCAAAAACCATCCTTTTCTATTGTTTTGATTTTTATATCTGCTCCAAGTCCCACCTGCTTTTTTCTTAGTTAAAAAAAAAATTCATTCTGACCTCTGTCAGAAAGAAACACATTCCAAGTTAACAAGCTACCTCTAAAAACATCTATGCTGCAGTCTTAAAAGTGATTGAGAGATGAGCAGCTCCCAGCCCTGTGCTAACTAATTTCAGACACTTCACTGCTGTCACCCAGAGCACTCCAGGAAGCAGCAAGGCACCTCCTGACAGCAGCTGAGATCACGGTGGGACAGGCTGCTCATTTCTCTCCCTGGCTGCAGGGGAGGCAGCACAATTATTTTCCTAACTGAAGTGCATTAATTACGCACCTAAAGCCATCCAGGCTTATGCAGGCATAACATTTACAGAGAATCACTGCACCTAAAGCACTTGTGTGGAGAGCTCCTACTTTCTAAGAGTTTTTAAAGCCTCTGTTACATCTTCAGGTGCCATATTTCCACTGAATTAACTGGGAGCTGGTGAACACTGTTTAATGAAGACTTTTCCCCCAAGCACCTGTGAAAACAGGTGAAAACTCTGCTTTTCACTGTTTTGGGAGCCTGGGCACAGCAACAGAACAACAGAGCACCTAAGGAGAACAGGTAGCCAGTGATGGGACGAGGAACAGCTGGGGAAGAGAGAAAATTGATTTACCTTACAGGCATTTCCAGCACCTCCTGGAGAATCCTGCTGGCTTTGTGATTGATGTAATTCATGAAGGCCAAGAGGGCAGCAGCAGCTGTGGATGGCACAGCTGGCAGTGCTGCAGAGGGGCACAAGGCAATAAGAACATGCAGAGTTTCCCCTCTGTGAGATGCACCACTTTAACCCTTCATTAGAACATGCTTACATAGGGCTTGTGCATTCATCTGCAAGATAAAATCATCCTTTTTGGCAAAAATAAACTGTTACAGACCAAACAAAACTTTTGTTGAAGGTAAACAGAGACTCGGAGGAGAAAAACAGCACACATACATTAAATTGGACAGGCTCAATTTATCCTGTAAAAAGAGAGTTGAGGATTTACCAGAGCAGATCTGATAACGTCCCATATGTAATTAGAAAAAGGAAAACAAATGCATCCTACTGTATCTAGCACATCTTCACTGTGTGTTATGGGAAAAAGTGCAATCTCCTTCTCCCTGCTAAAATGGGCTATTTAAACCAATAAAAATATATCAGCTAGGTTTTAATGTGTATTTTCACATTAATAAGAAGCATAACACAAAATACTGAGAGGTGCAGGCAAAAAAAAATTAGGAAGGAACACACAGCTCCACACTTCCTACAGCTCCCAGCATGCAAAGAATAAGATGCTATACCAAAGTAATCATGCAATACCAGCCCATCCTTTGTCATTAATGACTTAGGAAAATTAATGAGTTAGGAAAAAACGTGTTATCCCATTGGTGTGAGTTTCAAATACATCTCCACATGGTCTGATCTTTAGCTCTAAAATGCCCAGTTTTCCAAATGCCAGACTCTTCTCTTCAGACACAGCTGACAGAATTTAATCTTTTAGTTAATACTAGGATACACTACAAAGCAATGTGCAACTTAATGTGAAAGCCTGATTTGACAACCTTGGGTCACTGCTGCCAATATTTACTTGTGAAAGGGATAGATAAAGGTTTTCCATGGATAAAAGCCAATTCTTTACTAAATAATTTGTCACAAAGTGTAACATAATCCATTTAATTTTTCTAAGACACAGCAAAATATGCTGCACTGGGCATGCTCCTAAATGGGGTGAAGGGTGGAATGGCTATACCCTTCTAGTTTAAATTATATTTAATTATGTTCTTTATTCTGGCGGAGCCAAATGTCTGCATTCAGCCATGAAAAATGCTGCATCAGGCTTCCTGATCCTGCAGCTGCAGGTGAATGTGGTTTACAGAAGCTGAGGCAATATTGGAAACTGGTGTCAGCACCCAGCTGGGGAAAAACAGCACTTCAGGGCAAGGCTGCTCATTGTATTAAATAAAGGCTGGATTTTAAGAAAGTTGTGGTCCATTTTCTTCATTATAACACATGTAATAGCTGGGACCAGTAAATAAAAAAGCTTTAAGCAACCTTTGGCCCAGAGCAGGTTATGTTTCTACAGCAAAAATTAATAACAGTATCTAATAATCTCTGCAAGTCCCTAAAATTCTCTGGACCTAATCGTTCCCCTCCATGAAACAGATATGGCATGTGTTACCCTCACAAAAATCACCATGATGATGAAAAATATTTCTTCTATCTAACCCTTCTTTCAAGGAAGAAAAGTCCTTTACAAAGATTAAAAACCTGATGGATACATGAGCTTGATGGAAGCTCAGGCACATTTTCCCTCGCTACAGAAGACACAAAACACATGCTCATATGGGACACTGTAGGGCCTTCTGGCTCCTCTTTGTAAATTCGCTCTCTGCTGGAATTTGGAGGATTTTTGGCTCCTTGTCGAGGTGTGCGGTGGCCTCTAGTGGTGTCCCTGGGAATGGGACACTTCCCTCTCCCGGGACATCCCAGTGAGATCCCTGAACCCAAACCATCCCCGCTCCGAGCTCTCCCATTCTCCCAATCGGGAAAGGTGTGAAACAGCTCATCAGGAAAGCTCTTACATAGTTTACACTTTGGGATGACAAATACAGGCTCCTCGAATGTGAAGAAATAACCTAATTTGCTCTCTCTCTTTTTGCAACAAGCTCAGCAAATCCTCACTTTATAAATCTATAAAGCCTCACTTTTTCTAAATCTTTTATCTTAGTGCCTCGAATTAGTCCTCTTCCCTAGAGTTTTCCCCAAAATCTCCAGAGCCTCTGGTCTTTTAAATATACCCGAATTCACCCTCAGCCCAGGGATAAAGAAATCTGGGGATGCTCTTTCCTGACAGAGACACAGGTGAACACCCAAAACCATTGGGGCACAGTCTGCAACAATGAGCAATGACGAGGATAATTTTAGGGTCTGATTTTCTCCCTGGAGAATGGTTTTTGAACTTCATTCCTTAAGCTGTCCTTTAAATACTCCTCAGGTTCTCTTCAGAAGCAGAACAGTACCCTCTGCTGAGAGAAGCACACAGATTTTAACTCTCAGCATGTGAGGGAACATTTCTGCATACACTCTCAGGCCTCAATGACTTCTCTGCCAGATGCCATTTATCATTTCTCTCTTATCTGTCTCGAAATCATCCTCATGAAGAGACTTAATCATCCAAGCCCTCTGCTGTACCACTGCAAAAATCTTTTAAAGGTTTGGCTTTTTCTTCTTCCTCACCTCAGACCTGCAGTAGTGAGAGGCTCTAAAACCTGCAGGAATTTGTAGCTGCCATGGCAGTGATAATTTCAGCCATCCCATTATTTAGTGGTTCTGAGACAGTTTATTCCCAAGGCACTTGCTAGCAGAAATCAGGAGCACAGAATGCTTGTCAGAGGTGTTTGAACTAGATGTGCTGGGGGAGAGCCTAATGCAAGGTGAATCTGTCCAAAACACACAGAGCTTTTTTTTAACTCTCATTCTTTCAATGGCTTGTACAGAACTCATTCTGTTCAGCTTTTCATTTCATCTGAAATATACAGCACTGAACAGACAATTTAATAATGAGTGCTGCCTTTCAGCAGCTCAGCTGGGCTCCCACAAGAGCCAGAAGCCTCCTGGAGGAGCCCAGGGAAGAGCTTTGAAGTGAGGACTTTTGTGGGCTGGGAAACTGAGTCACAGACAGAAGAGCACACAGATAGGACATGACAAGGGCAGGAATAAACTCTAATTTTTCCAGTTCCTAGGATCCCATCCTAATCCCTGAACACATTCCTCTTCTTGGGAGGGTTATTTCATAATGAACCCTTAAATCCCACCACCATTCTCATCTTCCTCTGGCCAAATGATATCACATATTGCTTCCATTACTGGTTTGTGCTATCCTTTGGCTCTCCTGCTCCATTCCAGATCACTTGGCTTGGCCCACAATCTTTCCAAAAGCACAGTGCAAATATTAATTCTGTTCTATGCAAAGCTTGCCTAAATTTGTGGCAAGGAAGAGGCTGCAGAAGAACTGAATTGTGTGACTCCCAAATGAAACCAGCTGCCTGTGATTTCCATGGCTGTAACTTAAACCAAATTCTGTGAGCTGGAAAGCCAATCTTTGGCCACCCTTTGACAAAAAGAGTGTTTATAATTATTTTTATTTACATTTTGCGCTGTTAGCATGGAAATTGGATTGCAAAAGTGACCTTGTTGTCATCTCCTCTCGCTCAGCCAATTTTGCTGCTACGCTAATTACAATGGTATGGAAAATTTGCCTTAATGGGTCATTTCACTGCAAGTCTACTAATAAGAAACCAAAATTCAGTGGCACCACCTCCCATAGGTCATTGCAAAGCTCTCCTGCAGTCCTTGCCTTGTTTCCTGGCATGTTGTCATCTTTATTTCAAAAGTTCCTTACCTTCTCAGTGATTTCTTATGTGCAGCTCCTCACAGCACTGACTCCTCCTCCTTCACAGCCAACAAACTCCATCTCTCTTCACAGTACAACCAACAAACTCCATCCCTCTCCTCACCCAGCTCACCCACTCTTTTGTAGCACTCTTCTTCTTATTGGACACAGCTGTGGCCTATTAAGGGCAGGGCTGCTCCTAATCTTTGGTGATTAACACAGCTGCAACTCCTCAGGTGTGACACTGCCTTCTACACTATCTTTATTTTCTTACATTCTATCCCTCCACAATTCCCCCTTTTCTTCTAATTACAAAGTTGCAGCATTTCTAGAAAGATCTGTCCGAGTAAATTGATATTATAACATATTCACATA
This sequence comes from Arremon aurantiirostris, assembly GCA_035583995.1. NCBI lineage: Eukaryota > Metazoa > Chordata > Aves > Passeriformes > Passerellidae > Arremon > Arremon aurantiirostris. Next base: position 69,071,190 of record JAXCLO010000056.1, on the reverse strand, counting down.
TCTCACTTAGGACTAACAGTATACAAATGTTCAGGCAACACATCACAGCAAGTACATCAACCTAAGGCTTTTCATAAACTAATGTTGTGTTTACTATCTTTTGCAGGGCCTTTTGCAAAAGACAGTAAACCCAGTACAATCATCTTACGTGTAATTTCCATTTAACTTGGAATGTGTCTGTGTGCTGACCCTAATTTATTACCCAAATTTACATTATATATTATCAGAAACTCTTATACTTACACTTCTAGAATATTGACAATATTAATAGCTGTATAATTATAAGGCAACTCATAATAATTAGTTAAAGGCTATATATTAGGATAGTAACAAACCAACAGTTACATAATTTTATCAATAGCTGCTTGACTATGACCAATCTGGATTTTTAGGCTCTCTCTACAGTTCTCTACCCAAATCACCGTGGGATCACATCGGGCTTACCAATTGTTGTCATCATATTGCAAAAGCTCCCATACCTTCTTGGTGATTGCTCATGGGCAGCTCCTCACAGCACTGACTCCTCCTTCACAGCACAGCCAACAAACTCCAACTCTCTTCACCACCACCTAACCCACTCTTTTACAGCACTCTTCTTCTTATTGGACACAGCTGTGGCCTATTAAGGTCGGGGCTGTTCCTAATCTTTGGTGATTAGCACAGCTGCAACTCCTCAGGTGTGAGATTACCTTCTGCACTATCTTTATTTTCTTACATTCTATCCCTCCACACTGTCAGGCTGTGAAGACTTCTGCCAAACTCCATGCTACTACAGACCATCCCTGTCTGTAACCACAATGACTGATCTAAAATTAAATTGGGGTTATTAGGTGTAATATTAGACCAGAGAAGGATATTGACACCACGGGCTCTCTGAGAGTAGCTGGGGGTCACTATTGTCACAAACTCACCTACAAATATTGTGAGTCTTCCAAAATGCAGTTCTCTCTCTCAAACAGACAATTAATGCAGGAACTGTCCCACGAAACATTATGGCCAGAAGTCTCTAGGGTGTAAATTAATAACTTAATTCTCTCTTTGGTTATTAAAGCACATTGTTTTCTCTTGAGCCTGTATGTTAATTAGCTTCTTTCAGCTACTAGAGGGGAGTGCCTTATTTCACCTCAAGCATCAACACTTCACCTCAACCTTCAAAACTTCCTTCTCCAAGGTTCTTTATTTTTGTGGGGAGGCAGAGATGAGAAGAAATGGATATTTTCCTCATTTTTCCCACCTTACTTCCTACACGCTTGTCTTACTCACTTGTGAAATGCAAAATCTTTGCCTGCCATTGTCAGCAATCTCACTCTGGCTCTGATTATGATCTGAGCTGTTGTAAAAATTGTTTTTGGAAATCCGCAGGATAAGAAAATCCATTTGATTATCAGATTATTCGATCTCTCTTTGAGGTGTCCCACTGAAATATGGGACCATACAATTGCATTTTTTCTCCTAACACTACAAGAAGCAACAGCTGTAGCATCGCACAACAATGTGCTTGTCTTTGTTGAAGGGCTCAGAAACTTTCTCAAGGGCTTCTCAGCCTCAGGTGTGAGTGTTCCTCTGGGTCCCTTGTGCCTGATATCTTGCAAGGACTACATCTGAAATTAAAATGACACTGGTTCCAAAAATGACACTATTTCCCAAAGTCAGGCTCTGGCAGTGTGAGGATGAGTTAATGAAAACAGCTACAACAGAGCCCTACCTAATGGCTTTAACCAAAATTAAAATTTCATCACATAGGAGCTGCATTTCTTCAGGCCTCGAGTACCAAAACCAAGCTGTGATCCTCATCTCTTACCTCACTGCAAATGGTCTGTGTCTACAGCTCATCTGATCTGCATGGACTTCTCTTTTTTTTTGTGCTTTTTCACTTCTCACCTTTTTAAAAGCCAAAGACCCACACAGCCAATGCTCAAAATGACTTCTGCAACCCAGTGAGAGATAGGCAACATGAATGAGGCAGCAGATTTATAGCAGGCAGAACTAACAGGTGACATGAGATACTTTACAGTATTCCAAAGAAGGAAGAAGGTATCTGCCACTGATGTTATGGGAAATGTGAGCATCCAGAAATAGAAGGTGGTGGAAGCAGGATGATGCCTCAGTGCCAGGTCTGGATTGCCATGGTCCATTCACAGCCAGCACCTTGAGGCTCAGAGCAAATCCTGCAATATATTTCCTCCTGAAAGGAATTTATGGGCAGGAAGAAAGCTGGCTAGTGGTATGAACTCATTGTAAAACAAACACATGCACAAATCCTGCTACTCTTCGAAGGGTAATAGATTCAAATCAACTTCCATCCAATTATTTTCAGAGGGCACAGTGAAATGAAAGTGTTCAGAGGAATGAAAGCAGTGAAGCTTTATCCTAACCCTGCCAGATCTGCATAAGAGAATGTGGTTTATAGCTTAAGGCAAAAACACAGTTATTTGTAGAACCTTTGGCTTCCTGGCTGCATATCCCATGGGCTGTGAGCATCCCACATCCTCATCTGGCTCTGAGCCTCCAGTTCAGCAGATCTCCAGCAGAATACACCAGAGAAAGTGAAAAACTCTCAGTTACCTAGCAAGCAAGGCATGCAACAAACTCAGCATCTCCTCTGACAACATCAAAGTCCAGAAGATGTCCTTGGCATCGGCATCCCCAGAATAATTGTTATCTTTTAATTTCCATAAAAATAAATCCAGAAATAAAAACATCTTAGTTGAGAACAACAGCAACAAAACCCAGATGTGAAAATCCTAGATTATTTACCTACAGTTTTCACCTTTCAGAGATAATTCAGAACAAAGTTCCCAAATCTTCATCTTTTTACAGATTTCATTTTCCTGCATAGCTCTGCCACAGTTTTAGGGTTTGAATGCCAGCACGACTCTCCTGAATATGCTACGTTATGAAAGTCACCCTTGTATTTCTAAATTAATATATGCACATATATCTTAGGTATATTTTTACTGATAAAGCTGATAAATATGCTGATAAATAAGCTGATAAACATGCAAACAAGTCCTGGAGAGTCTAAATTACAGCTTGCTTCTGGTAGAGTCAGTAATCATTTGGTTTGCATATTGATTTTCAACCTATTGCTCTTTCTTATATACTCATTGCTCCTAAAAGCTTGCTTGTATTATTATCAGTACTGATGGCTGCTTTGCTAGCACTTGCAGACTAAAGCCTCTTACTTGTGTGCAGCAGGCAGAAATGCTCTGTGATTGGTTTTAGAGGAGTGTCTGAGCTCCTGACATGACCATAATCCAACAGAGCCACATGGGCTCAGCCAAGCCCCAGCTCAGAAACCCTTCCCACTGTCCCTGTGCCCCATGCAGGGGACAGGAGCAAAATCCTGGCAGGATTCTGGCAGTTCACAGTACCTACAATATACATGCTACTGCAGGCTTCACAGGTTATTGTTAAGGCAACTTCCCATATGGTTCTGCTGTGACTTCTTGACTTCTTCTGAATACAACATTTTCAATCACTTAAGTTTGCTTACATTTAAAATTAATTTTCTTCATAAATATATAAATATAAATATATATATAAATATACATATATATATATATATATTTAGTCTTGAAAAAAAGGATCATAGCAATTCCTTTATTTAAACAATCCACACTAAAGTGACTGAAGCAAAGGTATTTTTTATAGAAACTTTGCAATGAATAAACAATTTGAAATGGAATAAAATGTAGCCTGAACATATTTCTGGTCCTTCTGCTTTCCCACTAAACTGTCAGAGCACAGCTAAACTCTCTAAAGTGGCAGTTCTAGACTTGCACCCACTCTGGGATGCCCAGCCTGAAGCTCCAGCTTCCACAGACAGGGTTTGCAGCCAAGAATTACCATCAGCAGATGAAATCCAACCTGGTCTTGGTGGACATAGCCATCACAGTTACAATATTTCATAGAGAAAAAAAATCCCAACAGATCTGAAGATTTCACTCCTATGTCTAACCCTAGACACCACTCTTGGATTCTGTTGAAAACAGCTTGCTCCTCAGAGCCTGCAATTATGTCTTTTCAGTCTTGCATTTTTATTATTCCCATTTTATCCTTTCAATAAAGTTAATAAATAGTAAAAGTTTAACAGTACAATAAAATTTTCCTTCACTGCTTCAGTCAGTGTCTCTTTAGCCAATCTCAATATACAAACTAACTATAACCAATGCAACATGAATGGAAGCTTTTTGAACATTTGAACAGCAGAAATTCTAAACCCAGTGAGACTCTTTATAAAGGTTTGGGAGTTTTTCTGTTTTGGAACAAATGCAGAAGTTTGCTCCATTGTTTTCAGAGTCACTATGACCAGGCTCAAAATTTCTGGTCTGTCAGGCTGCAGGAACTGATCCAGTCACTAAGATAATTTACTCTGTTAATAGACCTAGTTTCTAACCTTAACTCACCTTTGACACAGCAGATTAAGTGCCAGCAAGTGCCAAGCCATGTGGAGCTGTGCTTTGCTGCTCCTCACAGCAGAAGCACTTATTTTTAACTTGTACAACAATCACAGGGATGATTACAGGAGGAAGCTTCTTATTATATGGAATTACAGACTGAAGATCCAGATTGACTCTCTCCATTTTTCTCTACATGAAAAGAAATCGAGTTCAGCTTGGGCTGGGTCACACTGCAAGCACTCAGAGGCAGCATTTGACCAATACTGACCACAACAATTCTTGGTCTGCACCCTCTGACCTTGCCCCAGGTATCTCAGCCACAGTAACATCTCAGACCAGATAAAATATCAGTTTGCTAGTTTCAGCTAGCAATCTGCTGCAAATCATTTAGCATTCTCAGTGAGGCTGAGAAGGTGCAAGGCTTTGAACATTTTATTACCCTGTATCCCACTCCATGTTGGTCATGATTAAAAAGACTCCTTTAACTTGAAAATAAAGATATTTATGAATAATATGCTACCTCATTAAAATGATAAATAAGATGGACAAAGTAAGCCTCTTTCACAGCTCTTGTCTCAAAGCGAAATAAGCTGGAAAAAGGATGAGGCTCTGGTTGAAACTTCAAAGCACCTGAAGGCCTCCGCTGACTTAATAAGGCCAAGTATTTTATCATTTCCAATTTCTTCCTTTATTATTTTTTCCTATTTCCCTTTGAGCACACAAAACTAATAAGTATTTTTTTATCACAGAGAAATAAAGTAGCACTGCTGAAATCTGCAAGAGCAAGTGGGCATGGAAATGCCTTCTTTTTTTTTTATAATAAAAGCTTTTTTTTAATAAAAACTTTAATAAAGATATATGTATAAGCCTTGAAGCTCTTCAATAAGAGCCTGAGCCTGCATGGTGCTACAGACCTCAACTTCCCCTGAAGTTGGCAAACTATTTCACAGAAAACAATCTTTTATTTCTGGATTTATTTTTCGGGTCCCAAGGCAATGAACAATATTGTCTAATATATCTTTTCTATCTTGAACCTCTTGATGAGGTCCTTAATTATATCAGTTGGAGACTATTAGGAACACAGGAGAGGGGATATGCAGATCCCAGCTACTTTTTCTCCTCGTGCAAGAGGTGGGGGACACACTCCAGGACTTGTTTACATGTTTATCAGCTTATTTATCAGCTTGATAGTTAGGTAAATATATATCTAAGAAATATGTGCATATATTAATTTAGAACTACACGGGTGACTTCCATAATGTAGCATATTCCAGAGAGTCATGTGCTGGCATTCAAACCCTAAAACTCTGGCAAAGCTATGCAAGAAAATGAAATCTGCAGAACCACGAAGATTTGGGAACTTTCTTCTGAGTTATCTCTGAAATGCAAAATCTGCAAGCATAGGATCTAGGATTTTCACATTTGGCTTTCATTGCTGCTGTCCTCGACTTAGATGGTTTTTTTTCTGGATTCATTTTTCTGGTCCCAAGGCAACGAACAATATTGTCCAATATATATTTCCTATCTAGAACCTCTGTGATGAGGTTCTTAATTATGTCAGTTGGAGACTACCAGGAGCACAGGGAGGGGATGTCAGATCCCAGCTGGTCTTCCTCCTAGTGCAAGAGGTGGGGGACACACTCCCAGTTTTTCCCAGTGAGTGCTGGGGGAAAATAAAGCTCCCAGGGTCCCCACCCACTCTGCCATGCCCTGTGCTGCTGCAAAAATCCTTCAATTGCAGGCCCTGGTGTAGGAGTGTGGCAGCCAAGGCCTTGGTGGCCAATAGGCCTTGCTGCTACCAAAGGTGTTAAGAACCAGGAGCCAGGGGTTCATTAAATCATTTAGGTTGGAAAAGAACTCTGAGATCACAGAGTCTGATTTACCCTAGCACTAAACCAAGTCCCCAAGTGCCACATGTGCACTCCTTTTAAATCCCTGCAGGGCTGGGGACTCCGCTCTGTGGCAGTACCAGTTGTGGGTTTCTCTGGGTCTAGATTGAAGGCACTTGAGACAGTAATTCATGTTCAGCCTCAGCTGTTGATTATTTCTTATCAGTAAAACAGTCTCACTGCTGTGAGTTCAGCAGCAAGGCACAAAATGGCCAACAGTCTCTTGTTACAAGGTCTTTTAGCTCTACAAGTTACAAGGCTCTTAGCCTCTACAAGGCTAAACTATCCAATTAAGAAAAGACACCTAGATTATTTTCCCTTTTAACCCAATAACTGATCCCAAAGAGCCCACAATGGGGACTTTTCTGCCCAATCACAAAATGCCACCCAAACCCATGAAGAAGAAGGAAGAAGAAACCCAGGACAGCACCCTGTGCCCTCCATCTTGCTCCCATCCACAACATACTGAAAATCCCAAAACCTCAATTTCTCACCAAGTGATCACCTACACTGCTCTCTATAATCTATTTCACACTTTTGTGGGTTCCAGTCTATCTTGAAGTCCAGGAAACTTTCTCCATGGATGAGGGCCAGAGTCAATGCTGCCCTGGGGGCCAGGACACCCCAGAGCAGACAGAGAAATATTCCCTGTGGTGCCCTGGGTTTCCACACAACTCCGTGGGGACTGTACCAGTGCTTGACAACACTTTCTGTGAGGAGATTGTTCCTAATCCAACCTAAACCTCCACTGGTGCTATTCCAGGCCATTTCCTCTTGTCCTGTTTCCTTTTCACTTGGGAAAAGAAAGCAACTCCCAATTGCAGTAAGCAGTGATTACGTTCTAGGAGGAGTATCTCAAAAATAATTTTGGAACCAGTCAAATTGATATTTTTTCAAAGTAAATGAATCAATGCTGGTAGCAAGAGATTTCTGTTTCAAAAGGGAAGACTTGCTAAATTGGAAGCACCAGTTAATAAAATGAACTAGTCTAGCCAACCAGACAGAGAAACCTGGGGATCTGAATGCCTGCCGGCAATTTCTGCAGGTTCATAAAAGGCACATAAACTCATAAATTCACAGCAAGTTCATAAACTTTATAACACATGCTGCCTGTGAGAGCAAGAAAGATTTTTCCATCCTCCTCCTCCCAAACCATCCCTCATGCTCCAGCCTCAAAGGGACTCTCAGACCTCGCTGGTGTCCAGCCACCAGCTCAGGCATGGGTGTCCTCAGCACAAGGAGCAATTCTGCCTTCAGGCCAGAGGAAAAGCTGGAATAAAAGTTTGTTTCTCTTGTTTATGGCTTTGACACGCTCTGCTCAAAATGGAACTCCAGAAAATTCAACTTACATTAGGGTTTTTTAGAAACGTCTTATTTGTGTTTGTATTCAAAATTGTGCTCAGAGTTGATTTACACCGTAATAAAGAAGTAATATTCCTCTGGCAAGTATTGCAGCTACTTAGATATTCCAGTGAGAGCATTGCTTTAATGAAAGCAGAAACAGTAAGAAAAACAGATAAACAAACAATTTTCTCTGCCTGTTGAACTGTGACAACTGTTTTACCTCCTATCAACCTTCATTAACGGGGGAACAGTTTTATCCAACAAGTATTTACAATAAAACCTGTAGGCAGCTCCAAGTGTGTGGATATCAGCACTTTGAATTTAATTGCAGAGGCTTTTTAGAACACAAAAAAAAATAAAAATTAAAAAAAAAAAATTAAAAAAATTAAAAATTGAAAAAATTACAAGTTGTGTGCTACAAGACATATCCAATTAAGGAATAAGCAGATCAGTTATTTACCAGAAGAACTGATTCTGTTTTAAGGCTAAGTCACACTTAAAACCAGCATAAAGAGTACAACACCAAGATTTACAGATGTGGGAGGCCAGGCTGGAGGTATGGAATAGAAACAGCAGCTGAAAGGATGTCTCCTTTCATGAATCACTCTGACAAGACAGAGACTTCTACTGTCTTTTACTGTTTTACTGTCTTTCACTGTCATTTTTTTCAGGTTGCAGGAACACTCAGAGGAGCAGAGTATATGAAATTGAGACAATGATGAAAATGGATTTCCGTAGCAACCAGCCCAGACAAGTGCTGCTGTACCACAAACAGCCACACTTGGGTTCAGGTGTAACCAGAAATCTGCAATTCAGTACTTGAATAAAAGTTAAATTTAAGGTATTGCTGTTACAGCCTGGTAAAAATACTGGAAAAGTTACAGAAAATTTAATTTCTGAGGCTCAGGAGTATAACATGTCACAACTCCCTCACTTTCTCCCTTGTGTCTCAGTCTTGCCATTGCTACAGATAACCAAAACAGCCAAAGCTGCAGAGTTCTTCAAATTTGGCTTTAATCCTCTCTTGTGACACCTAACATAGAAACTGAGCAAAATGTGAGCACTTCAAAACACTGGGCAACAGAAGAGAAGACAAAACCCAAAATGAAAACCTTGATTCTACAACTACTTAGTGTCACTTTCAAGTCCAAAGGGTAAAAAGTACCAGCAAGAAAATGACAACCACTAAAACACAAAAGCTGGGAACAGAAACTCTCATACGTTGTATAAATGGCATAATAAGCACGCACACTAATTATGGGCCCTGAAATGTATAGAAAAAATCATTTGTAGGTATGACACTATAACTTTCTTATCTCCTTAAAAGCGATCTGGATGCAAAATAAAAACAGGATCTGTGAGGGATTGCTGAAGAAAGGGAGAGGAAAATAAAGATCCTAATTTGCAATCCATTCCAAGCACGCTGCCTCCAAGTGACTTAATTCAGCAAAAAATCTAGATCTATGTGCAAAGACAATCTGGATGAAAATCTAACCTGGATGCAAAGAAACCAGGTATTTACATAATCTCAATCTTTACATGATCATAATCTTATTGCTACAGATTGTACATAAAAACTCAAGTATACTTAACTGCAGGCTTTAGGAATAAGGGGGAAGAGAAATAATTAAACAGAAAAGAAGCTGCCCATGTAAAAGCCTTGTCTATCATGAAAAAGCTTGCCTACCTTCTGATTTTGGGATTTCTACAGCAAAGCTCACCACTTGGACATCCACCATACCCAGTGCCTGCATGGGAGGATGTTCTTGACTGATTTTTTGGGGGGGATTTTTTTTTAAACACAGTGGGTCAACACAGAGTATAGAAAATTTTAGAGGGAAAAAACCCCAAACCACTAACTCAGTTATCAGTATCCTGATGGTATCAGCTGAACTCACTGTGTCTGATCAAGTCCCCATATGCTCCAAGAGGGAGTATGAGAAAGGCCAGGTGAGGCTGAATGGAGCCATTAATGTTAATTTGCATCCACAGGGTCCTGGCTCAAATATCTCCAATGTCCCTTTCTCCCCACACTTTGCTTATTTTAAGATAATTGCAAATGAACAAGCCATGTATTGCCTTGTCTTCCTGAAATGCAAAACCTGCCCTGTGTTCAGCAGTGAAATCCAGGTGTTGTCCTGACCCAGGAGTTTAATTTAGTGTCACATTAGAAAAGAACACATTTTCACTTGTGCTGCAAGAAAAAACCCCCATGGCACTGTCACTTTTACAGCCCTGGTGACTCACAGCACAGGAGGCATAAATTGAGGTAATCTCGCTGTTCAGAGCCACAGCAACCAAATGAAAGGAAAACTGTGCCCACTGGAGACACAGGAAAGTAATTTATGTTTAGAAACAGTCAGCTTTTCAAATAAATTTGAGCCAAAAAGCAGCTAATTTCTCGAGTGTTGTCAGCAGTGCAGAGAGAAGGAGAACTTGAATGAAAAGAGGAGAAAAGAGAAGTCACTTACTGCTCTGAGCAGAAGGGCAAGGATTTGATTTCTTCATATTCAAGTTCTCCAAGCGTGGAGCTCTCACAGTCAGGCTCATGGCATGACCATCTCCCTGCTGTTATGGCTTTTTAATTTATATATGGTTGAATATTCCCCCTTAAGAGTTTATGTATGGTAGAGTATTTATATATGGTAGAGTATTCCCCCTTAAGAGTTTAAAATGGGGAAGTATTTAATAACGACAGGAAAATAGAGGGGAACAAAACTCAACAAACAAACAAAAAAACCCCAAACTACTGTATGCAGTTCTGGCACTGCTGCCTTGAATAAAATCAGGGAAAAAGTGTTACACAAATTTTCATTGTGGGCATAAACAGAAAGCTGACTCCAAAAGCGTTGGTTTGATGCCATGCAATATAAACCTTATTTTAACTTTGTTTGTCTACAAAGCTAAAAGAAGCAGTGAGTCCAGAAGTAAGTGGGACTCTAGAGGAGATGAATGCAAGCAGGAGGAGAGGCAAAGGGAGAGGAGAAGCCAAGAACCTCATGGGAGATAAAACAACAAGGAAGAGCCACACACAGCTGTGGGACCAGGCACTGCACCCTACACAAAGGTGATCAGATTGCAGTCTGGTATTTAGATGTAATTATCAAGATAATGTCATCAATTTAGATGAAATTATCAAGCCCACAAGACAAATAAATGTTCTGTACCTATCCATTAGCAAACCAGACCAATACTTCATTCAGCTCTGGGTGCAGTTTGCTCAGAGCAGTCACAGGCTGCACCTCCCACAGAATGCTGTTACTTAACAGAAATTACAGATAACAAATCATCCTGTTTGCTCTGCTTGTAATCTTCACAACAGTGTGCAAATAAGGGCATGAAGTAAAAGAAAAAAATCAACAGGAAAACATGATGCCATAAAACAGAGTGAAAGTAGCCTGGTGTAAGTGAAAAGGAAAAGGTTTGTGCTCCTAGCCAAACATCCCTGTTCCCAAGGATCATATAAAGTCAGTCCTTCCCTCAAATTAAATTTGAATATTTTTGAGGGGGACTCTCCTGTGTAAAGGAAAATGTTTTGAGTGGAAACTATAGGCAGAGCTGTATTGTCATGGATCTAGAGGTCAAGAAAGACTCTTACTTGTTAGTTGAAGTCTCAGCTAGCCAAGAATCATTTTCTTCTTCCTTATCAACCCACCACACCAATAGCCATCACCTCTGATGATAAATAGCATAATAGCTATAGTTGTTATGCTATAATAATAATAGCTGATAGTTGTGATGGATAGTACAACACAGGCTGTCATCTTCAGAAATGAAAATGCACAGATTTTTCTCTACTCTCTGTGGACCTGATTGGAGCCTGTAAAGATCTGGATGAGAGAAAAAAGAAATAATCACATGGTGGCACATATCATGGGTTCTTATAGGAGTGCTGGAGAAACCTGACATGATTTTCGATAGAGAGATGTAAGCATTAGAAAAACCATTCTCAGGCTGACAATTGTAAGGAAGACTAAATAAATACTACAAAGCTACTTTATGCCATTGCCTCAAAGAAATACGAATTAGCCAAAAGAGAAAATTTGTGATTTGTAGTATATGGCAAGGATTTAAAAATCCACCAGAAAGATGGGGAAAAAATAGCAATTCCAAAAGTTTCCATAAAATTAAAAATCAAAGATCTTCCTTTGTGACTATGAGGAGGAGTCAGCTAACAAGGCTATAGAAGTCAGTGAAATGGCAAATGCAATAAAGTATTTACAGCTAAGGTACAGCAGCAGAGTAACAAGCACAGCTGTGCTGGTGTGGTCAGAACTCCAGAATCACATTAAAAGAACTCCATGCCCAAAATAGCACACCAGTCTTTAACATACCTGACTGCATGGATGTCTTCCAGCATTTATAACAAAACACTTGGAAGCAGTCAGGTATTTTATCTCAGCACATTTTCTATGGGTCAAATTAGCAATAGGCTTTGTTTGCAAATCAGCAGCACAGAAAAAAGGAATTCCACACATAATAAAACCCAACAATGTGAAATAAAAGGGACTGTATAACAAAGCTTTAATAAATCTGCATCCAGCATTTGGGGACACTAATTATTTATGGAAAAGATAGAGGAGCTTCTTCTCAAGAATTCAGCAAAATAACATTTGCAACGCTCTGATAAAACACGAAGAGCCGTGTAATCTTCTTGCAGCCTGCTGGAGTGTAAAAGAGCAACATTCATAAAAGTCATTAGAATTTCAGAAGTGGATTGTTCAGGAGACTTGTAAGTGATGTTTTTTTCCAATTGGTGTAAGATGTCAACAGCAAAATCAAAGTTCTGTAAGTTTCTGTCTCCACCACCAATCCAGAATCATACAAAGAGAAAAATCAGAGAGTTAGTGATGCCAACCTACAGCAGCAGCTCAGGAGAGACAAATTCTTCTCAGCCTTTCCAGAACACGCAGCTGAGACCTCCCATTCGGGTGGATCTTCTAACTGTCAAGGAGATCAGCAAGACACTGAGCAAATCTAAATATTCAGATCATTTCCAGTAGATATATTGTGCTTATTCTTATTGCCTCTAGTTTTTGGTATTTTTCCCTGCTGCACAAGAAGTGACCAAGCAAATGCCTTCTCTTTTACACAGTATTTAACTTTGGAATTTCTAAAGTGGAAAGGAGAAAGATGATTGCTCTTTTAATAACAGCAATCTATTTTTAAGATGTAGGGAATGTTCAAAGCCCAACAGCCATGAACTCCTGTTATTCAGAGAGGACACAAAGTACCTGCACAAGTAATGGGGGTGGCCTTCAATAGCTCAAGTTTTCTTACTGTTTTTTAAGAAAACACCTCAGTGGGTACAAGTACTACTTCTGCTGGGGGAAAAATAATGCCAAATGTCCTTAGTTAAAGGCACTACAAAGAGCTTATCTTCATGAAGTTATAAAATATGTTTCATTCTGGAGAGCTAATTCAGTGTAAAAATGCAGCAAAAATTAAAGCCTGTGCTGTTTTTATGTGAGCTATTTAGTTAGGATAACATCTATAAAGGACTGACTGAAGTGAAAACTACCATCTGCTCTGCATCAGGATCTTACCACCCAGTCTTTCTGAAGTTACTTTCCTCTTTTTTGAAGTCACTTAGCAAATCCAGTGCCAAAGGATTTTTCTCTCTCCCTGCTCTAATCCAGTTTGCTTCCTCTCTGTCAGATCTGTCAAGCAGTGAATGGTTGGTGCATTTCTGGGCATGTTTCAGTTCAGCTGGTCATGGCAACCGAGCTGACACCTACCAACCCACTTTTGGGCTACTCCCTTTTTGAAAGAACTGCTGGGGAAAAAAAAATACTTTGCCTATAAGCTGTCCTCAGATCAACTTTGAATCAGCTCTTCCTCCCTCCCTGGCATCAATTGCTCCAAGCCTGTGGCTGCAGCTGCCATTGAGAACTCCAGTGGCAGCAGCACCTGCCTTTCCATAAAGTTGTCCTTCCCCATCTATAAAAAATCCCATCCCTTCCCAAACACAAACATACCCTGCATTTTCAAATGGCAAATTCATTGCAGGAACACCACTGGAAGTACTAGAAACCTTCCATGTTTTATAAATTATTTCTTGCAATAAGAGATTTGGTGCTAAATTAGGTCCCTTGGAGGCAGAATGCTTGGGATGGATTGCAAATTAAGATCTTTATTTTCCTCTGCCTTTCTTCAGCAATCCCTCACAGATCTAGTTTTTATTTTAGAATTCTTATTTATCCCCGTTCCCCATTCCACTTTTGATGGATGTCAAATTGCCAAATTCATATGAACCTCTATCAGTTTCTTTACTAAAGTAAGTTTTTAATAAAAAAATGAAAGAATCAAAGACATCAGCAAAAAGGACTAAAATTAATGACTTTTTTGTTGTTTTAGCAAAGCTCTCTGTCAATTCTCATGCCCTAAGATACATGGAAAATAAAATTAACACTGCAGTCAGATTTCTAAAAGTGTCAGCTGATAATAAAGAATGTAATGACAATATCTGGAAACAATAAATTGTCCTACATACAGAGAATATAACCCAAGGGTGCACATACTCCCTCTGGCTTCCCCTTCTTACCACTCTTAGCTCAATAAAATATTAGTTATTGTACTGTCAAAATAATTGCACATTAAACTTCTCCACTCAGGCCAGGCTGGTGTTAAAATTCTGGCCTGGGGCTGTGTCCAGCTGGGGTCTCAGCATCCCAGCACCTCACAGAGCTGCTGGCAGCTCCATGCCACGTTTCTGTGTGGCACCACTCCCCTGCCACCGGCCACAAACACCTGGGGCACAAAGAGGAAAGAAAAGGAAAAGGAAAAAAGGAAAAGGAAAAAAAGGGAAAAAAGGGAAAAAAAAGGGAACGAAAGGGA
>JAXCLO010000056.1:69024200-69056617 GCA_035583995.1 Arremon aurantiirostris | reverse complement strand
CAAAAAAGGTAAAGAAAGAAAAGGAAAAATAGGAAAAAAGGGAAAGGAAAAAAGGGAAAGGAAAAAAGGGAAAGGAAAAAAGGGAAAGGAAAAAAGGGAAAAAGAAAAGGAAAAAAGAAAAGGAAAAACAAAAAGGAAAAAAGGAAAAGGAAAACGGGAAAAGGAAAAGAAAAAAAAGAAAAGGAAAAAAAGGAAAAGAAAAAAAGGAAAAGGAGAATAGGTAAAGGAGAATAGGTAAAGGAAAAAAGGAAAAAGAAAAAAGGAAAAAAAGGAAAAAAGGAAAAGGAAAAAAAGGAAAAGGAAAAAAAGGAAAAGGAAAAAGGAAAAGAAAAAAGGAAAAAAGCAAAAGTGAAAAAAGAAAAAATGGAAAAAAAGGAAAAAAAGGAAAAAAAGGAAAAAAAAGGAAAAAAAAAGGAAAAAAAAGGAAAAGGAAAAAAAGGGAAAAGGAAAAAAAAGGAAAAGGAAAAAAAGGGAAAAGGAAAAAAAAGGAAAAGGAAAAAAAGGAAAAGCCTTGGCTGCTCAGAGAGGAGATTCTCCCCCATCCATGCACATAAATAAATCTCACAGCACTGTTTCATCTTCCATCAGGTGTAGCTCTGACTGGGCCCTACAGAGGCTCTCTCATGCACTCCTGTGTATTTTAATTAATTAATAAGGGAGTCTGCAGAGTAATTCCCTGATCCTGAGGTCTCCATCACCTAATGTGCCATGGACTGCAATAAGCTCCAGTACCAGTGTTCTCCCTGCCCCTTGCCTGGCCCTGCAGGCCCCTGGGAGGAACTGAACATTTTTACAGCTGGGAGCCCCCACCTTCCCCACCTATTGTATTTGTGGGGCTCCCAGACAAAGGAAAGAATGGTGAATCTGACTCCATATTCTCAGAAGCCAAATTTATTGTTTTATGATACTATACTATATTAAAGAATACTATACTAAACTACACTAAAGAATACAGGACGGATATTTACAGAAGGCTAAAAAGATAATAATGAAAACTCATGACTCTTTCAAGGCTCAACACAGCTTGGCACTGATTGGCCAATAAGTCAAAACAATTCACATGAAACCAATGAAACAATCACCTGTTAGATAAACAATTTCCAAACACATTCCACATGTGAGCACAACACAGGAGAAGCAAATCAGATAATTATTGGTTTCCTTTTTCTCTGAGGCTTCTCAGCTTCCCAGGACAAAATTCTGGGCAAAGGGATTTTTCAGAAAATGTGACTGCAACACCCACCCAAGGAAGGGCCACCCTGCAGCTCCTCACACACTCCTCTCTAAATTATTAAAATAGGAATATCCCTGCTTAATAACAAGGCTGCAGATGGGTACATAACATGCCCCAAGCTTTTAACTTTCCTTTGTGAAGAGTAGCACTTCTCTTCCCTACCAAATTATCTAATGATGCTGTGTTCTTCCTTGCAGGTCTAAACCTTGCAATTCCTGGAATCAAAAAAGACAACAAGATTATCATGATGATGTTAATACAGCTGCTGCAATACTGCCCTAGTAATATCTTCAAATCAAACAACTTATTTACAATTAATCATTTTCATCTTAGAAAACTGCACGCTCAGACTTAATCAGAGTTATTAAAAATCCCCAAATAAAAATTACACTATCTAAGCAACTCATTTTGAAACTCCTGACCAAAAGACTTGCACTGGGTAGGAATCAGAGGCAAGATTAAATTTTCCTACTGTTTTTCAGCAGGATCAAGGTCAAGCCTCAAGGAAGGTTTTGTGTTTTCTCCTGTATCACCATCATCTGCAGCCACAGAGAGCATGAGGGTCTGTGCAGGGCCTTGGCACAATTTTGCCTCTTGACCTCCTTGGTTGATTTTATTTTTTTTTGGTTAATTATTTTTGGTTGGTTTTTTTCCCCATCAACCCAAAGATGAGATATAAGCAGGTCAATGCAAAAGGAGTTTTTTGTTACAGCCAGAAAATTAACGAGACTTGCTTAAAAAGAGCCCCACAAAGAACTCTGACCAAATACAGAGACCTAAATTTAAGTGCACATTCATTCCTACGCAGAGGCTAATCATGCAAATCCCACCAAACAATATTGTAATAATATTCCACAATATTCCACCATTCACAGCTGGAATGAAGACTATGAATTAAAAACAAAACACAAATGAACAGAAATAAACAAACTGAAAAAAAATAATAAAAACCTTGTTATGAAACATGGGAAGTTGGACAAGTTAGACAAGTTTCACCACCACACACTAACAAGTTTCTCGCCCCTCCCTTGACAGGTATTTTAAAGTTTGAGGGATTATTTCCCTAATAATACTGCTCTAATTGAGTGGTAGTGAAGCATTTGTTTTGATTTGCAGAACAGAATGGCTTTCTTTGAAAGCAGAGGAGCTTTATCCCAGAAACCCCTACACTTTAAAAGCAGGTTTTTGGCCTAAACATTGCTGTCACACTTTCTCCCATTGAAGACCTCTCCTAAATCACTGAAAATAAATGAAGTGAAATAATAATAATGTCTCAGCTATTTTATTCTGTTGTTCCAGATGCTGCTGAAATCATGAGAAAGTAAAATGTGTAACCAAAGCCGTGTAGTTTATCATTTACCCCCACTGTTTCCATGATATGAAAGAAACCACTTAAAGCTGCAAGCAAGAATTTAATCAGAAACTGTTACCCAGAAGAAATACCCAGATTAAAAGCAACCAGAAAGCAGAAAAACAGAGATGATGAAGAGGAAAGCATCCTGTTAGGGAAAGAGAGATGAGGACAAGGGACCAAATTGCACTAGGCTAGAGAGAATTGCTGAGCACTAGGTGCAGCTATTGAAGAATAAAACACTTCTGCCAATTAAAAGGCAACAGCCCTAATTTCAGTAATAAATGCTTTTATCTCCATTTTTGTTACAATGACATTTCTAGAGATGATCTTGGTGCTGATGAAGAGTTGCTACAAGTTACCAGAGAAGCAAAATGCACCAGGAGAATGAAATAATTTTGCTTCTTCTTAGCAAAGTGGAGATTTTGCACCCTCTGCAGGTCCAGGAAGATATAAAAAACCTAGAAATATTCCATCCTGTAGTAAAATGCATTTTATCCTTTTTTTGTGGGTGCTGCCTTGCTGTGGCCATGTCTGTTTTCCCCCTTTAAGACATCTCTGTGTGTTGTCCTTCCCAAACCAAGCCACAAGGATATTTCCTTTTCCCTTTCTGTTTTGTCTCTAGCTCAGAGCACTTCCCTGCCAGCTGGGTTCAGGGCACTTGCAGTGACCACAGCCCTCTTTAGACAACGTTCTTTTCCTCCCTACTTGGAAATATTATTAGAATAAAGGGGTTTTAAATGACCAAAGCCTATGGTACACATAGCCTCACCTAAGCATGATGCCCTTGTACTCCACTGTATATTGGTTTTTTCCTTCATGGTCTAATTCAGATTCTTTGTACTTCTCTGTATGAGACTCTTTTGACCACACACAGACTGAAAAAAAACAGCAACCATCACACAATTCCTTGTAGAAACAAAATTATTTCAGGTAAAGCACACCTTTTCCCAGAAAAAAAAAAAAGGGACCGATTTTTTAAAGTTAATATATATCAATTTAGTCATGTAATGAACGTTCACTGTGTAAACATCATCTAACCTAATACACTGTCATAAAATATCAATATAAATAGATATAAGGAATTCAGTCAATGGACTTTGAACTTTATTTCCTCAAAGGCAAGTAATCCTCTAAAATATTAAAAGAGAAAAATCTTGACAGTGCCTGAGAAAAAAAAAAGGGAAATAACACTGTATTTAAGATGAAAGTGAGTTTGATGGATTTGGTAAAGCCAGTTATATATTACTGTGCACCCTTATCTGATACAGCTGCTCCAGTACATGTCCCACTGCAGCAAACATAAACAAAGCCAGCAATTGATGATTAAAATTTGTGATGAAAAGACATATTGGACTGGTCTCAAGTATATTCCAGGGAAAGACTCTACACCACTTTTCCTGATGACTTCAATGTGTGTTTGAAGGAGGCAGCTGCTTTCAATTGCCTTTGAAACCTCCATTGACGTCAGTGAGAAAACAATGTCAGCAAAAGATCCATGATAAAATAAGATGAGCTTTAAGAGCAACTGTGCTTTTGGTTATTTATTTTTAAAGTACTTTGTTGCTTCCAGTGGGACTCAGATGAAAAACATATTTACATTTAAGGGTATGACTCCCCTGTTTTTCCTGCTTCTCCCTCTTTTGGGTCCCTCATTTCTCATTTCACACCTTGCACCTCCTACACAGAAGCCATTCCTATGCCTTCCCCCACCAGTTACAATTCCACTTTCCTTCCCATTTACTAAAGATCAGCAATAAATTCGTTCTCCTAAAGCACTATTATCAGGTTTTATAGAATATCAGCCTAAGGAAGAACTAAGAAAACTTAGAAAAGAATATGCACTAGGTTTAAACACTGTAATTTAATTTTCACAATAAAAGACCTACAAGTATAATACTTTCTTATTACAAGTCCACAGCTGACATCCAGGTAATTCTAATACTGTATTAGAATTAGGGGTCACATAAATACATTAGGAAGATTGGAACATATCTCCAGCTAAAGAAATAGCTTTAAGATCAAGATTATGCCAAAACTGAAGGACGAATGGCAGTACAGCCTGCCCACAATCTAGGGAAAGGTGGGGCCTGACATCATCATTCTTTTATAACAGCAGACAAGTTTTCAAGCTTTCTTACACTTTTAACAGTGAAAAGAAGGAAAACAACCTTTTTTTCCTCTCTTTTTACTTAAAGCATGGTTAAGTTGGCTGTTTTTCCTAAAGGTATTTAAAAGGTGCACTCTTTGTAACAGGATTATTAGCATAGTCCAGCTTTGCTGATAATTTGATTTTCTGAACAGAAGAAAACAAAATTGTCACTTTACCTGTCCTGAACTGGTTTCAGTGCATGGTTGTCTTCTCTTGCCAAAGAAGTTACAAAATTCCATTTGGAAACTGATCTGCAGACAGTTACAGAGCCCCTCCTTTTTATCCATATGCATCAACCATACTGAAAACTCTGCTGTAAGATACAAGGAGATATGTGAGGAAAAGAAATTGAACTTGGAGTGTAGCAGCGTAATAAAAACAAACAACTCTGTTTACATAAACGTGGTTACTCACCATTTCTACATGTGTGAGTCAGCTGGGACAGCCACAAACTCAGAACCAAAACACAGAGAGAATGTTAATTTCTGTCACTTCACCCAGAGGGGGATGCCCCAAGCAGCACCTGGGCAGAGGCACAAGACAAAATGGCAAAAGATGAAAAGACAAAAAGGCAAAATATGAAAAGACAAAAAGGCAAAAAAGACAAAAATGCAGGAAGGCAAAGTCACTGTTAAACTCTGTCCATGCTGGAGGACCACTGGACTTTGTGGGTGCACAGTCAGTGAGGTGAGTGTGGAGAAGGATGGGCAGGGCAGATTCTGCATTAATGTCATCCCCAGTTGGACAAGGTGGGACTACAGCAAACTGTGCAATGCCAGGAAAGAGCCTCAGAGGCTCCTGCCCTTCCTCCAGACCAGGACTGATTTGTCCTTGCATCAGGACATTTTATAGAGATGCTAGGAAATGAAAGAAGCCAAATTGTGTTTACATTAATATCTGCTATTCAGAGCCAGGTTTCTTTTTTGTGCTTTCTGCCCTGTGGATTTCTTTGGTTTTCTCCTTGATTATAGAAGCTCCATTAAATAAAAGGCTGCCAATTCTCTTGCAGCAGCAATGACAACAGTGAGCCATCATCCACCCCATTTAAAAATCCACTATTCCCAGTTAGTAAATGTAAATATCTTCTCAGGGATGTCACCCTGACGTATCTGTTTGTTCATATTCACAAACAAGGGCCTCTATCAACACTCCAGAGTGCAGAGAGCTGGATTCCTGCCAGAGCAGTACATTTCCTCATCCATCACAGCTTTCCTGCACTCTTCTCCAGGAGCAGCCACCCCCGCTTCCTTTGCATGGCTAATCTCAGGGGATCTGATCTGTCAATGTTCTTATCTGGATCAAAGGTGTTGTCTCAGCTCTTTCCAAAAAACTGCAGCGGAAGAGATCCAAGATTCAGAGGGGGAAAGGCCCTAAAAGCAAGGAATAAGCAGCAATCAGACTGTACAACTGGAGAAAGCCCTTACAGGATTTAACTCAAGGCTCTTCTGAACACAGTTGGAGTGTGTGCTTATGGATGTGGCAAATGAATGTGTTAGGCTGCTTAAAGGAATTTGTGAAAGCAGCTTTTAACATAAATTTGTAAAGATGTAATTTAACAGAGTTCAGTGGCAAGACTGACTCCATTACTTACCACACAGGTGCAGCATACAAAGGAAAATTGCACTAGAATCAGTTCAGAATAATTTACATGGGGAACAAAAAAGAAAAGGTGCAAAGGGTAATAGTGCAAAAGGGCTTAACAGCACTTAGTCATTGACTAATTTAATATTTATAAAGTGATTAAATAGGATTTATTACAATTACTAGAATGACCTAGTTACAATTTCAAGACAGCACCATTGCTGCTGGAGAGGGTATTTAAATTAATTCAGATGCATGCATAAACAGAGATACCTCTATCTATCTGTACAAAGGCACCTGTTAAAAACTCCCCCTGACTGCAGTGGAATACTCACATTTGATGCCTTTGCATCTTTCAGTGGGTGGAGGAATGGAGTTATCAGCCCAGGCCCTGTCATCAGCTTTTGGAACAGCACTCCAAGGATGACAGACTTGAGGGCTTATGAGCTCTGAGAGGATTCTACTCACAGCAAGGTGCTGGCACAGCCCACTGTGGTCCAGGAGAGCTCAAAAGGCCTCACTTAGGACCTAACAGGAATCACAAATGTTGTAGAGCAGCCCCAAGGAGAGGGGAGCAAAGGCACCACCATACTGGAGGAACAGGACATAGCTTGGGATTCAGCGGGCACAGCTCTGGTGATTCTTTCCAAGGAATTTCTAACCCTGCTCTCAGAGTTTTGGTGAAAAGTTTCACTTCGGTGTTAGTGAAATTGGTGTCTCGCAACCACTCCAAAGGCAGCTGCTGCAGGGAAATTATTTAAGTACTGAAAATCCACAGCTTGCTGATAAATTTGGGTACTGGCCATTGCACTCACTGAGGAGGGAATCAATCAAAGCATTTTACAAATGTTTCTTTCACATATAAACTTTCTTCACTGCTGATGTACCACTTCCTACTGACATTGTCAGATCCATGAACATGTTGTGCAAATAAGACTGACAGAAGTAGATCTGTCTCACTACGAGTAGATCTCTCCTGCTCTAAATTATGGGGCTTGTTTATTTTTGTTTTTAGAGACAGGCTGAGAGCATGCACCAATTCACAAACAAGCTGAAGACTGGGACAGGCTACAGCGTAAAAGGGAAAAATTGGGTGGCACAGGCATCCCACAAGGTGGATTTGGGCTGCCCAGGGCATGACAGGGAGGTGACTCAGCCAAAGCGCAGGGAATTATATAATGAAATAATTAATTAAGGGATTGAATCCTCCCTCCTGTTAGGAGAGATTGAGAGAGCTGAGGATCCTTAGTTGGAGAGCAGAAAGTTCAAGGGGGATCTTGTCAATGTACGTAAATACCTGAAGGAAAGGTGCAAAGAGGACAGAGCCAGGCTCTTTTCAGTGATGCGCAGTGCCAAGATGAGAGTCAATGGGCACTAAGTGACACAGAGGAAGGTCCCTCTAGCATTACAAAACATTTTTCCACTCCAAAGGTGGCTGAGCATTGGCACAGTTTGCCCAGAGATGTTGTGGTGTCTCCATCTGGACACAGCTCTGAGGAACCTGCTAGAGCAGGGAAGAGGCTCAAGATGAATTCTACAGGTCCCTTCCCATCTCACCATTCTGTGATTCTGTGCTGTGTCTCAATTTTCACCCACTGCATGTCCTGAAAATGTGCCCAGATGGTTCCTTTAGACCCACAGGAAAAAAAACCCCAATTTTACTAAAATATACACAGCAATGCTTACCTTCTTAACAGTTAAAAAAAAATCACATTTGTTGTTTCAGTTTGTTGCAATCAATACATTGCAATGTTTTGTCAGCTCTGCAGGAGCAGACACTTGTGACAGGCTCCTTTGCACTATTAATTCAGGAAAATAAAGCAAATTGTTTCCCCAAGGAACCCTATCAGCAAGGTTGACTCATGTTGGGACTTTCTACCTACAAACTTTCATTTCTAACAGCTGGACCTGATGGTCTTGGAGATCTTTTCCAACCTTAATGGTTCTGTGATATTTTCACCATGATATTTTCTGAAAAATCCCTTCGCCAGGATTTCTTCTCCTGGGAAGATGAGAAGCCTCAGCTTCTCCCTGTTTTACTGCTGTGGAATGTGATTTGGAGTATTGCTTACCCAGGATGTGGATTGTTTTTAATTCATGACCAATCACGGTCCAGCTTTGGACACGTGTCAGGACTTTGGTCTGTCACGGTTTTTATTATTCATTCTTGTTAAACCTTCTGATGTATCTTCTCTCTTTCTTTAGTATAGTTTTAGTATACCATTTCTTTTAATATAATATATATCATAAAATAATAAATCAGCCTTCTGAGTGCTTGCTGTCAAATTCTCATCTCTCATCTCATCCTGGGCACCTCACAACACCACATATGATTCTGTCTAGACAAAACACTCCCATTGGACTGCCCTCATACGAGATTTGCCTTTTTTTGCCTTTCACCAAAATCTGCCATGAAGGATCACCATTACTCTCTAGAAAAGTCACTCCAAAGGAGGGACAGCTCCGAATCAGTAGGAAATTTCCAGTGATGTGGTAGCAACCCATGGGCATGATTAACAAGGCTGTGGACAAGTCACCACCTGTGCCTGCAGGCTCTGATTCATTAAATATCATTGCAGGCTGCCCGAGGGAGCTGCCAGGCTCTGCAAGGAGTGAAATCACCGTGACTCAGCTAAAAATTGAGGTGAATGGGCTCCAGCCACCACCCACACTGCATCCAGCAAAAAATAGCAGTTAGAAAACAACCAAAGCCTTTTAAACCCTCATAAAGTCAGGTTTTATGTGGCTCTGAATGATGAGTTGCCTTTCTCCATGAAGATAAAGAAATCAGAACAAAAATGTTGAAATAGAAAAACCTGTACACGTAACAGAGTCCTCCCAGCAGTTCTCTTCTGCCAGCCCATGCTGGGGCTGAGTTGCCAAAATCTCTCCCTGCTCCTCCCTGGCCTGCAGGAAGTTCACTCCAAAATCATTAATGTCTTCTAATAAAAATTTATAGGGAGGAAAATTGTTGATGGCTCTGCTAAACAAATGGGTAAAAAAAAAAAAAGCAATTATGTGGGGTTTATACCTTCCACATCAAGGTTTATGGCAATTAAAGCAATAAATAGCAATTAATAGCTCCATCTCAGCATTTCCTAGTCTAATCTGTACATAATTTTAACCAGTTCCTATTGCTGTAGCACCCAAGTGCCCTTAATAAAAAATTAGGTAATATGGATATGACATAGCCTTGGTATAAAATCTTTTCTATGTAATCGGAGATCAGTGTAAGAAGAATAGTGTGGTCCTTTCTGACCTCATAAACAATGTACCATTACTAAATTTATAAAAATCTCAACAGACTTTTTTTTCCTTTTTTTTTTAACACCTTTCTTTTCTGACAAATTCATCACATCTCTCACAGTAGCTTTGTCTTTTTCTTGTTTTGGGTGGGGTTGTATGATCTATTTGTTTTTTCATATTTGTTTTCAATAGAAGACACCTCCTCTTGCTGCTCCAGTTTGACCATACTGGAATTATCAGCCACTTTGAAAAATCTGATTCCCTGCTTCTCTGTCTCTACTTCATATCAGTTTGGGGTTTTTTCCCATTCTGGAATGTGTGATGACATCCAAGGCAACAGAAAGATGACAATAAAGCTTGGTTAAGCCAATGGCTTAGAAACCAGGCCAAGGAAACCAGGAAGAGATTTTGTTTACATTCAAACCCAGAACATGCATTTGCTAGCCAACTGAAAATACTGCCCCATAAAAGCAGTTTAAATAATGAAAATGCACATAAATTTTAACAAATCACATCAAATATCACAGTTAGTGGCTCAATAATTCATGGTTGCTTCTACATTTCAGTAGGCAAACATTAAAAACTAAGTATAAAATATTTAATTCTGGCTTACACCATACAAGTCACAAGATGACACCTGTGGAACTTCCACAGCATTTAAATTGGTCAGGGATCAGCAGTGAGCAAGTAGGAGTTTTTAGCAATATAAGGAAAAGAAAAACAGCAGACTCAAGCAGCAAAGCGTCCCTGCTGTGACAACTAGACACAAGTCCCTGTGACATGTGAGATGCCTAAGGTAGGGTGTTGAACTTACATCAGCTCCATGGTGTGAAGCATCTTTTCTTCCCGACTGCTGCCAGCCCAGCAGCCCAGTCCCTCCAGGCTCTGCCTCTTCACTTCTGAGGCACTGCACTCATACAGAGCCTCCTGCCACCTTTAAATATCACTTTTTGTGGAAGAGGTTTTACAGAGACCTCTGTGAGCCAGAGGGAAGTTTGATAAGAGGATCCAAGTTTACCCCTGAAAGAATTTCCTACCAAGGTTGTTGATGTAGAAACCAAGAAAGACAGAAGGATAAATCAGGGAAACCTGCAACTGTCTATTCCAATGAGCACTTTCTTTGTCTTTCCTGACCAAAGAATAAAGTGTAAACTTCTGAGTTTTGTAAGAATATATAAAAAGCATGCATGTTATAAGAAAAATGGGTTTGAAACCTTCTGAAAATGGAGTGTTGCTTTCTATTGTGACTGCCTCAACTATGACTTTTCCCCCTATGCAAAAAAATCGGGGATTATTTGGACTAAAGCACCCCATGTTGACAAGCTGTCATCACAAATCCCTCCTGCAGCATCTGACACCCTACCAGGGCTGGGTGAAATTTTAATTGGGTGAAATTTTAACTGGGGGCCAAGGAAGAGATTCCTTCAACAGACTGACAGTCCAGCTGGGAGCCCAGCCCTCTGCAGAGACAGGGAACACAGAAATGAGCTCAAAGGTAAGGCCACGTTCCCCTTTAATGAATTCCTCTCTGAATAATAGGCGAGGCTAGTATTTTTGAGGAAAAATATGAAAAATTCAGTCCATTTGCCTCCACTGGAGAAAGTCCTCCAATGGGCACCCATTGCCTTGGGCAAAAATTCTCACGGCAGCCCACAGGCTCTGGCAGCTGTGGTACCATAGATTGATTAGAGATGGAAAAGACTCCGAAGTCATCGAGTCCAACCAGTCCCAATCACATCTGCCACCAACCCATGTCCCCAAGTGTGGATGCCATGGGACAGAGAGAAAGAAAGGGCATGCATTTCTCACAGCAGCTTGTGAGAATTCTCAGGGAGTTGTACGGATGTGATAAACTGTTAAGTACAAAAAATCTGCAGGTGGTGTTTTTCTACTTCATCTTTCTGTTCTTCTCAAGGACAGTGAGGAAGGTGTTTTTGTTAGTTAGCCAATTAAATAGAATGCATCGTAACACTCTATAAAAACCATGCCGTTCCCTCCGATAAGTCTTCTTCGCTCTTTCCACAACACTGCCTCCTGCCTGTTCCTGTGTCATTCTCAGCACAAGAGTGACACCCAAATGCCATATCCGTACACCTTTTGAGAGCTTCCAGGGGTGCTGATTCTGCTGATTCTTTGCAGCAGAACGCGTGCAAAGCGTGCCAGCTCGGCTGCTGACACATTTTGCTCTGGGTTTGCTGAAACGTTTGCTCTGGATTTGCTGAGACATTTTGCTCTGAGTTTCCTCATTTCCAACAAATAGCTAAATCATCGCCGAGCCTCCCTCCAGGCTGACGGGCATCCCGTCCCATCCCATCCCGTGTGTGCGGCCGGTGACGAGGCGGGGAGGGGCGAGGCGGGGCCGGGCCGGCTCCGGTGCTTATAGCGGCTCCGAGCGACGGACGGACAGACGGACAGCGGCACCATGGCCATCCCCTGCGTGGAGCTCAGCAACAAGATGAAGATACCCGCCCTGGGGCTGGGCACCTGGCAGGTACCGGCGCAGGAGGGAGGGCGGGGGATGCCGAGATGCGAAATAAAGTTAAAAACAATAAAACAGAGAAGGAAGCAGCGCTGCAAGAGCGGGATCCGTGCCCTGCGTGGGCCGATGGCGGCCGCTTGTGTAACCGGGCGGGATGCCAGGCAAGGGGGGGCAGCGGGGAGCAACGGGCGAGGGGGAAAAGGCAGAAAAAAATAGAATTTAAGGGCTGGGGAAGGTGAAAAGAGGCACGGAATAAAAGAAAGAAACCGAGCAGGAAGAGCGAGCGGCAGCGCACGCAGACCCGCGATGGGGTCGCGGTCGTAGTTGGGGTCTGGGCACGGACCCGGCCTGGCCGGGAGGATTCGGGGAAGGTGAAGTGGCGAAACTGCTTGGGCAACACAGGGGCAAAGAGGGGAAATGACAGTGGGGGCTGCGCTGCTGGCAGCGGCAGAGCTGGAGGTCTTGCAGAAACAAACCCCTTCCTGCAGAAACGCTGCTGTGCCGGGAAACTGCATCGCGTTTCAGTGAAATGCAGGTGATGAGCAAACCCCTGGAGCAGCTGCAAAGGGGGACAGTGAGATGTCACAGCACTGGGACCTGCCAGGGGGACATGGCAGAGCTCATGGCTGGCTTCTGCTTGCCTCCAGGCTCCTCCGGGAAAGGTGGAAGAGGTGGTGAAGTTTGCCATCGACGCCGGCTACCGCCACTTCGACTGCGCCTACTTCTACCAGAACGAGAATGAAATCGGGAACGCGGTCCAGCAGAAGATCAAGGAGGGAGCTGTGAAACGGGGAGACCTCTTCATTGTCACTAAGGTACAAGGATGCAGGATTATTGGGGCATTTAGCTTTTCTTGCAGAAAAACCCTTGTTGTAGCTGTAAAGTAAAATTAAAGTAATATTCCCTTCTCTGACGTTCACTTCATGGTTTTCTTTTTATGTATTTGCATCTCATCTCATATTTGCAATTTGGACTCGGCTTTATCAGGAACTGCTGAGAACTTAGGAAAGATATCACAGCTATTGATGATCCAATAATTTCCTGGCATCGACTAAGTCAATTGTACCGGATGTTCAATTGGACACACCCAAGATAAGGAGGGAAAAAGTAAAAAAAAAAAGCAAGATAGTTGTCTGGATTCATCAGTGCTAAGCAAGACATTTGAAATTTCTGTTATGTACAAATGGTACATAACAGAGATTTCAAACGAAAAATTTGAAATTTCAAATGAAAAAATTTGAAATGAAGTACTTTGATTTCTGCTCTGAAAGGGAGCAGAAATCAAAGTATTTTATAGGTGTCTTCTTTGTTCCTTATCTCATTCATTTGTCCCAGACATTCTCCTTAACAAAAAGAACAGTTCAGCTAATAAGTTTGGGGGTTTTCACCAGCAAAACCAGAAAACTTTATATAACTAAGTATATAAGAGTATAATTAAGACATCCCATGTTAAACTTTGTTTTTGTTAAAGAATGTGGTTTCATTTAGCAACACTTGTTCTTCTTTTAAACAACTTGAATTTTGATTTCAAAAATGAAGTAAAATTGACAACCATTCTCCATTCTCTCCTCTTTTCTGTCCCAGCTAAAAGGGACAGAAAGAAGGTATCTATGAGCTGCTCAGTAGTCAAAATTTAGGCTGAAAAAATAATTGTAACACTAATAGCTTTGCTGTGTCAGATGCCAGATTGTTACATTTATATCTAAGAATATTTTCTCATAAGTGGGAATCCTGACTCCACCTTCACGACAGTTGGCTTTGTGGTATGTTTGTCCTGCCTTTAACAGTGCAATGTCACATCCTCATCTTCAGCATGCTCTGACTTCAGTGGGGAGGGAGTTTTCCTCCCAACTCCAAGTGAGAAGCTTCTGTGCCCTGGTCTGCCCTGTGGGAGCTGTAAAGTGACATTCAGGCTTGTTCTCTTCCCACAGCTGTGGAACACCTTCCATGAGAAGTCCCTGGTGAAGGTAGGGTTCCAGAAGAGCCTTGCTGCCCTCCAGCTGGACTACCTGGACCTCTACCTGATGCACTTCCCCATGGGATTTAAGGTACTCCTGCTCTCCACACCTTTCCTCCTTTCCTGCCCACGAACACACTATCTTCATCACACAGCTGGGATTTGGGGTTCATTTGATCCCTGTGGTAGCAAGAATTAGGTGTGTTATATCACAGGGGTCTGGCTTTTCATGCCTTTTGGAATGAGATGTGGATGTGAGCCCCTCAGGTCTTCTGGTAACCAGCACAGGTTATAGCATGAACATCTAGATTTTTGGGGATGTTGGCTTGGCCTGAAGTAACCAGCAGTGAAAAATGAAGCATAGCACAGAAGGAATGTGTTTCTTCCCCCAGTCTATATCTGTGTAAAATAAATAAGAAGCTAGAATAAAGGGGCTGTGCAGTGTCAGTCCCCTCTCCAGACCTGCCAAAGTTACATAATTATTACTAATCCCCACATTCTCTGCATGCAGGGATTCATTTTGCAAAATATGGCCCTCATCCAAAACAGAATACTAATGGACAAGCATCATTTTTAGTTATGCAAGATGTTTAAACAACCTGCTAACTCGCTGCCTGTAAGTGCAGTCTAAAGTGCTGGCGCACTGTAGGAAATCCAACATTTAAAAAACTCTGTGTATTGTCTGCCTTGGTTTTACAGGCTGGTGAAGAGCTGCATCCCCTGGATGACAAGGGGCACAGTGTTCCCAGTGACACAGATTTCCTGGACACCTGGGAGGTAAGTCACTATTTGCTCTTCAGAGAAAGTGTCAGCTCTAAAGGTGGAGCAGAGATAAGTGGTTAAAATTAATTGAGGGATATGTTTGGGTGTGAAGGACAGCCACACGAAATTGTATTTCAACTTGCTTGTATCTCTTGTTTTGGGGAGCAAGAAGGGGCTGGTTTTAGTAAGGCTAAAGAGAAGGAAGCTGTCAGCACTGTAGTTACTGTTCCTAAAATATCTGGATACACACAATGGCAGAACCAACCCTTCAGATTAATCTAGGTGTGGCTGTTAATTTACTGGGCATTCATACAGTTAGGATTCTATTTTCTTTTATGAACTGAGATACTCCTGTGTAATCTAATCTAGAGTGAGTTGTTTGTTCGTTTGCCACAAGCTTGAGAGAAATAAAATAATGCAGTTTGACAGCAATACCACCAACTCACACCCACCTTGGTTGTCCTTACTCACTAGGCCATGGAGGAGCTGGTGGATGCTGGCCTGGTAAAAGCCATTGGAGTCTCCAACTTCAACCATGAGCAGATTGAAAGAATCTTGAACAAGCCAGGACTGAAGCACAAGCCTGTAATGAACCAGGTGAGAAATTTCTTTCCTTTCCTCAGCTAAACTTGGAATCACAGAATGGATTAGGATTGGAATCATAGAATGGATTAGGATTGGAATCCATACTTTAAGGATTGCCTAGATCCCCTTTCCATGATGCTGGAACCTTCCACTTAGAAGTATTCCTAAATATATTTAGAATATATGTGTGTGTGTATATAATCAGAGTATACCTAAATTCATATAATATATAATATACATGTTTAATAATAATATATAATATGTATTTATAAATAATATATAATACATAATAATATATTATATATAAATATCTATTTAGATATATAAATAATATATAATATATATTTAGAGTAATCTTAAATATATTCAGCAATATCCTCACTGGGATTTTCTGCACCAGCATGGGACTATCCAGGAATGCACAGGATTTACCCATTTTTCAACACAAAATAAACCACTCAACTTCATTATAGAAAGGAGGTTGAAGAGTACAATTCCATAACAAATTCTCACCACATACCTCATGAATGTAATCACAGGACAGCAGGAGCTTAGGGATCTTCTGATTTTCTTCCATTTCCAAAATTCTTTGCATGCAGTTGAGGGTGCTGAATGCCCCTCTCTTCCAGATGGGGAGTACCCAGGGGAATCCCCACACCAGCTCAGGTGTAAGTTAACCACTGTACAAGTTTTTCATGTCACCATGCCTGGTGGTGAAGCCCCAGTGTTAGAGACAGCTGTGTGTGTGCACAGGGCCACGTGAGGAGCACAGACACAGCCCTGTGGCCATGCCATGGCTTGTGGCAGCTGAGCAGCATCCCCATGGAGCTCCTGTTGCTTTCAGGATGTTTTACCCAAACATCTGTTTGCAACATGAGCTTGCTTCCTTAGGGTAGCTCCGATCACCTCCCCAAGCTTCTTCAGGTATGAGAGAGGCTCCTTGAGGCAAGGAGAGGTTGGGTGCATCAGAGCAGAAAATAAACTTGAGGCATTCTGAGCTGCCCCTCTGACGGTGCAATCCTGCCCTGCAGCAGTGCAGGAAGGCTCATTGCCCAGGTTCCACACAGATAACACTCTTCTCATCTATTTTTTGCTTTCTGTGGGTAATACATAGCATGAGAAAGCTCTATTCTCTGGTAGCCCTCTAGATACTGCTGTGACTTCAATAACTTTTTTATAAGATAGATTTGAATCATGATGCTGGAAGTCAAGTCTTCACATTTTCTTTGACCCAAAAGGATTTAAAATGTAATGCTCTGCATCTCAGCAAGGTCTGCCTCTTTTATCAACCACCTTTCTGTGCTTGCAGGTGGAGTGTCACCCATACCTGACCCAGGAGAAGCTGGTCAAGTACTGCCAATCCAAAGGGATTGCTGTGACAGCCTACAGCCCCCTGGGCTCTCCCAACCGCCCATGGTAAGAGAGCTCTGCAGCCTTTCTGAACACAAAACACTGCAGGGGAACTAGGAAGATTATTATCATTACTATCACTATTATTATCATTATTGTCATTATTACTATTGTTATTATTAAATTAGGTAAATGATACCGTTAAAATGAGAAAAATTCTGTCGTCTTGTTGCAGATTATGTCACATGATGTAAGGCTCCTACAGGAGCCTTTCTATTACCACCATCTCTCTTTTTTAACAGGGCTAAGCCAGGGGAGCCCACACTAATGGACGACCCCAAGATTAAAGACATTGCAGCCAGACATCATAAAAGCCCTGCCCAGGTAAGTTGTCAGAGCAAACCATTGCTCCTCCTCAGATGTCTTACAGGCCAGTCCCAGCAGATGCTACTTTCTCTAGAGATACATTATAACGTATGACTCTTCATATTTGAAGAGTCTCTTCATATCTGAAGAGTCAAATTAATGACTCTTCATTCTGCCCAAGTTCTTAACAGCATTCATAAAAATTATCAGCTAATTTTCGAGGAGGTCTTGAGTGCCAACTTTTGGGTTGGACTGATCAGGAATGGCACATGCTTACCTCAGGTGTTCACCTTCCTAAATTTTTATTCCTTTCTCCAGCTAAGTTATTCTTCAGAAGAGTCCTGTAATTTGGAGACATATTTGATTGCTTCCAATCTGCTTGTGTTCACAAGGAATTATTGCTTGATTATTTAAGATTTTTTTCTCTCTATTAGTTTGCTATTCATACAAATTAGTTGCTGCCTGGGGTGTGCAGAACTTGCACTTCAAACAAAGCCCCATGTTCACATGCAATCAAAACCAATCATATTTTAAGACAGGCAGAGCAGGATGAAAATATTGTATGCAACAATTTGGTTTTCTTTGCGGGGGAGGGAGCTTTTAAATTCGGTAAATATGTTTTTTCCTTTTATGAATTTCTAAAAGCTGAACCTTTGTGAGTACTTACCTGTGAGCCCAAAATAATCTGTAGTGTCATTACGCTCATTGAGTCTGAGCACTCATATAATACAAGCCAGAGCATCATCATTTTTCTGCCCTTGCTACTACCCTAAACAAATCCTGCAAAAGCCACAATGTAGAAACAACATAGGCTAGAAAAAATTATGGTTTTCCAGTTTTCTGTCAAGTACATGAGCAAATCCTGGCATATCAAAATCCCGTGTGCAAAGTGGCAATCTTCCAAAGAGTGAAAAATAAGTTGTAGATTAAAAGAAAATAAAATCCACAAAATGTGTTTGAATAGATTTCCTGGGACCTCAGTGTTCATCCTCCTTTTTCTTTCCTAGGTCCTGATCCGCTTTCTGGTGCAAAGAGACATCATTGTCATTCCCAAGTCTGACAAACCTCACCGTGTTGAGGAGAACATGAAGGTGAAGCGTTTCCCTTGGGAAATGCAGCTGCCTGCTTTTGTGCAGGACGGGCACCCACACCCCCTCTGTGTTTCCAAGCAGCACCTGAGGCACTGGAAGGGGGGTACAGAGATTTGAAAACCTGGGGAGAAGCATTTTGTTCCTGCTGGGAGAGAAATGGGTTACACCAGGGCTGCCCCAGGTTTGGACTTGCCCTTGGGGAAAAGGTTAACAAGTCCTTAGGGTGTAAAGGAAAAGCTGAGAACAAACACCAGACTTGTTAGAGTTTGTCTCACTGTGAGGCTGTGGCTCCCCTTGGCACTGAAGTTCGAAGTTCAGCTGGATGTTTGCTCATAAGGTGTGGCATCTTATATAATACCTCTGTATTGCTTTCAATCCATGGTGAGAGGGTTTGGAGTTATTTTTCCCATGAACCCCTGTCAATAACTCTTTAGATGATGACCTGTGAGGCAACTCTTTGCAGTTGATACCCAGTAGCCCTCTCTGGTAGCAGAAAATTTACCTCCAGTTCCAGCATTTGTGATACATCCTGAGCACATAAAGTCTTCTTTGTGTGCATTACAACCCAAAGTGCAGTGGTGTTGGAATTCAGCCACCCAGAAATGTAAGACCTTGGTATGAGCAGCACCTCAGAAACAAAAGACTGTCTTGATGACTTCAAGGGTTCTTATTTGCCTGAGAAATAAGAGGATTGCTTAACTGTGCTTAATGCATTCCTGCCTCAAGTCCTAAGTGCCTTAAGCACACTTAGGAGCTAATTACCCACAAACCTAACTAAAAAGAGCTTTTTTTTTTTTCTCTTTTCCTGCTAGGTGTTTGATTTTGAACTGTCCAAAAAGGAGATGGATGTCATCCTCAGCTTTAACAGGAACTGGAGGGCAGTTCCAGTGACCCAGTACGTTCTTATTATCCTTACTAGCCATTTGTCCTATTTCTGTCTGTATTCTCACTCACCCCGTCTTGAAAACATACATGACCAAAACTTTAGACTTGAATGAGGCATGTCCTGGATCTTCAGGAGGGAGATTCATTTGGAGTGTTCCCTCCAGCATGCTGGTGTTCCAGGGGCTTTCTCCAGGCCTGTGTTCAGTTTAATTACACCTGCAGAGTACATTGGCATTTGGGGAGGGAGGCTGCAACAGGGAAATGCTGCTCAGGATCCTTTCTGCAGTGCTTGAATTATGTCTTGTCTTTCTCTTTTCAGAGCTGTCAACCACAAGGACTACCCATTCAAAGCAGAGTTTTAAATGCAGGTGGTTCCTGCAGGACCTCCATTTACCTCCTTCCAGATTAGATGTGTTCTGCAGCTTCATCTTCATTTCTTCTTTTGTACCTGATAATTGTTGTGAGCAGTTTTTTCCTCCTTTTTTTTTTTTAAGGAGGAGACCACTAACTGATATAACAATGCAGCAATAAGGGTGAGGTTTTTGTAAAGATGCTTAGCAGAAATCTGGTTTTGATTAGTAGCAAAAAGACAGTGTCTTTCCTTTCCTTTTTATCTGGGTAATTAGAGACATACTTAACAAAAAAACAGGGACTTACATGTTATATGTTACTTCCAGTGTGGTCAGTCATACTGGCTCATGAGTCACTGTCAAAGAATGCTCTAATTACATTGCTTTTTTTATATATTTGTGATTTTCATAGAGTATTTCTAATGCTTTAAAATTTTATATGAATAAAGTTTATCAACCACAAAAGTTGATCAGTGTGGTCCTTAAATTGTTTTATATAGTTTTTCTAAAGTCTGGGGTTTTACAAATTTAAATAGAGATAGAAATAAGTTTCTATAATTTCTGTATTAGGACATACGCATCACTTTGTGGCTTATTCTTCAAAACAGGATTGAGCTCTAGCAAGGGTCTAAAAAACAAAGGTTTCCTCACACAACCTTTCCTCTGAACACCCAGAAATTGAACTCCTTTGTGATTCCTGGGGAAAGCTGAAGGCAGCATCATGGGCAGGGATAACTCACAGTAAAACCCAGGGAGCTGAACACAAGGGCTGCCTCCAAGACCACACTGGGAGTCTCAAACATAACCTTAGATTTTTGCAGCTCTGCTGGCAGCACGCAGGACATTACACTCAGACACAGGCTGGCTTTATCTAAGGAAAGCACAGAAAAAACTCTTCTTAAAAAATCACCAAAGCAAACCCTGAGACAGCCTCACAGTTATTTGCTCTAAGATATTTACAGACAGATTTTGTTAGGCCAAAGCCAAGCTGGTTTGTGGCATCATGAGGGACATCCTTAGGGGTTCTTCACCTTATCTCACAGGGACTCAGCACAATTCCTACCCCACTTACAACAACTGCTCCATTCCTGCTCATTAACAAATGGGGCTGCTGATGGAAATATTCCATTTATTGCAGATGCAGTTCCAGAATACATTGTTTGAACAAATGGTTTTTATTTGCAGCTATCAGATGCATTTGAAAGACTCAGAGGAGTGTTTACAAAACCCCCAAACAAAAACCACGACAACCCACAGACAATGTCAGGCACAGTTTCACCCCCTACAGATAACTTTGTGCATCCCTAGATGTAAACAAGATGTTTCAGCCAGGCAGGGGAGCCCAGCTTTGGGCTGGAATAGGAATTTACACTTCTTTAGGAAGAAGCCAGGTGCTGTAAGACATGGAAGTGGTGATAAGGGAGGTCCTGGGGGTTCTGGTGCACAACAAAGCTGTTATCAACGTGCCCAGGGGCTGCCTGAGTTGCTCAGTTTATGCCACCCATACACTGTAGGATGAAAATGCTAAACTGTAGGGCATGTAAATCCAAACCAAGCTGACGTCCTAAAGCCATGTGTTTGCTATGTACAAATGAAAACATCTGTCAATAGGATATTCAGGGGAGAGAGGTAAAAAGCATCACAAAGATAGAGGTTTACTTCATTTTCTCTGGACCTGGTGTAGGGCACTGATGGATGGCAAGATTTAGTGTACAGTCATTTGAAACAAGCTCCAACTCTGTTTACAGTTTTTTCTTTTTAATTATGGTAGTTTTATATAAATTAAACTACAACGTTTTATACAAGTGACCTATTTTTGACCCTCTATACCCTTACCTTTTCCTCTTTTAAAAACTATACTTTCTTTTTAATTACCCATTACTGGGCAACTGACATTTAAATTTTTTTAATACTTATCTCACCATACCTCTAATGACAATTATGAAATCCTACTATAGAAAAGTGTGTGATTTTGTCTTTATTTTTTTAAGCTGTGATATTGGCTAATTATGTATGTTTATTGCTAAATATAATACTCTAGCACATATTAAAGCATTCTACCATTAGTAGTGCCTTTAGGCTAAACTTTGTAAAGCTATGTGTGTATATATATTCTAGATTGCATTCAATTACTAGTCACTAACAACAAAAAGAAATATCAGTACCGCTGTCAGCTAACATAATCATCCAAATTTAGGTATTAACTTAAACTAGAATGGAAAAATTGATACTTAAAAAAAAGTATAAAACCAAAAAAAATTAAAACACGTTATTGATGCAGTATTTCTCATGACATGGGCAACTTACAGAAAATATTACATTGTCAACTAAAGATATTTCTTCCATGCCTTAGTCTAAAGTGCAGAAAGAAAAAGACTTCTGTATTACAAAAGTAACCATTGGTTTCATAGGTTTACTGCACACCTTTCCCAAGCAACTTCACTTTACATGTGTTTTGGGTTGACCTCTAAAACCAGCTGAAATCACTGTTCAGATACATATTTATGCCTTTCAGTAGGAGAGTCTATATATTTCACAGCATGGGTTTCTTTAGGAATAAAGGCTCTTGTGCAAAGGCAGTAACTATTCTGATGACTGTCTAGACTGATTATTAAATACAGTGCTAATATACATGGTTTTAACTGGGATAATGCAAAAAAAGAGACATTTTGGTAAATAAACATAAATATAAAAAGAACAATTTAGCACTTTTTCCTTTTTTGTTTTTCCCCCAAACTGATTGGTCCAGCGTCTTTAGTGACCTTCTAGGGTTCTTGTCTCACACCTGCTGAGAAAGAGACAGATTAAATATGGCTTGAAATAACCCAGACATATCTCTAGAACAGAAAAAGCTCTCTAGGATAACATGTAAGAAGGCAGGACAGAGCTGGGTGCTGCTCTGTTCTTGTACTGGGATGCTCTGAGGTGGTTCCCAGGAGGAAAAAAATCAGGATTTCACCCTCGGGGGAGAGGCTCAACAGTGTCCAAACCCCTCTGCTGGGACTGCTTCTGTGGGTGGAAAACAGCCCAAAAACCCCTCTCCTGACACTTTGGTTAGAAAAGGACAAGAGGAGCAAAACAATTCTGCTTCGCTACTCTCAACCAAAAAGCAAAGTTCACAGGTGCACCATACATCTGGCTTTACATAAAACCACTAAAAATGTGTGGGTACACATGGAAGTGTAGAAAACCAAGAGTTTTACTCTATTTGATCAATTCACTCTTAGCAAAGAATGAATTGAGGGATATTGCAAAGCATCCATAAAGCCATTAAATTGGTCAGTGAACTTCCATTCTTCCCCACTGGTTCTTAGCCATACAATTACTTTAATTTGCTTTATTTGGAGTGCTTTAAAATAAAAAATAAAATTAAAAAAAAATAAGTACATATTAAATAAAATTTAAAATAAAAATAAAAAAATAAGAGGGATATTTTGCTGATTTCTTTCTGTAAAACCAGGTCATTTTTCACCAACCAGTGTTTTCAAAATGACAACAGCATAACTATTTTTGCCCTGAAAAGACTCCAATGCACTGCTCCAGCAAAAGCAGTTTCTCAACCATTCATGTTTCAATGATATTTTAATGGAGTTTTTGAAAGGCAAAGGCAAAAAGGGGTTTCTGCATCAATATGAACATCTGCAGAATTTTAAAATGCAGGTACACCTATGCAAAAATGTGGTAATGTTTCTGTATAACAATAGGTATTACAATGTTTGCATTGTATTATTATATGTACATCATCAAATATTGTACCATTTTACTAATTATACATTGTAATATATCAATAGCAATTATTTAATATTAAATATTAATTAAATTAATAATTGAAATAATTAAATCACCACACATTTTTCATATTAATATATTAATATTGATATTTAAATATATTAAATCTACTTTAACTATTATTTCATTAAATATATAATATTTTATTAAATATAATATATTAAATAGTGTACGTTAACATTATATGCATAACATGATTATATTATATTATATATATGCAATGATATGTATTAAACTATAGAAAGAAGTGGAATATATGATTATGGCATTACTTACCATTAGTCTCTGATTTTTTCCCTGTAGCTGATACCTGTTTGAAAAAGCAAAAACACATTATTAAAACCCCATATAGGAGAAAATTGCTTTTATAACAGGAAAAAAAATATCAAGAGATGTCCAGACATAACACAGCTCTGCCAAACAGGAATATGCAAGGGATACACTGCTTTCTGAACCTCATTGTGCTTTCTTTTATAGATAAAAAGGTGGGTTAGTAACACAATACTATCCTGTAAACACCACCCAGACGTGTTATTACCTTAGAAGCAGCACCTGGCTTCTCCACTGACTGCTTCTCCCAGAGATTACGTTTGCCAGAGACATCTCCTGGTCTTAAATCCTGTATTTTTAAAGTCAGAGAACAGAAACCAACATTAGTTCAGGTATATTTCCACTTGTTAAAGAAAAAGATAAAATGCAACTTCCTCACGAGAGAAACTGAGGAATATCCACAGAGATAAACATTACATTGTCTATCAGTTATAAAGAATTATATTTCATAAAATACGTCCACACATATCCATGTTTTAAGACAAAAAACAATCCTGTTGCATCTATTTTATATGACACAGACTGGTCTTAACTAAGTATGTTCAACTTAGGAAGTGTAGTGAAGAGTTACTGCACCCTCAGATTTTTGTAAAAAAACCAAATGCAGTTTTTTGCAGAAAAAAACCAAAAAACCCCACATTTTTTTTTAGGGAAAGTGTTTCTGCTAGGGAGGAATTCAAAAGTAGATCAAAATACAAATCTTTTTAGATTTTATATCAAAATATTTTAGATCAAAATAAACATCTTTTCTTTAAAAAATTATGTAAAAAACAGAGTTGTAGTTTTAATACAACAGAAGAGCAGATCCTGCTCTGCATCCTTAAATACAGATTTCAGCCCTTATCACTGTAGTCCTTCGTATCCATTTAAATTTCCATTCCCACTGCATCCTTAGGATGTGCCAATCGCTAGTCTGATAGAAAAAAAAAGAAAAAAACAACCAAAACAAACCAGATGAGGTAAAGTGATTAAAGAATAGTAGTAATCTCTGAAAATGAGTGTATTATTGCCACTGCAATCAAAATACTATAAAAATGTCAATTAGCTTCTTGGGGGAAAGGAGGGCTGTAAACGAAAATGAAAACTGCTGGGCAGCTGTATTGGTTCTACCTCTGTGCATGGCAAACAAGAGACTCAAACAATTTTGCACATAAATAATTTCCTTTTCAGGAAGCATTCAGGTCCTGCATGGCTTCCAGGATTTTGTATTGCCCATCCATAGGGAGGTAAGTTTTCTGCACATGAGAATTTCCACCTGTGAAATGCTCAGGGATGAATGGAAATGAGATTCCTGCAAGGGATTTTTGCACCCAGCAGAGACTCCTAGAACTGATCATAATTTGCAGCCACACAGGGTTGCTGATGATTAAATCTTAAAGCCAATTCTGCTCTTTAAAAAGGCAGTTCAGTAGTAACAGAGGAAGGAAGAAAGCAATCTTGAGCTTATCACAAAGCCATTTGCAGGGAACATCATCATAAATTCATTTCCATACTCCTGAAATAATTTGGGATCTGTGACTTTGGTTCACTGTAAAACTGAAATATTTGCTCTGCCTTGAATTTAATATTTTTCTAAAACCCACAAGAATCTTCGTGGTCACAAAAACTTTGAACATTTTTCAATTTTGGTGGAATGTGATGAGGGCAAGAAGTTATTTGCTTAAATAAGAAATTCTAGCCTTCCCTTTCATTTATCCTGACTAAAAAAAAGGTACAAATCACACATTATAGATGTACATAAACCTTCATAGTTAATGATAAACGTGTTTACCTGACCAACTTAGCAAACAGACCCCCAAAGAAGAAGAATAGGAGGAGGGCGCATTCCTTCAAGCAGAGACATTGAAAGAAGAAAGAACAATCTATTGAGAAAGAGGGAAATCAAGACATAGATAGAAACAGTTGGCTGAGGGAAAAACAAGAGATTAGTTTTACATTGTCTGAAAGATACAATTTAAAAGAAAAGAGAGAAAAATCTGGAGGCAGATTCTGTAGTGGACCATGCTGCAAATTTCAAACTCCTCTTTAGGACAAACAGGAGTGTGAAATGAGAAAGCGTTTTTCAGGCTGCACTTTTCATAAAGGGCAGGTGAAAAAAGAAAAACACTTGGCAGAAAAACACTGCACAAGGATACAGGCAGAAATCAGTTCTTTAACAAAATCCTGAAGTTGAATCATTAACATCACAAACAATTCTCCAGTATGGATATTTAGGTTCCTCATCTTCACCCTTCCCCACCCCACAGTTACCTCTTCCTGCTGCTTCCCACATCCCCAGTTTATTACCTTGACAGCATTTTCTGCTCTGATTCTTGCTGAGTTAATGGCCAGGCTAAAGGGCCTTCATTAGGACTTACATTTAGGCTCATAAAGATCTAAATTATTTCAGTTGTGTTTTAAAACATACTCGGAAGATTTTTACAGGGCAAGGGCCAAACTCCAAGTATAAGTGTGCAACCTGAGGTCTGTGCCTGGTGATTTCTAAATTAATGGTAAGCCTTTCACAATAAAGGCTTGCCAGTAAATAAAGTCATCCTCTACCACAGAAGTGCTTCTCTGAGCTTTAGGGTGAGAGCTGCCCTTTTTCCTTTCCCCATTTTTTGGCTACAAGGAGTCAGCAGCCAGAGGGCTGTGAGCTGCCAAGAGGACACAAAGCAGAGTTCTTCCAAAGGCCATCAGCTGGTGCAGGAGGCACCCCCTGCCCCAGGAGAGAGCCCACCTGCTGAAGAGATGGCTTACAGAAATGGAAATTTACTTACAGAAGGTTTTGGAGCAGGGGATTTGTTGCCCTCCGGGGTCTTGGTCAACCACTCGTTGATACGACTGGAGACACCAACCTTCAGCCCAGCAGTTTCCTGCAAAATGGTAAAATTCAATCAGAAGATTCCCAGAATGACTTTTGACCTGTTTACCATGGCTTAGATTTAAAAGCAAAGCCAAGCCTGGTTTAATAGAGATGTCCTCACTGTGCCTATGGCTTGCTTAGAGAAATCCTGTGTGCTCTGGTTTTGTCCCTATGAATTACACGGTGCTGCTGCCCTCTAGTTTTCAAAAATTATATACATGAACTGACAAAAACATCTCCACTTTACGGCTACCCCAGTATATAAATGTCAGGCATAAACATGCTGTTTCTACCACAAACCCAAACTCCAAATATCTTTAACTTAATAGAAGAGACATCAGTTCAAGCCTACTTTTTTTTCCTCTCGTAAAACTAATTTTTTTCAAAAGAAATAAACAATAGAGAAGTGGCCTAAAATTTAAAAAATTAAATCTTTAAAGTGCTAGAACAAATCACTGACATTTAATTGTTATCTGTCATAATCCACTTCAATTCATGGCTCATCTTTTTGCCTATGATAAATGCCCAGCAACTCGCATCAATTTATAGAAAGAAAATATTGCTTTAAGGATTTACACAGAAAAGATAAAGGTGTCACAAATACTTCTATGAATTATCTAGAAAATATCATCAATATCCTGCCTATTCAAAGCTCTTCTGCTCCCCAGAAGAATTTTGCCCTACTCAAAGAATTTCTTTTCACTCTGCTTGAATGACCCAGATGTATTTTTCTAAGATATCTGATGTGGCTCTGGAATGTCTCATAACTGAGCTCAGTAGGTCACTGAATTCTTCCATTATACTCAATATTGCAGCCACACCATCTTGTGGCTTTCTGAGGCCTTCGGGATCCTTTGGGATACCCTTCACCAGTGATGCCAACAGGAGCAGACAGGAATATGAATGCCAGGCCAGGTCCTTAATAAAAAGAGCATAATTCTTTATAATTATTAGGATAATTAAGCACATACCTTATTTGGTGTTCCTGTCCCAGAAGGTGATGAGAAAACATTCCCTTTCTCCCACATGCTCTTGATGTTACGGACGCCCTCGGCCGGAACGTGCAGGTCGGAGGCTTTAGGTCTTGAAGCCTTTGCGCCCTGGGGAAAAATTGGGGCCAGTTGGTGTTTGGCATTGAGAGCTGGATTTGCAGGGTTGTTTGACTCTGGGGAATGCAGCATTTCCATGTGGCTCTAGCACTGGTCATGCAAAGATGAGCAGGAGTACCCAGCTCAAGAGGTGCCACTGAGACTCTCTCACCTTTTAGATTTGCAGTTTCACCCTTGATACAACCAGCTGGGAAAGTGGTACTCCCTTATTTTTGTTTATTACCTTTCTAAAAGGCATAGCAAACCTTAGCTCTGCACACAACTTCTCCAAGGATTTAAAATCTTAGCTTATACCTGGCTCCTGGAAGCCTGGGTCAGTCTTTTAGGGACCAAGCTAGGGGAATCCCTTTGCAGGGGCAGGGGAAAAAGCTGTTTGGTCATTCAGCATCAGACTGCTCCATCTACCCCAGACAACTGAACCTCAGCATTCTAGGCTCAGTTGTAATCTCAGCAATTACAATATGCTTGAAAAAAGATGTTCTTTTGAAGAGTGGAGAATTGGGTGTGAGTTTTTGGCTGGAAATGTGTCTTTTGCATGGTTACTAAAAACACTGGCCAAATTCTCCTCTTCTTCCTCTCTCTTCTTTTCAAAATTCTTGCACATTTTACCTATCACAGATTGGATGAGAATAAGAAGCTGTATGAGTGATACTTTGCCTCTCTAACTGCAAAGCAAGGCAGATTTGGCAACTTGTGGACAAATCAGAAAATATTTCAAGTCAGATGGCAGTCAGATTGTGGCGTCAATCTCTTATTTTACCTTAGACTATGGACAGAAAAAGCCCTCAGTTCTGGCTCTTAGGCACAGTTGTCAAAATCACCTGGGGTCAAGTTCTGCATTTTAATGTGATTTTGATTTCCCTTTTGTCACTGCTTAACTGGTTCTCTGTCTTTGCCAAGGAATTCACTGTGGGGTGGCAGCCAGCAGCACAGAGCCAGTTCCTTGTTCTCCTAAATCAGCTGCTAGGCCAGCTCTGCTCAGGATGACCATCAGCTCTGTGCTGACAGGTCTCTCACCAGCCAAGCAGAGGATGTGACCGTCACTCAAGATGCTGGCTGGACCCTCCAAAGCTACTGCCAGCTCGCAAAACAGTAAATTACAGCATGAAAGGGAAGATCCAAATCTGAGGTTTTGTTTAGATGCATCTCTAGATGTTGGTCACAGATGTGCCTCAAGCACTTTGTTCTTGAAGTCACATTAAAGAAGAGTTTGTGATCAAAAACCCCTGCAATTCTTGAACAGCAAAACAAAGGCTGATTAAAGGCCCCAGAGCCATTAGTATCCAGATCCATTTACTGGAATTAACTTACCCCAAGTGCACTAGTATATTGCTCAAGTCTACTGTCAATCTTAGAGACAACTGCTGTTGTCTGGGCGGGCTTCATTCCACTGTAGGAAGTAGGGAAGAAAAAAAAGGCAAGAATTATTATTTCTCCCACTTAAACACTGCTGTTTGAACACAACTTACTGTTTCTTTGCTTTACCTCTTTTGAGCAGATTTGTTCAAAAATTCTGTTCGTTCCTCTATCTAGAAAAGAGAGGAACAAAAGCTTTAAGTTTAGAGTTCATAAAGGGTCAGCCTGTGCAAGGCCAGCCTGAAATGTCATTTTAAATGTCAAAAAAGTCAATTTCAAAAAGATGCATTCCAACAGAAATTTCACAGACACACACAAAGGTTTTATAGACAGGAGCCTGTTATGCTACAGATTCATAAAAGTGGATATATTTTCTGCAGGAATGTTTGCATTCTACGCATTTCCTCAGTGCCTCATATGTAGCAAGAGAATAAAGAACAACACAGAAAGAAAAGGGAAGAAGTTAGGGAGGGATTGAGAAGGGATTGATATGCACGAAAACCTATGTCATCCTCACATCTCCCACACAAGAGCAAGTATGTATCTCTTGAGACAGACAGATAATAAAGTTTTTATAAATTTAATCAAGTTTTTCTGAGCTGAGAGATCAGACTAGGCCAGGTTTGGAGCTCAGCCACAAAGCCTCCCTTACTCATGTCTTTAGAGGACACGATCAATTTAAAT
Source organism: Arremon aurantiirostris (assembly GCA_035583995.1). NCBI lineage: Eukaryota > Metazoa > Chordata > Aves > Passeriformes > Passerellidae > Arremon > Arremon aurantiirostris. Next base: position 69,027,115 of record JAXCLO010000056.1, on the reverse strand, counting down.
TTGGGCTCCAAAAAACCCATCAGTGTAAACTTTTCTCATGTTCAGGATACTGCTGAATCAGTATCTACAAGCTGTTATTATACAAACTGGTATCTGACATTTCATCATTATTTTCTGCCCTGTAAATACAAAAACATTGTGATGTCTTCAAGGAGGAAGACTCATGAAAGTCTCAAATGGCGTCTGTCAAATCTCTCAATACTTTGAAAACAAAAAACTCCATCCCTGAATAAAGCTTTAAAACATTTCCCTTTGGGTGGTGGGGAGATGGAGAGTGCATCTATTTGTATTCAGGGTCAAGAAATATTTTCCTCAAACTTCCTCAAGTCTTATCAACATTGCATTGTTCCGCTTCTCATGCCAGGCTCTACAGTTTCACTTAGAAGTAAAATACATGCAAGCAGCTCCAGAGATTGAAATGATTAATAATCAGCCTGGCTGGATTCCTGGGGATTCCCCAGCCTCAGCAGGGCTCTCCATTTTCAATTTACTTTAACCGTGACTGCTCTGGCATTCGTGCCTTTAAAACAAGGCAATGACAGCCATTCCTTTAAATGGTTCTCTTCAGTGCCTTTAGCATCCGAGGCTATCCCAGAACACCAAACCCCACAGCAATCCCATCAAAGGGCATGCACAGTTTATTTCTCAAGCCCTTGCAAGCAGGCAGTTCACTCGAGTGCAGAATTTGCCAGAGCAGCTCACTGGAGGAGCTCCAGCTACCACCCACCCAGCTCAAAGGCACCTTGAAACTCTAAAACATACATACAGTTTACAGAGTCATTTCCATCACCAGGCTTAGCTGCCAAAACACGAGCTAAAAGCAGTCCTGAGAGCAAAGATGGGCTTTGCCAGGACAAATCCCCTGTTTCAGAGGAAGGATGTCACAAGGTGGCAGCAAAAGACCAGGAGGAGCAGGAGCCCCGCACACCCACAGGGAAAGGTTACAGCTCTCACACAGAGGAGATGGCAATGCCGCAAAACCAGCAGGGAAATGGTTCAAAAGTGACCAAACAGACCGAGGATGGTCACTTGAAACACACTGCCTCGCTTCTGCTATGGTACAGTAGGAGTTTCCCCAATGCTGATTTCTGGGTCGTAACCAGCAATGCAGCAAAATGATGAGTTATTCCAGCAAGAGCCTCCAGTTTATCCCCAGGTAAACATCAGTGAAACCCTGGTGGGCAGCAAGGACAAATAATATGGGCTCTCTCAAAGAACCAGGACTTAAGGCAACTGCCCAATAATTCATTTATGGGATCTTCCCACTCTTTTTATGTGCAGGCAGGAGAGATGCTTCTGCTCAGCAGGAAAACCAGGGTCGAGTGGGCACTGGAGAAGGTGGGAAGAAGGAGGAACATTTTCCTTGTGGTTCTAGCAAAAAGACAAAAGTGAGGTTGTTCTTTACCCATTGGTAACAGCAGTTCTCAGTTACCAGTTATCACTGTGTATTAGATATTACTCAGTTATCAGCTGCGTTATTACTCAGTTATCAGCTGTGGGATCAGGAAAAACTCAGGGGTTGTTCAGAAGAGGAAAATGGAAAAGCAAAAGCAGAAAATAAACAGGAAAGAGTTATGAAGAAACCCTCAGAGCTGAGCAAAGCCCTCTGGATGGGGAAGCATGGAGGGATAAAACACCTTCTGCACATTTATGTGAGGATTTATTCTAGAATATCCTCCTCAAAAGGTAGCAGAAGCAGACATTGAATACACTTAGAGCAAACAAACCTCTACACGTGTGTATTCAACATAAAAGTCAAACACATTTAGACACCACAGCAACATCTAAAGGTCATTTACCCACGGCACATCACACAAACTCCATGCAAAGAATTTAAAATGTTTGGCACATACAGTAAACAGTATGACAAAATAGATCTGTAAAAGAAACAGGCAAAGCAAGGTGGTTAACATAAAATTCAAGATGTTTTCTCAGTTTTCAGGAAATAAGAATAATTTTTTACTGCATTCATCTTATCATGATCTTGTTAAATAGCATGGACTATGTTTTGTGACCATGGAATAATTTCAGAACACACAAGTACTCAAAAAAGTCAACTCTAATTAAATTATGACCAGAAAGAATGAGTTAACACACAATATGAGACCATGACTTGGGAAACAAAAACCATTTGATATTCCCAGTAAAACTTGTTTCCTATAAGGGTATTAAATTGATTAATAGGAGTTTTAAACTGTGTATTGGATATTATGCAACAGAAATTTGTCAACGGACTTATCTTCAAAAAAATGTGTCAAGGAGGAAGTGTAATAAAAAACCAACACAGAAAACCCTGTATTTTAATTTTGCCTCCTATTCAAGATGTGGAAGGACCTAGGGGGAATCCACTGGAGCAGCAGTCCCTGGGAGAGGCTTCTCCTTATACACCCTCACACGGTTTCTTGCTTCATTAAGCACAGTTCTGCTTTCCCTGCTGTCAGCAGCACCTGAGCAGAGGGTGCCAATTCAGCTCAGTTTACCTACCAGGCCCCAATGCTGCCATCAGCATCAAAGATGGGGAACAACAAATGTCACATATCCTGCTCTTACCGTTCTGTTTTCCCTCTGCCTCGAGAACAGCTCATCCAGGGAGAGCTGATTGTGTGGAGTCTAATTCTTTCCAATACCCCAGCTGTCAGGTACTGAGAGCAATAATGAGATAGGACAAGACAGGTGTTTAAAGAAAAAATTGTCTCTGAAAAGTCCTATTTTCTGGGTTAGGTGTCAGAAATGCCTTGCAGAGAGTGCTGGCTGCCACATCAGCCCCTGTTTCCCAGGAGACATTTTCTCCAAAGACAGGGATTTGGAGAAAATCCTGCCATTGCTCCCTCCCCTCAACACCTAACTGCGTTTCCATTTCTCTAGTGGTGGTGTTCACCCCCAAGAGGAGACTTAGTACTGTTCTCTCCTGATTA
>JAXCLO010000056.1:68977455-69024100 GCA_035583995.1 Arremon aurantiirostris | reverse complement strand
ACCCAGAGAATAGAAAACAAGGCTCAGTAACCTTCCTTCTCAAAGGAAATATGAGGAATGAACTTGTCTGAAAAGCAAAATGATCAAAGATTTTTCAGGAAACGTCATTCTTTGAATGCATCATGTTTTGCATTAACTAAATTAAGGAAAGGACAAGCTAGAGGCAGAGGGGAGAGCAGCAGACCTTGTTCCAGGCTTTGTCCTTATTTTTAAAAAATAACAAGATACAGGACAGAGGCTGAACAGAAGTTTGGTACCACTGCAGCCCACAGGGTGTCCACCCAGCCCTGAGAAATCCAAGCTGCTTCTGTCCCTGAGCTGGGGATGAACTTGGCGTGTATTTACTTGGCATGTTTCCTTTTCACTGTCCCCTCAGAAGGAACCAACCCTCGAGCTGTCACTGAGAGGACTCCACACACTGTGGTAGCTCTGCTGAAGTATTGTCTCAGGAAATTTACAAGTTAAAACAACAGGAGCTGCCAACACTGTGATTTTTAGAGGCCAGGCTAGCCAGTCACAGCGGGCTTTCCTAAATATAAGCAGACATGTGTATTTTGTCCATGTTCATGTATGCACATGTATATTTGGGCATTCATGAGCTGTGTCATACATGGGGAGGAGCTGCACATCTTTGTCTCTCAGTTCTGGGTCTGCAAGCCCAGCCAGTCCATGGCCTGCCTGGTGGGCAGATGCAGCACCCATGGGATGGCAATATGCCACCCTGCTGCTCAGTTAAGCTCCCTTCTTCCCTTTGCTCTTGCAGTTCCCTTGGCAAATCAGCACACCCTTCTCCCTCATACTCACCATGAACTTCTTCTTCTTCCCAAAAGCTTATCACATCAGGAAAGACAGGGAAGGAGTAAAAAAGGTGCTTTGCCAGATTGTTACCCAGGAGGAGTCAGAATGTGCACATGTAACATGTATTATTTTTACACTGAGCCTCCCTTTTTTCAGTATTAATTCCAACCACCCACCCACCAGTGTGCATTTGGGATTCTCACATGACTCATGGCAGATCTGAGCTGATACATCCATCACAGGAGAAAACCTGTGCCAGATGCTTTACAAATCAAGAGATAAGTTGGGCAGTGCAGAGCAGACAGTGAGAGAGCTGCATGCCAACCAGCTGAGACCAGCCTGGAAGTCAGTCCAAATTAAATCCAAATTAAAGGTAACAAAACAGACTGTCTTCTCGTAACTGGATTTTGACATCAAGTTCCACATCAGGTTAATAAACTCAGATTACTCTCCCCGCAGCTCTTGACCACAGGATGCCAAGAAACAGTTTGGGGTGTGAACTTTTACAACATTACACATCCACACTGGCCACCCACAGACACTGGACTGGAATCTGTAAAGTATCACCAATTTCTCAGAGAGAGAAACAGAGGAAGGAAAAAGTGTGCAGAGTTCCATATATCAGGTTTTGTAGCAAAAAAACTTCTACCTAACAAGACACAAAACCCAGCATAAAAAAAATGTACCTTGCAGCCTAACAACATTTTTAAAATGTCAGCTTTCCTCTGAAAATACACTTAGAATACTGTAGCATCAGTACAAAAGGTATCTGAAAGCTTTCAGCCTCCTGCCAAGTCCCGTGTTTTTTCACACTTTCCCCAAAATTAGGATCTATGTCCTTTTTACTTTGTGTTTTCAAGTACAATTTCCTCCATTCTGAGCCTTCTGTGAATTAAAGCTCCAAATGTATGTCATAAAAGGCATCTCAATAAACAGAAGAAAAGGAAGCCCTCCCAGGAGGGCTGGGAAGAAGCTGTACATTTACAGTGTCTGTTATAGACATCGTCTTTAGCAACCAAAATGGCAAGACCAGGTTTAACTAATCACAGTAAGTCATGAAGATTTGCAAGCTTTGTTTACAACTGTGTGCATTCTGTCCCAGTATTTTAGGTTCAAATTTTCAAAAATCTGGACTCAGTATTTGCTAGAACTGGACCCAAAACAGACCCAAATTGCCAGATTGGATCAAAGAGTTGCTAAAGCTAATTTTGTCCAAATGCAATTTTTCACTCAATAGTTACAGTTTTAATCTCATGGAGATTCAATTCATAGTTGAATGAGCTCCTACCTGGTTCTTTTCTCTCCTATTTCCCTCTAAATTTTTGACAAATGTTTTGGATTCTTACATGACTAATGACACAAAATGCAAAAAGGAAAAGAATTTTGAAAACATTAATAGATCTGCAGAGCTGAGAAATTAATAGATTTGAGCTGAGAAAGCAACTGGACTGAATTCCAAAACAATACTCCCAAAATAATTTCAGTGGGAACAGGATTCCTCTTCCATGCTGAAAGACCATTTAATTGATTTATCACACTTCTAATATAATATAGGCCACAAAAGACCATTTAGAAATCCTGCAGCAACAGAAGGGTGAGGTTTGTAATTTTTTTGTTATGTAAGAAAATGAAATCCAGCCCAGTACTTCTAGATGTTATTTTTAGGGGGATTAGACATAAGCTAGAATTCCCATGCAGGTCAGTTACAATTAATGACGATTAGGCTGAATATGCTTAAGGACTAAATAATCTGGCAAGCAAGACAATAACTGTGCATGTGGAAGGAGGGAGAGAACATTTGTGACTTAATGCTCTTAGGAGATCTTTTCCAACCTAAATGATTCTGTGATTCTACTCCAGTTCACAAAGCACTCCTATAATAAATTTAAAACAACAAAGTATTACTGCCCTAAGTTTCAAAAATTATTTTCTCTTGGAGGTGAGGATCCTTTTTGGAGATTCTTCATCAAGAAGAGACAGCTGCCAGTCTACTCTCTATTTCTAAGCAGGAACTCTAATTTTCAATCATCCCAAAGAGTTAAAGTCTTTCAGCTAGAGGTTTCAGGCTAAGTCTATCAAAGCATTTTCCTGGGTTTGATTACAAGTATTTCAATGTTGCTTTTGATGTTTTTTATGCCCTGTATAGATGCTAATGGGAAGGTTACCTTGAGAGATGAACCTTTAGGACTCAAACATTTAAATGGCTTCTTGTCTTCAGACACACCATCTTCTGGCATCTTTTGGCGCTTCTCAGCAGCTTCAGCCCTTCTTTTTTCGATTTCTTCCTTCATCCTCCTCTTTTCCTCCTTGAAAAATATGAATGTTTACTTGTTCTTTCAGAATCTACATCACCATCACAGGGCTGTGCAGCCCTGCAAACATTTACCAGATTTTCTAAAAAGAGGTTTTTATGCCAGTTGAAGAAGTTCAGTGGTCTGCCTGAAATTTTTAAAGGTGTTAATGCCAATCCATGCCAGGAAGACAATTAGAGTGTGCTGCTCTAGTGTTTCCTCACAGTACAGTCACCAAATTTACTGTCATAGACTTCCACTTAAACAGAAAAAAAGGCTCAAACTCAGTTTCTCTGTATTCTCATGTATCACATTGGTATTGTTCTCATGTCCATCTACTCTGACACTCATTGTGCCAAGGTTAATATTTAACATGAAAAAATCAGTAGGTGGCCAAGAAACCCAAGATTAAATGCTTGCAGATCTCCCTCCAGAGATGACTTTTGCTTCATGAGCTACAAGTCAAACCAGAAGCCCTCAAAGCAACATCAGTGTGAGCACTGGTCAGTGGGGTCTGTGCAATCTTGGGGCATTGTGCAATCTTGGCATCTGCTGAGTTCTGCTGCAAAGAGCTCAGCACATTAAAGGAATTGGCATTCAGTTGCCAGATACTATCAGTATTATTCATTTACCATTTGTTTTCCAAACAACTAGGATTCCTAAATGATGCACCAGAGACTTGGAAATCCTATTTGTAGAGTCCCTTGGCAGAGGAAGTACAAGAAAACAGATGTGTTGGATACTCAATATTTAAATAGACAAGAATATCTCCCTAATGAGATCTAGCCCATTGTAACTATATATAACATTAGCATTCCAGCCCATCTGCAGCAGATAAATTTTGACATGCACTTTGTAATTCAATCTGTATAATGTACAAAAAAAAAAATCTGTGGCTATAGCACTGGCCCAAGATTCTGAATCCCCAAGAAGATAAGAAATTTTCAGCTATCTCAGAGGAAATCCTGACTCATAAAAGCAGATTTTAGAGCCCTGCCTGGCCTAAGGCTAGAATTAGAACATTTTTTCATACCCTGGATGTTGTGGTGTGTTTTTACCCCTAATGGTATGTTCTGTTATTGCCTAAGTTAATGGTTGGGTCCAAATTATACCCCCCCACACCCCACTGTCAATCTACCCTGAGTTCCCTGTCAATCCTACCTGGTGCCAATGTCCTGCTTGGAATTCCCCTTCAGAAATCCCCTAAAGTGAGACCTCCCATTAGTCCATGTGACCCAACACATCCTCCATGTCCATCTGGGGTCCATGTGGCCCTTCTCTCATTGGAAGAAGCATTTGTGAACCCTGTCTTTCACCCCTCCCCAGGAATCTCCAATTATCAGCTGATTTATCCCCTTCCCTTGAACAGCCCCCATTTAAAAACCCCTCCACACCTGTGTTCTGTGCCTCTGGTCCCTGACCCTTCCATAGAATAAATCCCTTTGGAAACCATACTAAAGACCTCTCTGCTGTCCTTGCTCCTGCTCTTGAGGATTATCAGCTTGTGTTGCAGAGATAAAGCCCCACAGGTGTATCCCAGACTGTGCTGCTTTCTGGGAACAGCCCAATCCCAGCATGGAGCTGGGAGCTGGCTGGGGAAAAATCCAGCAGTGCATCACCTGGATGCTGCATGTTTTACCTCAGGTCTTCACTAGACAGTGCTGCAAAGAGCTGTTGACTAACGCAAGGAAAGTGGTAGTAAAATAGAAATTGTTACTATCGTATTTTCTGAAAAATCCCTTTGCTAGGATTTTTTTCTCCTGGGAAGCCGAATAATCTTAGAGAAAAATGAAAACAATAATTATTTGATTTGCTTTGTTTGTGTTTTGTTGATTTGGAATGTGGTTTAAACAGTGTTTGCCAACTGGCCATTGTTTGATTAGCCTCATGTGAATTGTTTTGACTTAATGACCAATCACAGCCAGCTGTGTTGAGGCTCTAGAGAGTCAAGAGTTTTTCATTAGTATCTTGTGAAGTCTTCTGCAAGTATCCTTTCTCTATTCTTTAGTATAATTTAGTATAACATTCTTTAAGATAACATAGTAACATAATACTTTATCCTTCTAAGAACATAGAGTCAGATTCATCATTTCCTTGCTGCCACGGGGCACCCTAAAAATACCACAAGTATATAAAAACACCACAAAGTAATAAAGGAATAAACCCAAGTGCAACACCCCGTACTTCACACTCACCTCCTCTCTGATTTTCCTCTCAGCCTCCTCCTGCTTCTTCTTCTGCTCCTCTTCCTCCAGGACTTTCCGGCGCTCCTCCCGCTTTTTCTTCAGCTCGCCCAGCTCTGCCGCCGCCTCCTGCTGCCTCTCCTTCAGCTTCTCCAGCTCCTCGCCCTCGCTCTCGCCCCGGCGGCGCCGCTGATCCTCCAACCTCTTCAGGGCCTCTGTGCCCGGCTTCGCCTCCTCTGCGGCGCCCTTCGCGCCGGAGCGCCTGGGAAGGCAAGGACAGGGACAATGGGCCCATGTTGTGATTTCAGGGTTTACCCCAGAACCTCGGGTCCCTCCCTTGATGATTCCCTCCCAGGTGTATCAATCACCTCTCCTTTCCCCTCCCTGCACTGTCGGTCGGTCCTGGAATTCCAGAAGGGCATCAAGGGATTGGCAGATTCAAAGGATGCCCTCTACCCCTGACCTCCTCACCTGTACCTGGTTGGTGGCTCCCTACCCCTTCCCTGCCCCTTTGTCTGGACAGTTCCAGACAAAGCCCAACTCTGTGGGGGCAGTTCATTATAAAATAGCCCTAATCCATACCTAAGAACCCAACAAACATTGGCAACTCTGCTGATGTTGCCAACCCAAATCTTCTACTCAGCTGATAAAAGGTCATTGAACAGGCTTCTTCAGAACTTCATGAAACAGAAGAAGAAAAACAAAAATAGAAAAAAAAAAAGGAGTGGAAACTCAAATCTACATTTTGCCACTAATGCCTGTCTCCCACAGGAAATAAGGCAAATGAAAACACATCAAAAATATTTTTAGAAAATCATTGTCGTTATTGATGATATGACCCAAGTTTTAAGCAAGGCCAATTTCCTGCTGTTCCATCTCCATCACTGCCTGTCCTTTGGCCTTAGGTCAGGGTGTCTCCAGGGTCTTTTGAACTGCATTTTATTTTGAGAAAGTTTGTTTTTCCCGGCAGAATCATGAGGGGAATGCTGAGATGCAATAGCAAATCCCATCTGCCATGCTCAGATTTCTCAAAGTGCCTGGAGAGCTTAACGTTTCCTTTGCCTGTGCCAGTGTAAAAGAGGGAGAGAGATGCAGAAGGAGAAAAAATTAGATTTCTAACCTACTCATTCCTAGTTTCCTGCTAAAAGGAAGAACTTAATTTCTATTTCATGTATCCCATGCTTTTAGCAGGCAGGATCCTTTTAAATTAAATTTTCACTAGAAAATTGCTACCTTCTTTGAATTTTCCAATATAACCACAAGCCAAATATTTCCTTTAAAAAAGAATCAAACTGTGACACAGATTATAAAAAGGAAGGGGAAAAAAAAAGAAAAAAATTATTTTGGCTAGGAGAGGTTTTTACCTAACTGGAAAAACACTTTTCTAGAGAAGCCATTAATTTCAATGTTTACCTTGAAATGAAGAGAGAAAGAGCTTCTCTCTTGGACATTTGAGAAAGCACATAAAGCACAACTGGATTGTGCTTTATTCTGCTAATTAAAGATAGGTGGGTAATTGGAAATAGGTTACTGCAGTAAAAGTTGAGATTGGACTAAAAAAAAATGGAGAACACAAAATATAGGGTTTTGTCACTATTGGCCTCTGTGCAGATATTAGAAATAAGTAAGGAAGCAAAGCTCCAGCAGAACAGAACCAAGCCTCTTGTCTCTGCTGGGGAGCAAGGCCATGTCCATCTGCTTGCAGAACCTCATTTTGTTCCTGCAGCAGAGTGGAGACAGCTCAGAAACTGCAGAGCTGCAACCCAGTGAGCACCTGAGCCACTGCTGATGGTGCCAGCCCAGTTCCTCCACTCAGAGCTCCAGAGGTGGCCCCTGTGGCACCAGCAAGCCCAGTTGTCCCGTGGCACTCACCCAAAAGCATTCTCAGTGGGTTTCAGTTTGGAGGCAGGGGGCTCCCGTTCCCCGTTCTGCGCCTTCTGTTCAGCAGCGCCCTTCTTGCGATCCCAGACACTTTTCATTTCCTCTTTGGGGGCTTTACCTTTGTCATCCTGCTCAGAACACAGCACAAATCACAGAACAAAACACAAGACACACCAAAATAAGAAAAAGAAAGTCAGAATGAGACATTCTAAATAACAGCTGGCAAATACAAATTTCTTGGCAAGATTGGGAACTGTCCTCAAACTGTTTATGTGCTGTAGGGCAGAAGTAGTCTGCAAACCTCTAAACTGTGATCAACTCTCTCTTTGCTGACCTGACTGAATTCCAGGTCCAAACATCTTGAAAATAATATTATCAGTCTTCTAATAATATTTTTGAAAAATAAAGTCAAAGTTGGCTGTGGCCATAGGATCATGCCACCACACTGCTTCACTCTGCAACTGCACCCCCAACTCTTCCTCCCACTGCAGCATGATTCACCTCTTGCTTCTTAAGATTGTAGGTTGCAAACTCTCTGGGACTTGCCAACACATTTTTGGTACCAGGTTTAGGGCATTGGTGCAATAAAAATAACACACAACCTCCAACAAATGTCAAGCTTGTTTGACAAAGTTTATGCTCATTTCAGTGTCACAGCAGAGGGAAACTTCATTACTGCAAGAAAAATGGCCAAAACACAAAATCATCTTCATATCAGAGCAAAACTTACTCTGACAAAAAGCACAGTCCTGGTTGGTCATGGGTAGCATTATCAAACATGAATATTTAAATCTGTGAAGAATGAAATGCTTTGGAAAACATAAGCAAAAATTCCCTTTATCCTTAAAAAGTTATGTCTTATGATTCTTAATAGTAATCAAGAATATTTTGTGCATAAATTAAATTCTCCAGTATTTCTTCAGAGTTATGAGCTTGAAGTATTTATGAATACCACAGATGGCCTAATCCCAGCACGCTGAGTCATGGCTAGATGCTGGTAAAGGAGAATGTGAACTGATTTAAGTTATGCATCCTCAGGTAGAAATATTCTCTGTTAGTTAAGACTACCAGCCAAAAGCAACTTTCAACAGTACATGAAACATTTACCTCCAAAGTATTTATTTGCTTTCCCCAGCTCTGTGCTGAAGGAAGAAGAAATACCTTCTGTGTAGAATTCAAATGGAGACCTTCAGAAAATAAACACTTTGGAAGCCTGTTGCAATCCCATTTGCTAACTAGAAAGATAAAGAACTTCTGTAACTTTCCTGTCTGCAACACAGCTGCTCTTAAAGGTCTCTTAAAATGTACCTTGAAATGAAAAAGTAGAACACTGCTTCACACCCCAAATCAAAAGAAATTTCTGTTCTTCCTCATCAAAGAGGAAGAACATCCATCCATCCATCTCAACTCTTGGAGAAGCAAAAGCTTTACCTACAAAGGATGAGTTCAGATCCTTAAAAGCCAAGATGCTCCTAAGGCTGGTGCAGAGTGAAGCCCCAGAGCCAGAGCCTGACTCCACCTGAGGCCAGTTTGCTGCTCAGAGAAGCTGAGCAGTGGATGCCACCATGGCAGCACATGCTAGAAGTGAGCACAGGATGCTTAAACCACTTCAGCAAATTTGCTGCTGCTGGGGGATGTTGGGCACAACCAACAGAGGCATTTGCTCTGCTCTGAGAGCAGATTTTCCCATGCTATCCTTCCAACAAGGCCTGGCAGCTCCCTGAGGGACAAGAGGGGAGCTCAGCTTCCATGGCTGTGCATTCTTTGGCCATGATGCTGCAAGAGAGGGCCTCAAGGAATGGTCCTGCTGGGCTGGGACAAGCAGGGCTGTTCATTTATCCTGCTGAATGCCACCGGAGAGCAGGATCATCCTGTGGGCCTTCCCAACTCAAATGGGTGATCACATTCACAGCAGCAATCTCCAACCCTTCGGCCCCACTCAGGGTGATGCTGAAACTGTGCTGATTTGTGCAAGATTCCTTGTGCCAGGATGTCTGTCCTGGGGTTTTGGGAGCATAAGATTTCCTTTTGCTGAGATTTTCATCAAGACCTTCCTAAGTCGTATTTAAAAAGCCAACACTTCAGCTGCCTTATGGATTCAGGTCCACTGGGGAGGGTTGTATCTCTTACATCTTAATTGAAATCACTGAGAAAACTAATATTAAAACAATATAGCTTAAAAATTAATAGGTTAGGAAATAGCATTTCAGAGGCCAGTATGATTTATGACAATGTGTCTGCATTTGAGAAAACCATTAACACAGCTTGGCCTCTTCATTCAAAAAGATGGCAAAACAAGATAATACAGAAACATTTCTGTAATCACATCTTTTGGGCTCAATCCTTCTCCTGCTAATTTTAATATCAAAGCAGAGATTGATTAGCAAAGAAGCAGCATCCTTTGTATCTTATTCCAAAGGCAGGCAACAAAATAAATTCTTTAACTTTGTCTCATTGCCTAATTACAGACAAATTCAGCTTCTGCTGAATTCAGAAAGGACTCCACTTGGAGCAGACAGGTGATATTACCTGAACTGAAATAGCTCACAAATCTTGATATCAAGCTAAAACACATAAAGCTAGAACCAAAGGCATAGTTAACAAATTATGTATTTATATTTTTATCTCTTTCCATACTGCCTCTTTTCTGTTCAATTTTTATGCTATTATTTGAGAGCTGAGATTTCTAAATCTTGAATTTGAACACCTTCAGACTGAAGCAAATCAGTTACTGAGGTTGGGCAGATCTGGCAGACCTGATTCCTCACTTGGGCTCAGTTATTTGGGGAGTTAAAAGCTGTGGGCATCTGGGTCTGGGGCTCCCCTGTGGAGTTAGCTGCCACCCCCAAACACCATGAGAAAAGCAACTGCTGCAGCATGTCTGGCCAAACTGGAAGCAGGAAATACCAGGAGTCTCACATCATGAGAAAGCTTGGTCTTGTGAGCTTCTCAGGTCACTTTCAAGAACGAAGAACTGTGCAGAAGTTCAGAAAAAGAGACAAATTTTCTCTTGCCAAATTAATCAAAAAACCTGAACTTTGAGGTCCAAAGCAAAAGCAAAACCTGATTATGCAGATACATTCTGTTCCCCCAGGGTCTTGTTCATGGAATACTGGCATTCTCTCTGCTGCGTGAACATCCAGAAAGAGACCTCACTGAATTTGTGTGTCCTGGAAAGAGGGGGGAAAGTGGAGATGGGAGCCTGATCTTGCCTGGTCATCAATTTTTTTTCACAAGAAGCAACAACTGAGATTTTCAAGGCATTTTGAATGCTCAGGATGGGTATTAAGCACTGCACTAGAAGTGGGATTCTATTAAGTTGTCTCAGCTTCAGCATCCAAAGATGGAAACACTAAAATCACAAGTAACTTTTATAAGTCTTGCCAATTTCCTGTAATAATCCACCCAGTGGGTAGGGTTTGAAAGCATGATGAGAGCTCCAGGGAGAGCTGGCCAAGTTCTCCATAAGAACAAGCAGGACAACTGTGTCTCAAGTTCCCACAAATCAAACTCTGTGGTCAGCTACAGACTCCTCTTTACATTTACTTGTGATATTCAAAGACTGCATGCAAAAGTGAATAGTGGAAATTTATTCTGTGTTCTTAATATAATCCATCCCTTATTTTTGGTGCAGCTATTTCCTCACTGCTCTCCGAGGGTGTTTCAAACTCATCTGCTAGCTAAGGACCCTGGAGTCACCCTCCACAACCCTCAATGGTCCCAGTCCACCAGACAGGCAGAAATCTGCGCTGTGGCTCCCTTTAAGCCACACAGACCTGTCTGAACCCAAATGAGTCCAAATTTCCAAGGCTCTGACCAATCTCTGATCAGTGTCCCTAATTAGAATCAGGGGCCATTTTGAGAGCTGCTGCACTGGCCCAAAACCACTGCACAGCACTGAGCATGGCTCCCTGTGTGCAGCTGCACCCTGAAGAGCAAACGGTCCCCAAATCTTACTTACTTACCATACAGTAAAACACCATGGCACCAGCTCCTGTGTCTACAGTGGAAATGCAATGCAGTAATTTTGGTGGATTTTTCTCTTCAAAACAAAAGAAGAATCTTGGGTATGCACAGTTTACATCACGGGGTGTTGCAGCTTGCAGGGGAATTATTAGTTAAGGCAGTCTGCTGGCCAAAGGGCCTAGATTATTATTATCATTATGATGATTATTATTAATTATCATGATGATGATGATTATTAGAGTAGGTTTTGTTCATAGGGAAAAAGTTCACAGTAAAGTGAGAGGAAACCAGAGAAGGATGATTAGTTGATACTGTCCTGAAAAATTCATCCCCAGAGGGAAAACCATACTTGTGTTGTTGACTGAACTGAGTTTCCTGAAATATTTGTTTTAAGACAAACAGGAATTGGTCCTAAAGCCCCAAAAGAACAAACTACTTAAGAATTTACTTAATTTTAAGCACTTAAGGACCTTCATCCCTATTTATTTCAGCAGGATTACCCATGTTCTTGAAGTGGAGCACAAGCTTAAGTATTTTTCTGGAGAATCAACATTCACTTATAGGTGCCTTATTTGTTTTCACATCTCTAGTTTCCCTATCACATCTAAATCAGTGGTTTATGAGTTACCTGTTCTTGTACGGAGGTAGCTTGGGGCTTCTCTTCTGGCAGCTTTTCCTTTTTAGCTTCCACTTTTTCTTCCTCCTTTGTTTTTGGGTTTTCAATAATTTATTTTTTAACAAAAAAAAATCGCACCTGTTTGCATTTTCTGTTTCTCCACGCTGTGTTCATGTACCAATCCAGTGTGCAGCCACCACTCCATCAAGTGCTGCTGTGCCCACACCTCTGTGTGCAGCTGTGCCGCCTCCACCCTCTCCAAATCCTCCCAATTTCCCCCCTTTGGGCCTTTCTCCCTGGTGTGGCATCATGCTCACGTGTCCCAATACAGAATTCTTTATTGTGATTGCTTTTAGCACACAGCATTCGTCACACACTTCAACAGGTGCTCATAATACTTTCTGCCAAGATGTGTCTGCCTCCACCTCATGGGTTACTGCATTAGGCCAGTTTTTATAGCAGCTGAGGGGAAAAAAGGCAGCAAAAGCACATGCAGAGGTCTGAACATGCATGGTTTTCTCTGAACCATGGGGTGAGGTCAGGCGTGTTGTGCACTAAATTATTGGTAAGCAGGAGGGGATTTATTTTTAAAAGTAGAGAGCAACAGCACAAGTGTTAGTAACTTCATACAGGACTAGATCTGTGAGGAAATTCCAATTCAATCTTTTCTTGCATTACATTTCACACAAACCACAGGTGTCTTATTTTGGTGCAAAATGCTTACTGTACCTGCTTTTTTAAGGCAGCTGCTTGACGTTTTTCTTCTTCTATTTTCTGTTCTTCCATCTTTTGTTTTTCCTTTAATTTCTCTGCCTCTAGCTTAGCCTTTTCCTCAGCTGCCCTCTTTTCCTCTTCTGCCTTTGCCTTTTCCTCAGCTGCCCTCCTTTCCTCCTCTGCTTTCTGTTTTTCCTCAGCTGCCCTCCTCTCCTCTTCAGCTTTAGCCTTCTCCCTTTCCTCAGCTGCCCTCCTCTCCTCTTCTGCCTTTGCCCTCTCTTCAGCTGCCCTCTTTTCTTCCTCTGCTCTCTGTTTCTCCTCAGCTGCCCTCTTTTCTTCCTCTGCTTTTAACCTCTCCCTTTCTTCTGCTTCCTTCCTTTCCTGCTCAGCCTTTTCCTCATCCCTGAGCTTCTCTTTATCTGCAGCATCAGCTACACTTTGCGTCCCTTCTGGCACAGCATTTGTACCATTCTCTGCTTTGTGTTCCTCTGCATTTACAGTTACTGCCTCTTCTTTATCAGTGGGTTTTTCTGCTGTCACATCTACCTGATTTTCCTCCTCCTTGGGTTTCTCCTCCTCCTTGTCTTTTTCTTCTTTTTTCCCCTCTTCTTCCCCATCTTGCCTCCAGTTGTTCCTCTGGTAGGATTTGGTAACTGTTTCTGTCTCCTCCATCTCGCAGCGTCCTGGGCGTGTTTCGGCCTTCTCCTCTTTCCCCGTGGTCGCGTTTTCTTCCACGTTGTTCACTTCCCTCCTGCTGGGCGCCGACAAGCTCCCATCTGTGATCGTGGGGTCCAATTCCTTCTGCCGTTCCAGGGCCTCCTGCAGGCGCTTCTGGCGCCTCTCCTCCCGCCTCGCCAGCCTCTCCAGCAACGCGGCTTCATCGTCCAAGGAGCGCTTGCTTTCCTCTCCTGCCACACTGGGTGAAAGGGACAGGCTTCCATTAAAAAACAAAACCCACAAAAAGTCTTTCTAACAACATATGCACTTCACTCTTTCTAGGAAAAAAGCTTGTATCATCGTTCCACGGTTGGAAAACTCAACAGGTTGCACACTTCAAAATTTAGCTGTTGTTTTGGTATCTATAGCCATTATCCTTGCCTGAAATAAATTGCTTCTTGTGCTCAGGATCTATTAGCACTTCCCATCACAGTTTTGGTTTTTTCTATCAATTGTGTTATGGCCACTGGAAATCTGGGTATATTGTTTATATTATTGTTTATATTATTATTAATGTGAAACTAAACAAATGATGGATGGACAGGAAGGCCAACTCTGGACAGACAGGGAGGCCACTCAGCTTTGTGACATGTGGGTGGTGATAGCAGTGATATGGTGTAAAGCTTTAGGGGCCAGCAGCGGCTGGGTTGATGGATGGACTTGATCCTAAAGGTCTCTTCCAACTTGGATGATTCCATGATTTCAAGTGTCACCTCCTTCCATGAGCTTTTCTGCTCTTTACACCTGCCTGACCCTGACAATGCCAGGTGAGTGCTGTGCTCTGGAGCTCACACCCAGCACCTTGCAGGAGTGTTGCAGCCACAGCTTAAGGACTGGGTGCCCCCATGGTGCCATGACCCCTGTGAGCAGAACCAGAGCTGTGGTGTTTTGTGAGGCCAGATGCACCCATTCCTGAGAGCCTCCAGGAGCTCTGGCAGAATTACCCCACAGACAGCCTTGAGGACACCTGGATATGTGCCATGAGCCAGATGTGTGATGCTCCCACCCTACCACGTAGACACAGCCAGGCTGATCCTCACTGTGTGAGGTCCTTCTCCAGTTTAAGGATGGCCAAGCCCAGCACTTCAAACTCAAGCACCACAGCAAACCTCTTCCAGGCACCTCTCTACTCTGAACAAAAACTGCCATTGGCTTGTCAGTAAACAACATCAGACATTTACCTGTTCTGGGCATTGACCTCAGATTTCTCTGTGGCTTCTCCTGAGACATCTCCTTCCTCCTTTTGCCTCAGCCTCTCCTGTCGAGCCCGCCGGCGCCGTTCCCTGGCAGCTTCTTCATCATCATCATCGTTCCTCTGGTAGGACAGCCTGCAACAGGGACAGGGACACATTGGTGCTATGGCATATTGGAAACTGAAAAAAGTCACAGAAAGCAGTTTTCTTGGGCAAAGTAAGCATGGCTACAGTGGCTGCTCCACGTGCTGTTGTGAAAATATTCTGTGAAATTGAGATGCATCATTTCAAACCCTGGTTTTCTTTTGTTTCTCAGAAGAGAACTTGAGAAAATAGTCCCTGTGAAAGGAGCAGCCACACCATACTGGCTGCTGGCTCCTAGAAAACACCAAATCCATAAAAGCCCAGCTCTGTAGCTGAGCAAACATTCTCCTAGCCTGCACCATGATCCTGCTAGAGCACTCACAGCAGCATTTGAGCAGACTTGATCAAGCCCACATAACTGAAACTGGACTCAGCAAAGCAGCTTTTCATTAGTCTCCTCTAAACATCACATGCTGAAAACAGCGACAGAATTCTACATTTTAAAGACTAGAAAGCAGAGAGACACAAGTAGGACAGCAGTGGTTGTTTCTGAGTGCCAAACATCTGACACCCACAAAATGTTTGTGAGCCCAGAGCCCTGCCAGGCCAAATCACACAAGATCTCTGCTGTGATGAAAGCCTACAGCTGAGAACCCATTGTATTCATCTGCCCCAACAGATGATTACATTTAGTTTCATCCTGCTTGAAAAGGAAAGCAAGACCTTAAAATCCTAATAATCCTATGTCCCATTCAAATCTTTGCTGAGGTTATTACTGTGAGAGATAAAGGGAGAGGCCTGCATTCCTCTTATCTTTTTGAGCAGGGAAAGTGAATTAGGAAGCTAACATGTGCCAGACCCAGTCAGGACATTCATTTACTTTGCTTCTGGTGGTGGTCTGACACATCATGGTTAAGAAATCTCCCTTCTTTACATAGTCACGTATTTAAGTTAGCAGCGCAGCCATGAACATAGGAAAAAAATAGTTCTGCACTGACTAAAACCAAGTACAGATAATGTTTTTTTTTTCAAATATTTAAGCATTAAAAACAACTAAATTTTGATTTAGCCATCAATCAGACTCTTTGGGGCCAAACCTCTCCCATCACCATGTTCTGATACTACTTTTCTCCATTGCTGAAGGAAGGGTGAAAGTATAGGTTCAGCAGGGGTTCAGTTACTCCAATTTTGCTTTAAGAATTCAAAGTGCAAAACATGGCTGAGCCACTTGCCAGACCTAGAACAGCATTTTCATCTTCAGTGCACTAAAGAATTTAATTTGCTACTTTCATGCTCTGCTTTAAGAGGTTTTTCTTTATAGAAACAACTCTTCTCAAAGAGAGAGCAAACCATGAACAGCAGGGAACACAGAGGGGAATGAGGAAGAAAGGAAGGAGCTGCATTAAAAGCACTAAAGGTGTGATGCAGGGAAGGCAAGGAAAAACACTTCCTGACATTTGCAAGCAACTTCAAGGGGTACCAACATTTCATTTAGCTCTAGAACAGAAAGGATATTAATACAATAACAAATCAATGGAGTCTTTAATTTCCAAAAGAAGGAGACTCTGGAATAAAACTGCAATAGCAAACTGACCAGACACCTCCCTCATTAGTAAGATGTTCTGGCTGCAAGAAGTCCCTGATCTTTTCAGCTCTGAAGTCCAGCTGTAAGGGCACAGGAGAGGACACACTGCTCCCAGCCTGGGGCAGCTGGACAATGGCCACAACTGAGTCAACACCCAGTGTCTATAGCTCGGGATTGTCTTTGCAGTGAGACCACACAAAGATGAAGAAGTTTATTCCACTCTCTGTACCCACACAGAGCACCCCTACACAGCAAGGAGAACAACTGCTTCTAAAAGCCTCTTTAAAATGCCTTATTTAAACCTCCAGTTGCTCAGCAAACTAAAAAAGGAAATAAAAAGAGTACCCTAAGCAAAAATTCCCACAAAATCTTAGCTATTAAACAGATATGTACTTCCTGTCCTTGGACACTTATCACATAGATCATCAGTTAAGAAAGCTGAAAATGTCTCTTATTATGATTCTAAACACATCCATTTCCTTGCTACATACCACAGCAGTTTCCTACAGTGAGCAAGCACACCAGGTACTCTTCATGAGAATCACCTTAAATATTCATTTCTGCTCACCAGCAATCATGAAGTCTGCTCAGTAACCAGGAAACACTCATAAGGAACAACTAATTGCAGGGGGTTTTTAGGAGATGTGTTCCTTGTTTTCCTCACAATTGTGTTAACACTGCTTTCAGTGTTAACACAATTGAGCGTAAGGGGTGACCCTCATTCTCCCACTGCTACAGATCCTCTGTAGCGACCATCACAAGCAAAATCAATTTTGGAGCTCTCCAAAGCTTATCTTCCAATTGCCTACATCTTTTGACATCCTTCAGCAATAGTAAATAAATAAATAATGAAAAGCATGTGTCCAAGATTTCAAGTCTGTTTATCAGACAGATGGAAATATGATGGTCCATGCTGGCTTGTGCTGTTCCTCCACCCTTGGAGAGCAGCCTTGCTGCCCAGCACACACCCAGCAACTCAATTAAACTGAACTTATATCCATTTGTGGCTTTGCAGGCAAGTACCTCTCCACAAGCAGCTGTTCCAGCTGTCTCAAGCAGTGGGACTACAGCACAGCATGATCTCCAAGAGGTGTGCCAAGCCTGCTGATAACACTCCCTTGTGGAATATTCAGATCACAGAATATTCTGAGCTGGAAGGGACCCACAAGGAACGTCAAGTGCAGCTCTCAAGGACTGAAATCCCAGACCTGAAGAACTCAACAACAAATCTCATTAACATCTGAGTAAGTCTAAAAATGCTGCCCCCAGATTGAATAGGGGGGACTTTGAGTGAAACATAAATCTGCTGGATTGGGAATACAGGAGATGAGCCCATCTGCTTCAGACCTTTTTCAGAGAAATAGAGCACTCTGTATTTTACACCAAACACTGAATTTATGTAAAGTTATAACCCAGCAAGAAACTTGGTAATAGCTGGGAGGATCACGGGGCTGAAACCATTGCATACAAGCCAGATTTAACTGGCTTCCACTTGAAACCTCAAATCAGCCCGAGCATTATCTAAGGCACTTTGGGTTTGGAGTTCCTTGCCCAGTACTAGTACATTATTATTATTTTCTGAATTATGACAGCACTGAAATTTCCTGATCAAGCTCATGGGCTCCTACACTAGGCAATTTATGAAGATTGGGCAAAATCTGGTCCCCATTCTAAAGAGTGTGCATTCCGATTAAAGAGAAACCTTATAATTTGTAGCACAATCTGCCCTCAGTGAGTCAAAAATAAACCTGATGAATCTAAATTCTTTTTTCATTTTTCACAGGAGTAGGAAAAAACCTGCCTAATTTGAGCTGGATCCCACTACTCCATTCTAGAGGAGGCAGGGGGAAAGAATTGCTGTGAATCTGAATTCTGACTCCATTTCAAGATTCAGAAATACATGAAAAAATTCCAAACAGAATAAAAGCCTTCAAGATTTTTAAGCAGTTCATATCTGGCTTTTCTTTCCTCCATGGTTCACTCAAATGCCAGTCTGGTTTTTATGCCTGCAGAAACACCTTGCATCCTCAGCAGTGCCCTCACAACAGCGACTCAATTAGACACAATTGCATCTGTTCAGCAAGCTCTTTCCCACAGTGCTTTGTTATCCTGGAGCTTTTACATGTGTTACAGATTGATTTTGCCTGTGGTCCACCCCAAGAAATGAGATCATCCATCCTGTACCAAACTGCTGCACCTCCAGCTTGCAACCTAACCTACCTCTAAGACCTCTGCCCTTTATTACGTAAGACCACAGCAGCTGAGGTGGTATCTGCTGATTTGTGGCTCCAAATTTATGTCAGATGGAGGATGTCAGTAAAATGTCCTCAATGACAGATTTCACTGCCAGACTTAGCCCATAAAAGCTGAATTTGTTGGCCTTCTGTGCTCTTAGAAAGTCATTCTATTTACCCAGGCTCTTCCTGAAAGGATGGGTGGGGTGAGGATGGACTTTGTTAAAATACCCACTAGGGAGTGCTCTTTGTGTCACTGTTGACATTCAGCCCCATTTTATTTATGATGAAATATGTTTTTAGACTTTTGATTGTTTGCCTAATTTGTGTTGTGATAGGCACACTTCAAAACCTGAATATAAACAACTGATCAATCTTCACCTCAAAATAAAAAATAAAACCATATCAAGGGCATATGCTTCCACAGAAGGCTGTACCTCTCTTTCAAGCTCTGCATGTCAATCTCAGCTGTATTTCATTCAAGTCATACCTAAAAATGTGCTGAATGGTGGGGGGCAGTTGTGGGGAAAACTGTTTTTTCTAATCATCCCTCCATCATTCAGTGAGAACTGCCAGAGTTCTACTCAGACCTGCTCAAGAAGATCCATTTTTTTATGAGGGAATGAGCAGAATTTCAGTCCAAAATGTTCATGCTTCAAAAAGATGTAGTGAGTGAAAACAGGGGATTATGGTGGAGACATGCAGACATGCCACCACAGTTCTCAGTCCAATGTTGTGCATGAATGATGCTATTAACACCCGTATTTTTCACATATTTCTCAATTTGACATGCCCCATTTTTTTTTCCACATTGAATGTAGGAGAGACAAGTGGATAAAATTAACCAATGGCTGGGAATGAAACCCAGACAAATTAAAACTGGAAATTAAGCACATGTTTCGAACAGTGAGGATAATTACACACACAAGAAATGATGAAACATCCATCTCTTTCATCTCTGCATTAAGATGGATGCCTTTTTGGAAGTTATACTACAAAATAATACTGATTTTTGGGTTCATTGTAGATAGCTTGGAGAAATTCCACTAACACTTATGTGTAGGAAGTTAGACTAGATTATATGGTGTCACCTGCTGGACTTAAACACTATAGCCTTCCATTTACAAACACTACATATTTCTCATTTTGCCCACAATTTATCTCTGTCTCAGAAATATTTTTACTCTGTTTATCCATCCATTCTCCACAAGTACACAGTCTGTTCCTCTGAGCAGGCAAATTACCCAGATACGCCCACAGTTCTTGGGCCAAAACAGACACAGATGCACCTTTCAGTGTATTTTGTTCTCATATTCACTTAATTTTCATACTGTGTTCCTAATACACTTTCTTCTTTTTCATAGCTCCAAAGATTTCAAGGATTATTGCTTTTTTCTTATCAAATATGTTTTCAGAAGAATATTTTTTCTGTCAGACCCAGCATCCTTTATTTCCTACCATACCTTTAGAAGCATTTCCTCTACCTTAGGCCTTGATCTAAAATACCTAAAGGCTAAAACTTTTGGCCATTTTAACAGCACTTTTTTTGTTTCAGCTGAGCAAAATCTTCAGATTATTTACTTTGGTTAAGGAGTTGGCTAGGAGATTGTTATTTTGTTTACATGACAAAACAGTTAAGCATGGGAAAGAAAAGGTCTTCTGAGAGTTTCAGTTTGTGACTTTTTTTTTGGTTTCTTTTTTTGATGTTTTTGACATTTGAGTTTTTAAACAGGTAAGGAAAGAGTAGATGCATTCATTCCTCTATTAGTGTGATTCTGAAATCCAGGGTGCAAGCCATCCACATTGAAGAATGAAAGATAAAAAGTGATATGCGAAATAGAAACCACAAGGAAAAAGGACTCCGTATTGACAAGAAAAATCCTTGGTGATTATCAAATAATGAATGCCAAAACCATCCAGAGATTTGATTTCTTTGCTGGGGATGCTGCTGAAGCCTCTAGGAAAGTCCCTAGCTTCCCAAATTACTGCATTCCATTGAAAATGTAAATTTCAGTTTTGTAGATGTCCAAGATTTCCCATGCCCTGTCTCTTTTCCTTTTCCCTGCTCATAACAGCAGAGTCCCTTTGGTTTTAGACTCAAGCCCTAAACCTGGGCCTCGCAGCTAGATCCATGTGTACCACCACAGCATCTTTCTGCACAAAGGCAGAATGACTCATGCACCAGCCTATTTTTCTTTTTTTGCTCCCTTTCCTCATGGCTTAAAACTGATGATCTGTTTCATAATATGAAATGCAAGCAGATTCTGCAACCACAGCCACATAGCTCTGGTAAATTGCCTCTGAGCACCTCAGCATTAATCCAACACAGGGCTGCAAACATGAAGGGTAAAACCTTTCTGCTACCGAAACAATGTCAAATTTGCCTCCAATGTATATTATATTTAGATAAAAGTGCTTGCTGGAAATGTACTAGGGGGAAAGCACATAATTCTCTCAATATGTGAAGCCTAATGCTCTGCAGTTTTACTGCATAACAATAGACATGGCATTGACCTGCCAGTGAGCAGAGCAGCGTATCCAATCTGTTCTAATTTAGAAGTTTCACATGAAAAAAAAACAAAAAAAAATAAACAGAAAAAAAAGAAGAAAGCAGAAAACAATAATTGGCCTTCTACCTGATAATTTTTTTACTGTTTTCCTTGAAGCTTGGTGGAGTTCACCCAGATCTCTGATTCCCTGGCATACGCAAACGTGCAAAAAAGTGTACAAAACAAGCTTGCTTTTCCAAACGTGGAAAAACTGGGAGCAAATCCCAATCAGTGCGCATACCACTGTGGTTAATGTGGTAGTTGTTGACTCTGGAGCAAATTGCTTGCTGCCACCACCTCCAGCTTTTAGTGCTTTATTGCATATAAAATTCAAAATAATTTATGCCACAGCCTTACCCAGTAAGTAATATTTCAGGCACATGACTTGAGAACAATGGGCATCTTGCCTAGCTGAGGCATAAGTCAGGCTTTACAGGATTTGCCCTAGAATGCACAATCCACAATTTCTACAAAGACAAATAAGAAGTTTTCTTTCTTGCGGTTTGGGGCTGCTATATTTAATATGGCTTTCAAGGCAATTTTATATGTCAAATTGCTAGCTTACTGATTGCATCCAAAATCAAGATCTAACTCAATGTGCAGTTTGGCCCAGTAGCTGCAGCATGCAATATTTTTTGAAAAGATGTAGTTTCAACTTAAAAAAAAATGTTTCTGGTGTGGTCTTTTTTTTGGTTTTGTTTTTTTTTTTTTATTATTTCAAAGTTGCATCCTCAGAAATTAGCAAACAAGAGCAAATTGATTTCAGGAAAGTACAAATTGAATTACAATAAATCACGTACGAATTCCTGACCTGGAAACCCAGGCTTCAATTTCATCTGCTTATCTACTTTCACACCCTGTTTACCAGCTCTGGAGGCTTCTTTAATGCAGCACTCTAGGAAATAAAGAACCTCTTAACAAATCAACAATTCCACTTCATTTCCTCCACAAAGATCAATAGGATTGCCGCATTTTAAGAGTGCTGTATTTTAAAAGGAAATGCAGGACCATGAGGATAAGGTCTCATACACACAAAGCTTCTTTAATTTCAACCTGCTCTTGCTCCACTGAATATCATGTAAGGACAAAGATTAACAAAGTTAACTCAAAGAATCACTTATCTGAGGAATGAAACATTAATATCCAAACCAACCTCAGTCACACACCCTAATCCTCCATCACCCTGCCCAATCTACTCACAGTCAACTCCCAGCACATATTCATTCACCATCCACCCTGGAAAAACAAGAGATTTGTGAAACTGGAGATGGAACAAGGCTTGGGTTTTCAGAGATGACAAATTTCTGAGCAGAAATGCCTTTTGCACTCCTGCAGTTTCTTCTCTTTGCAGGGTATAATGAAGGACCACAAGCCAGGACTCTACAGAGGGCGAGGGCTGAAGGGAAGAAAATTCCCAGCATCCCATGGATTGATATCAAGGACAATGCCCACCAGTAGTGCTGGAGCCACCCTGGAAGGAGTTTTTTCATCTATCACTGAAATGCTGCCATGCCTGGGGTGGATCAGATTGTGGATGGCTTCATACCCAAACCAGAGGTCTCTGATTTAGGGCTGACCCTGAAATTCATTCTGGATTTGGGACAGAGGTACTAAGTGGGGCAGGAAGGAGGAATGTGGAAACAGGAATAGCAGACTAGGTCTGTAGCACAGGAACAAGAAATGTCCCTGGATTGTGGACAGAGAGAGAGGAGACAGACCACAGCTAATGGATGAGGAGCCTCCATCCCTGCAGTGGGGGATGGAGAACATTGATAGAGAAATACTGGGAGAACAGGGAAAAGGGAAATAGATCCTTCCAGGAATAGCAAGGACAGGGCAAGTGGCTGTCGCCAACACCCAGCCAGCTCCAGAGGGCTGTCCAGAGCCTGGAAAACCACAACCATGACTGATGGAAGGGAAACAGTAACATAGCAGGTTGTGACTACCCAGGTTATACATCACTCAGTAACCTCTGAAGTGTTCTGTGGTCTGAAACACCTACAAACAGCCAGGACACAGCATTTCTGTTACTTGCTCCATTGAAGGTGTGGGTGTTACCATTAGTCTGGTCTCTGTGAAGCATCAAAACTGCTCTGTCTTTCCCAGGGGACTAGAGATTGTCATTAAACGACTATTACTCAGAGCCAGGCAGGTCCCCAAGGATGTCTGCTGCAGCTTTCAGAAATACAGCAAACACTGTGCTGACCCACAAAGTACAAGGCATGTACAGGGAGTCTGGAAAAATAATTTTACCAGATAACTCTTCAGATAATAATAGAATAATCTTTTTTTATCCACTCTTCCCGGCACAAAATATGCACTAGAAGGACACAGCCTGAACATAGCACAGCAGACTATTGAAATAAATGCCACAAACAGGATAGCAGACAAAATGCAAGGCCAGAACATGCACCAAAACAGAGCAGACTGTGAACCCTTATGCTAACTGAAATAAACCACTTGAGGGGAAATATGGCATTACAAATACATCCAGTGCTGCAACATGTGGTGAATGGAAAAAAAAATTAATGAAAATCAGATGTCTCAACATTTTCTGGTACTGATTCCCCACGCACACAACTCACGGATGCTGTGCAGGTGTGGATTTTGTTTCAAGGGAAGTTCATGGCTGTTT
The DNA here is from genome assembly GCA_035583995.1 of Arremon aurantiirostris. NCBI lineage: Eukaryota > Metazoa > Chordata > Aves > Passeriformes > Passerellidae > Arremon > Arremon aurantiirostris. The sequence goes on along the minus strand of JAXCLO010000056.1, from coordinate 69,000,654 downwards.
GCTTTTAGCATGGGCAAGCATTTCTCTCTTTCTGAGGTGTTTAAGAAGCCTACTGTCAACAGCCAAGGTGATTAGGAGACACTTTCAGTGAGGCAGCAGAGGAATTATTAGTGCAGATCCCATCATTAGCTAACAGGATTAGGGGCAGACACATTCCATGAATCCCTGTGAAAGCTAATCCTGATGTGTGTTTCACCTCCATGAAAGGTAAAGAACCCTTCCATAAAACAGGTCTGTACAGATCTGCAGGGTCATGTACAGCACTTTGAACAGCACACTAATGGTACAACAATTTTAAGACATAGTATAACAGCACTGTGCAAATTAAACAGCTGGAGGTTTGAAATGCAGCCATTGTAACTACACCCACACAAACACAATAAAATATCCTGCCTTCATCCGTTCAATTAGTTTTCCCTTAGATGTGCTTGCTCTTCTCATATTGCTTCACTGGAATTCTTATTCCAGAGATGTTACTCGTAACAAATTACCAAACACAGTATTGGAGGTTCTGTCTGGAAAGCTGACTGAGCTCATGAGAGCTGATTAATCACACTGCAAATACAAATCCAAAAGCCACTGTTCTTTGAAAAGTGAGGGTGCAGGGAAGAAGAACAACCCTTTTCACAGAAATCTAGCATCCAACAAAAACCTATTCCATTTAAAAGCGTCACTAACAAATTATCCACCATTTATAAGCTGTTCACAGAAGTGTCCAGATAAAAACCAGGAATCGCTAGAAAAGAACAATTTGCTCTAAAAGTGCCCACAGCCTGGAGACTTCCAAAGGGACATAGGCAGCTGTAAAGAGGCACCCGACACAGAGAAACTGCCCTGTGGAGAAATAGGGACAGGGTGCAATACTCAGTGTGATTTCAAACCACAGCAGTTATTATGGCACCCTTGTTGGCGCTGCTGCTGATAATTTCAGTTTCTTTCTGGGACAGCAGCTCCACACAGGAAGCCAGCCAATAATAGTAATAGTTTCAATAGCCAGTCAGTTGCAAAATGCTTTACACAGATGGGCAACAAGACAGGAAGGACAGCAAGGAGCTGCTGTGATAAGAAAGCAATGCAGCCACTGGAAACAGACTGCAAGGGCTGCCAAAAGAGCATCTGATCCCAAAGGTGAGAGGAGACAAGCCCTGATCATGACCAGTTTCCATCACCATGAAGCAAAGCTGTCTAACAGATTCAACTGACATTTTTACAGAGAGGGCAATCAAGAAATTCATCATTAAATGTACACACCCACAGATGGTTAAGCCAGGGCTTCTGGTATAATCCATTAGATTCCAGAAGTGAATGCAGACTGATGGCTATTTCCCCCTTGTTATTATACTAGTTCTTGGCACTGGTTAAATTCTTTCCATCAAAAGATCTCAACATGTTTTACAAATGTTAAGCAATCCTTGCAACCCTTTTGACTTCTGTGTGATGAGTACCATGGCTGTTATAATGCCAGTTTATGGAATGGAAAACCAGATATATAGATGAATGTACTACTTCTAGCCTAAACAGAGCAGATTTGACTTTCTTTTGGCTGCACTACTTCACACCTGCTTCAAAAACTTGTTGAAGCTACAAGGAGCTCTTCCAGCATCTTCTGAAGGGAGTTGTTGTGGGTATGTGGGCTCCTTCCTCCCAGTCCCATCCCCAACAGCTGCCCTGTGCTGACTTCCACTGCTGCTCTGACAGAAATTATCCTGAGATAGATATTACCAGGATACCCATGTCCTGATCATGTCAGTGAAAGCCACTGACAGAATTATCCTGAGATGCCTTTTTCTGGCATACTGAACAGAGACATGCTCCCCTGAGCTCTCTCTGATCAAATGATGGCCTGGTTCTCCTCTACATTTTAAATAAAGCCTTCTGTTGCTCATTTCCAAGGTGTTTCCAAGATATTTCCAAGTCAGTAGTCTACATTTTTAAAAATATGTATGCCTGCTGGGAAATAGGAAAGGAAGGGCCAAAAGCAAGTTTAGCCCAGGGGATCTTGTAGCCCTGTCACTGCAAAAGCACCTCAGACTTTTCACAGGGGTCAGCAGGGCTCAACACAGTCTGGAACCATTTGGAGCACTGGGTTTTGAACTGAGATACACTTAAATGCCTGAAAGTATGAAAGAAATGGGATCATCATTGGGAAACAAGGAGTGGAAACAAGGTGTGGCCTGCTGCCCCACCCTTCTGCTTCTCAAGCTTCCACAGGTACAGAAAGCTCAGCAGGACTTGGTGAGGCAGGACTCCCAAAAAGCTGATAGAGTGAGAAAAACCAGAGCGGTTTTAGTCCTAGAGAAATTGCAGGAAGTCACATGGAAATGCTTCTGTGCATTTCCACAGCACAAAATTTGGAATTCAGATGAGTCTCATATCCCTCTTTGGTCCCACAGGGGAGATGGACTGACCTGAATTCCAGCCAACCCTTCCAACACCAACTCTTGCAGGACTTGGTCTGGATTCAAAGTCAAAACTTCTCCCGTCTCACCTGGACTGCAAGCCAGAGTGTTTTGGGGTGTCAGTGAGACTTCTGCCACATTTGCACAGCAGATGGATCCCCAGAAATAACACCAGAGAGCAGACCTTACACTTGATCCAGCCATGCGCTGCTTATCCAAGTATTCTCTGCCCAACAATCCCTTGTAGCCATTCACAGACACACACCAAGGCCATTGCAAGGGAGGTGCAATTCCATCTGTCCTTTGATAAAAGTTCTCACTGAATTTAAGTCATGCAGCCTGAAAGGCACTGGGAGGGGCCAAACCCCAAGCACTGGACAGTAAATTCACATTTAATATACTTTTGAGAAAGTACAACGTTTGTAAAGTGAGGATTTGGCAATGTAAAATGACAAATACCTGGCACAACATAGAACTAGGAAAAGTGTAAGAGAATTTGAATTCCTACTCACACAGAGTGTGGCCCAACCTGTGAGATTACTGAGTAAACAAGATTATGGTCATTATCTCTCTGAAGAAGATAACCTTTAACAACTACAAGATAACAAAAAGGTCTAGGGATCAGCAATAGTCTATATTGGAAAAGTAAATTAAGACTGCTCTAAATTCAAGCTATTTTAATTCTTAATTAATTTAATTCTTAATTCAAGCTATCTTAATTCTGCCAATGAGGTGCACCTGGATGTACTTAGGGGTGCTTCTGCCAGCTCAAGATGAGCAAGAGACAAAGTGCCAGTGTTGGTGCACAGCTATATTCACCCACAAACAGGTTTTCAGGACATTTGACCAAAGTTTGCTCAAAATACCACCCAAAATTGTTCAGGGGCAATAAACATAGGGGTGGGTGGGACACACTTTCTCCTACCTCAGCACTTCACAGGGTGTTGGGTGAGCTTGAAAGACAGAGAAGAATCCAGAAATTCAGGTAAGTAATTAACCCCATGGCTTTCCCAAAATGCCAAAGGACCAAATGCAGCTCTTAGAGATGCAAGAAAGGAATATTTGTTCTCAGCTGAATGGGCTGCAAATTATCACTAAAGCACATGCAGTCAGTGGGAAGATTTCACAGCCATATAGATAAGGACTATGGGAACACCAAGATAGCTCTGTTACAGCATCCAGAGAGTTTTGTGAGTTTGGTAAGCCTTGAGTAAAAGTTATGTTTTATGTTTTCAGAGAAATCTGCTTTGCTACAGTCTTTATGGCAAATTTAACAGAGGAGCAAGGAGAAAATTAATCCTCAAACTTCATCTTTCTAACCAAAGTAAAAATTTAGCTGGTTTTGGAAACAGATGTGGCCTCTGCTAATTAGGTTTTTGGGCTTTTTGCAATCCTGAGAAAGAAAACTGCTGACATGATGTGTCTGACCACTCCTGTTCCAGGAGGAGGGAGATGACTAAGGCCAAGATGCACAACACCATCTTACACACCCAGAGCACATGCCAGTGATTTTCCTCTTGCAGGACAAACAGAATCCTAAAAAAACCCCTCAGGCTTCACAGAGGAAAGATGAGTGTTACACAGAATATACATCCTAATTTAAAAATATAATTTTTCTTTTATAGACATCAGTGTGCAAGAGAATACAGTGAGGTTGGAACACATTTCATTTGGGTTTTGCAAAATAATCAAATAAAACACTATCAAGAGGTGACTGAAAGGAAAAATTTAAAAAAGGGGAGAAAGGAAACACATGATAATGGAGAATGCCAGAATGCCACTGGAGCTCATGGGAGCTGGAAAGCCAGGAACAACCTGAAATGACCCAAGAGACTGCACAGGTTCCACCATGGCCATGTCAGTGAACATGCAGCACATGATGATAGTAGCACACATCACTGAGTCACAAACTCCACTAAATCAGGTACAACAAAAGAAGTACAAACAAACAAGCAAAAACCAACTCAAAACAACCAAAAAAAACCCCCAAACAACAAAAACCCATGGTAAGGAAGAAGCCAGGACAGCAACAGTTGAGATGTTAAAAGGTAATCACACTGCAGCAACTCCAGTGCTGAACGAATTGCAGATGGAATCTGGCAAGCCAAAAAAACCTCCTGTTCAGAAACATGTAATATACTTTTATGCTTAAAAAGGCCTGTGGGCAATTTGGCTTCAGCAAATCAAACAGAAGCCAGAATTTTACATCCTGTACTGTCAAGTGCATTGGTTTCAAGGACACACCTCTAGGACAGGCCTCCACATTTCCAGAAGAATCGTGGGAAAAAAAACAAATTAACATGGATGGCTTCTCCAGGAATTGTTTTCTCATTTCTTTTTAAAATACATAGCACACCATTTAGGAGATCTTTCTCAATAATGTTTAGTCTGGAGCCAGAATCATCTTTTATTTTTTTGTTCTGTAATACAGCAGCATTTGCCTTGAGGACCTGCAGCAGGACCAGATCCTGCTAAAGAGAGGGATAAAGCAGATTGAAAGTGATCTGAGAAAGGTTCAGAGTGAAACTTCTTGCAGAGAGTTTTTCCTCTCCAGTTGGTAGGCCAGGTTCTGCTGGAGCCAGGCTTCCTCATGAGAAACTGAATATTTCTCACTGTTGCTTAGTCAAGGTATGTGGAAAAGTGATGGATGGGAATTAAAAAAGAAGACAAAGTTAGCCAAGTCCCTGATCTTCAAGAGAAGTGCTTGCTGAGGAAGGGTCTGAATACAAACAGGCAAACAGGCATCTTGCAAAAAAAAAAAAAAACCCAAACCCTACCAATCCCCCCCCAAAAAATTTGTTTATTAAGCTTTTGGGAGTAGCCCACACCTAATGGTGCATCTGTATATTTTGCTTAATGTGAACTGGTACCTCCAACTCTGCTGCTAAAGTTGTTTATTTTTCTTCTCTGCTTTATTATCATTCATTTGTCTTTCACATCCTTTCCATACAGTTAGCTAAGCTCAATTATGCCAGGATATGTACTCTAGGATTACTATGGTAGGGAGCAGAGGAAAAAAATTGCTTCACAAGTGATTCCAGCAAATGTACAGTATTCAGAAGAAAATAAGCAAGAGAGTGACAGAGAAAACTGGGTATCAGTGATTAAGTTAATCATTATTCCTCCTACAATCAAAGAAACACACCGGACACCAGGTGGAAAGGGGGCAGCCACTTCACATCAGTTTCAGTCTCCTGATGCAGCACAAAGTGAATTTAGGCAGAGCCAATACATGGCTTAGTATTCTTTTACCAAGAGATAAACAGAGATTGAGGAACAAAAAACCCATAACTCCAGCCTCTGCCCTCATTTGAAACTTTGTGCACCATAATTCAGCTAAAAAGTCAAGGAACTACATTGACTTCAGATATGAAGCCTGTACTTAAGCCTGGGATGTGCTGCTCATCTCTGGAATTCAATATGCACATCCAAAGCAATTAGAAGGGAAAAACAGATGAGCCATCAGCTAAATCTTGTAGCTAGTACTTTGCTTCAATAGTGGGTTTTGGCGAAGAGAGAAATCGTATCGAAATACTTTGGAGTACAGTGTGATTTTTCTGACAGCTTCACAAACTGCTTAAATGCTTTAGAGGTAAAAAAAAGCCCACATGGAAAAGAGTTTTCCAAAGTGCTTGCTGTTCCCCAAAAAGGTGATTACAGCATTGCACTGCTGGACTCACTAAAATATCTCGTTACCACATCCAGCTTGAGTGTCAGGGTGAGACTGCACAGCAGCAGCTGAGCACTTGTGAAAAGGAGAAGGAAAGGGGGAGGGCAAGGCAAAAGGGGGAGCGGGGGAAGCCCCCCCTGCCTGCCCTGCAAAGGATTTGAGCTGCAGAAAAGAGGAACCGTGTCAGCAAATGCCAAACCAATGCGGTACCTGCCAAACCGCACCTTATCCCTCTCAATCAGCAAAAAAAAAAAATCCACTCTCTGATTTCTCTTGCCTCACCAATAAAGGGCTGTTTTTTTCCCTTATTAGGACAGTCTCCATGCTGTAAAATTCCGGCTCTAATAAGTGCCTTTAACAATATGTGCTGCACATCAGCACAAAAAGAAAGCAGCGAATAAAAGGAAAGCACAGAAGGAGAATAAAAGGGCTGAGTCCTAAATTAAAAAGGACAGCATCAGCTTAGCTTGGGCTCCAAAATTTGATCATAGATTTTATGAAATGGGGAATTAAAATTGGAATGCATAAATATATGAAGGCTAACATTATACACATATATAATTATAAACTTGGCTCTGCAGCCACTTATACATGCAAGCTGCCTTACTGAACTCAAGGAGACTTTTTCACCACATTTAAGAGCTTACACATCCCTAAACATAAATCAAACAGTCAGTACATGAAAATAGTGCAAGAAAGGGTTTTTCAAATGTTTTGGAGTTTTTTTACAAAGTAAAATCTGGATAGAGTGAAAAGTTACAGTAAGTTGAGCCTCTATGTTTTAATTATTTCAATGACTGATGGTAGTGCTTTTCTTGGTTACATTTTTAAGCATTGGATTTAATTTACTGGACATAATTGACTTCATCTGCTTTATATGGAAATATGTATGTATATATGAACTGAGAAGCAAAGAGGGCCCAAATTAATCACCAGAGAATTTCCCTGAGTTTTCCTGTTTTACTCTGAATTGGGAAGAGGGTGGATGGGCAGTGCAGGTTTGGCAGGAAGGGGGAAGGCAGGGGTAGGAAGAAGCAGGATAAAGCTCTGCCACCCCCATCCTCCACTGGTTGAACACCTATGCCAACAGTGTGGCTGTGGAGGAGCTATCTGGATTTAAGATCTGCACTAGCAATGAATTTTCTAGTTTTGCTGAAGCAGAAGCAAAAACCCTTGTCAGAGTGAAGTGATATGGAAAATGTTCAGGGCTGTTTTTTTCTTTTTTTTAATTCTGCCTGGAACAGGAAAGCAAATCTTTCATTTAAGTTTTCTTTCTTTTTACTTTTCTCTTTGAAAGGTAGGTGAATTGGAATCAAAAGATTTTCAAAACTCAGAAAATTTTATTTACAAAAACTCACTAATTTCTTATGTAGAAAGTGTAGAAAAAAATAATTAAAAAGTAAAGTATTTCCTATTCTTTTAATTTAGACAAAGCCAATTTCAAAAACCTGACATGAACTCATAACCAGCTCTGCTCTGAACCGTTCTGAAAGAGTTCTGGCCAAAACTCTCCCATATTTCCTAGGTTTTACTAAATTTACCTTTCATCAGAAGCAGTTCTCACAGCTCATTTGAGGCATTTGGAATCACAGCAAGTTCCTGGCCTGAACCAAGGCTTGCACAGGGTAGAGAATTTAGCTCAGAATTTTCATAAAACTCTTCCAAGTCACTTGTTCTCTGACAAAACTTTAGACGCTTGATGCTCACAGTCTTGAACTAAGAGTGAGGTGGATGCTCCAAGCTCCACTCCAGCTTTGTGCTCCTGAGAGCGTTTCTTATGCTGAAAACATCTTTCACTGAGGCAAGCAGGCTCAAAAATCTCAGATGTTTCCCTATAGACCTGTCCTTTCTCTGCCACAGAAATTCCCACTCAAAAATGTTTCAGTTCTTCGTGTAGACTTGTCCCTGCCGGGGAAGAGCCACTTTCAGAAATTGGGACTGGGATTCTTTGCTTCCAAACCAGAAAAATAACCTCACTATGGGCAATATCTTTGTGTGTCTTGGCTGTAGTTACATTATGTCCTTCTTGTATTACCTCAGCAATGTGAAAAGGCCTTTACAAATAAAGGATTCAGGCCTTTGCCCACTGAGGAACAGGGATGAAGAGCATGGTCAAAAGAGAAGACCAGAAGAAGAAAGCTTCAAATGAAAATTAACAGCATCAATTTTTGGAGCAGAATTAACCAGATAACACAGTGCCACCAACACCACTGCTATCTGTGGAGGAGTCCTCTTAAATATCTCTCTTCTCCTAAAAAAATCAGTTGATATCGGCCTTGAACACTCAGCCAACATACAGAAAATATAACCTACAATACAAAGAAAATGCTGCAAAAAACTGAGCTTCCAACAACCAAACTGGAGGTTGAACAGAAGTTATCATTTGCTGGAAGAAACTATTCTACCTGTTGGCAAAGAGAACTTCTGTTTTCTCTAGGAACTTGCACAGTAAACACTTTAGTGTCCAGCACAGCAAGCCAAACCAATCCCTATACATTCATTAAACAGACTTCATGTTTTCAGGCCAACCAGAATTTCTTGGCTCCACCGAGAGCTTCTGCTTTTAATTTCTAGTGTATCAAATGCTAACAGGATTATATTCAGCTATTTAGCAATTACAGAATTTTCTACGGATACCACAAGTCCACTGAAAGCACAGAAAATATCTTGAAGCGACGCAGATGAAATGATCATATAAAGGGGCCATTAGAGGACATTTGCAAGAAGTTAACAATCACATTGTACCTCATTCAAAATAATGCAATAACAGCCTCCTCCTTTTCTCTGGAGAGTCTCCAGAGAGTGAACTTATAAGGATTTTAATACTCCTTTTCTTTTCCCCTGCAATGAGAAGCCATGAGCCCTTGGAATGATTACGTTATGCCTCAGCCTGGGAAGGGCAGTATTTCATCATGTATTTATTTCTCTGAGCAATGCTTTGAAGAAACCGTTGTGGGTAATGCTAAAGGTGTCTTCCCTCTTTTGGCCCGAGGTCATGGAGATGTTTGTTACAAGGGAATAAATCAGTTTCCAAGTTCTGGCCACACATTTGATTTCTCTTCAGAGTCCTTGCCAAAGAGAACTTTGCTTTTCTTCCCCAAGCAGCTACTGTGAGTCTTGACAAAAGAAATCTATGTCTGGTTTTCAAGGTGTGTCTGCTTTTGTTAGAAGCTGTTACAGGACCCAGGATTCTCAAAATACAGCAAAAAAACACTGCAGTAGCAACCCATGCTTCAAGAGAAAAGGATTGTTTTCACTAAGGTGGAATTTCACTGATTTTAGTGAACTGACTTCACACTCAAGCTAAGGCTTTGCTCCCAGCTTTTACTCTCCCAGCACATCAGAGATGCCAAGCACACAGCTGGTTCCCTGTCCTGCCCAAAAGGGACTGGAGGAGAATATCTCCCAGCAAGGATATCCAGTGGCCCCCAGTATTTTAAACAAAACAGCCAGACCCTGACACCTCACTAAACCAGGTCCAGCACAGACTAAAAAGGATCTCAAGGTCACCTCAGAGGTCCAGCCTGCACTCAGGGCCAGCTCCCCACATCAGGTATCACAAGGCAATGTTTTCATCACTTATATAATCACTAAAGTGTCCAAATCTCATTCACTTTGCCCTTTCCCCTCCCTTGCTTTCCCCTTGCACTGAGTGCAGAGAAATTGGTGTTCCTCCATGGCTGCTCCCTGTTCCCATACAGAACTATGGAAGGGCTGACTACTGTGGCTTGTGGCTGTGTTTCACCACAGAACAACATACAAAAAAATGTAATCTGACATGCCCTTAGTTAAATTATTATTTATTACCCAGTTTCTGAAATGACAGGGAAGGATTTCAGATTCCTGGAAGGGACTTCATGGAGGGGCTGAGTTTCGGAAATCCCTGAGCTCCCTCTCCCTCCAAGAGCACAGGATTTCATGCTGGAAACTCCAAAAAACAGGCATCGAAATCCCGGTTGCTCTTCAAAATCTCTCCCAAGCTTTAAACCAAACCCTTATATAAATCACAGCAATTTAGAAACATAGCAGTGTCCTGTTTCCTACCCATCAACTCATAAAGCAGATCAACAAAACAATGCAGGACAGGAATAAAGCAGATTATATTACTGGCTATATTACACAGGCTAATTGATTTTCTCCTCTTGCTTTCCCTTCCACATTCAGGCATGAATGTGCCATGAGGGCTGTATTTACTCAGTGAATTAAGCAATCTGAGTTATGCGAAAGCTTTCACACTAACTTCTGCAAACTTCCCACCAACAGAATTCCAACTAGCAGCCAGTTCTCTTACCTGCAATCCGGGTAAAAGAAATGCATGAATACAAAGATTTTAGACAACAGAGCACAATATAGCAAAACAGAAGCAAAATAACCCAATCTGTTGCTTATTTCCCAGTTCAGCCAGCTTCCCAGCTGCTCTGCTCCCCTTGCCATTTGCACCACCCCAGCACCAAAAGGCTGAATCCATACAGATAGAACAAACTGGCCACTCACTTGGAAAGGCTGGACAAGTTCTGCCTGCAGTGTGATCTGCTGATCATGTCTGCAGAGGATGAATCAGTGCAAGCTGCTGGCAGCTCCAGGGAGCAAATGGACGGATGATCAGGGCGTGGAATGAGATAATAAAAATGCCATTATCCTTTCAGGCATGTGAGGCTCATTGGATGCTCTTTCCAGCCCACAGGTTAACCATTTGGTTGGTCCTGCAGCTCCTGGAATGACACTGGGTATTTGCCTGTTGTCAAGCTCATTATCTCTCTCATATCCCCCTCCCCTCTGCTCTGTGATCCTATGATTATTTTTTTTACTGTATTCTCTCTAATAGATCCTCCTCGTCATTTCTGGGTCCCCAGTTACAGAAATTCCTGCAGATTCCTCAGCTGCTCAAGCTGCCTGACAAACTCTTTCTTCCCATTCAGCTTTCACAAGAAGGGATTCTGTTCAGGCAGCCCATCTGAGCAGCCTCAGCACTGCACAGAGGTGTTTTTACAAGTGCTTGCTCACAGGAAAGTCACATTCCAGCCTGCTGAGAGATGAGAGCACCCAGATATAAAATAATGGTCCAGGGAGCAGTGCTCCCTTTTGATAGTAAATCACTGCCTAGGCATTGTGCAGGCACTTTCATCCAGTCTAACTCGTGAAAGGTCAGGCTGGATCAGACAGCTCAAGACTGAGGGTGATTCCTAAACACAAACAAATCCAAGGAGGTGGGGAGGTGCTGCAAGCTCAACTTGCAGTCAAGGTAAAACCATCTTTTGTTTAACAACAGGATTAAAACCAGGGCTGGAGCTGAACCCAGCCTAACAGACTGACTGTCCTCAGTGTTCTTCCATGTAATGCAGTGAGCAGGGCAGGAAATATAAATGAAAATGGATTTAAATGGAGACACCATCAGTTACCAGTTTCATATGCTTGGCTCTCATACCCCTTCCCCTCAAAGCCCAGAACAGCGAGCAAACTGGAACCACTCACTGTGCTGTCCTGCAGCTCCTCCACCCCAGGCTGTGACCTTGCTATCCCTCATAAATTACCAGGGTGGGTGTGGATGGATCAGCACCCCAAAGGGAAGTCTCTGCTGTGAGCTCTCCTGTCTGTGGGGAGGAACATGGGGTTCAGCAGGTGGCACTCTCACCTTGGGGTGACACCCAGGCCACCCTCTGCACGGAGCCATGGACAATGCACAGCCAGGGGAGCAGCAACCCTGACTCCTCTTTCCTCAGAGCTTTCCAGATTCCAACAGCTGCACTTTGCTAGGGACACTGATATTAATTCAAGCTCTGCTTAAGTCTCATAGGCCTTAACTGGTTCTTTTTTCCTCCCAAAAACTCTCTCTCCACTTTTAATGAGATAGATTCTTTGTGAAAAGGTAACAATCCTGGACTTTATAGACAGCAGCACTGACAGAACCAGAGGTCACAGTCTCAAACTGCTTCAGGGGAGATATAGGTTGGATTATTAGGAAAAAGTTTTTATGGAAGGGATGATAAAGTTCTGGAATGGCTGCCTGGGAAGTGGTGGAGTCACCATCCCTGGGTGCGTTTAACAAAGCCTGGATGTGGCACTGGGCGCCATGGTCTAGCTGAGGTGATGTTAGGGCATGGGCTGGACTCAATGATCTTGAAGGTCTCCTCCAACCTGGTCATTCTGTGAATTCAGCTGAGTGTGGATCCAACAGCTCCCTAAGCTTACAGCAGAACTGGCTCCCCTGAAAGAAGTTGAAACACATTGTGCCATGTTGCAACCCCTTGGAAAATAAGTGGGAACAGGATCGAAGCAGCTATAGAGGAAAAGAAGTGGGAGCAAGAGGATCTGAAACAGCTACAGATCCTTGCACTTCATAATCTCTTAATTATTTGGAAGCCAAATGTTTGTTGTTTACTTCAGCACCTTAACCAAGAGGGATACTTTCAGTACACTGTGGCCCTGAGGTGAAGAATTTGCATATGGAGCAGGAAGAGGCAAATCACCTCCCAGATAATCTCAAAAATTCACAAGGGCATCCAAAGCACAAAAACTGATGGGACAGGAGACATGTCTCAACCTGCATTCCTTGAATGTCCTGATGCTTCAGAGATCTAGGACACCAAAACCCCCAAGGAAGACACTAGAAAGAGAAGAAAAACCAGAGCAAACAAATGCTAACCACACCAGAGCACTTGTGAGGTGTCATTCATGCCAATGAACTCAAGGCAAACGGCTCCAGCAGAGTGTAAGGTCATCTATTGCAGCAAGGAAAGGAACTACAGGGCCTTTCCTATTTTCTGAACATTAAAAGCAGTGAAATGAGGAGGAGGAAGGAGACATGAGAGCTTTCCAAAAAGGAAATTATTACTGGGAGGTTCCAATGTCTACTCATACTAACAATAAGAATGTCCAGAGGTCATCCAGAGAACCACTTAATATTTTGTTTGTTATTTTTACTTTAACCGTTCCTGCAGGCAAGGCAGAGTTTTCAGTGAGCTGATCAAAAAAGCCTGTGAACCTTTGTTTCTTTTGAAATGACAGTGAATTTAGAACCTGACAGAGGCACACGTCCAGACCATTACTTTCCATATGTAGCTTATTCTTTTCTGTACCTATTTGCCAACAGGGAATTCTCTGTGATGCTCACTGTTCTTGTCCTGTTATTCAAATACCTTCACATTTCTTTAGCTGTTTGGTCCATGTTGAGGCAATTTTAAAATAGGAAACTTAGAGAAACACACCTGATTGGTTTCAGAGACAGTAAATGGCTCTCCCTGCACTGCCCCTTCTCTGTGCCACAAGTCTGAAATAAGCAGGCAGACTTGCAGAGGAGTTTGCAGAGCTACTGGCATTTTGCAAGAGAACAAATGTTTTTTATGAAAATCCATTCTAATGACATTAACATCTGCTCCTTATTTGAAGAATATTTTTAACTGTTCCCTCCCTGGGAAAATGAAGGATGTCACAGTTTCTTTCATGTTCTCATGGAGCAGACAAACTCTGCTGGTTTTTTTAAGGTCTGTTCTGAAATGCCCCAATAGAGTTCACTGCAGGGAACTCAGTGGATGCATCTCACAGGGCAAAAAGCATCTGCATTCACCATCCTTGGAGATTTCCTTCTAGGACACTGGCATGTGAGCAGGGAATTTATTTCACAGATGAACAACACTTTGTGTATTAAATCACATGCTGAAGGTAAAGTCTGGCAGCTCATACATGAGCTCTTGGAGTGGATCTCTTGAGCACTTATAAAAACAAGACTATGCACTTTGTCATCAAATAATGCTGAGCTGTCTCTTACTATGTATATTTTTTCCCAAGTCAAGCTGTAAATATCCCAAGTAACAGAGATTCTGCCATTTCCCAGTCATAAGTTTCCCAAGCTCTTTCAGGATTCAGGACTAAGAATCCATCCTACAGCTATGATATCCATTCTTCCCTTCATTCTCTACCTCTATCCCATATTTATAACTACTTGGGTGCCCATAAAGAGCAGCAGTGTCATAAAAATTTAATGTGTTCAATGAAACCTGTGAGTACCCAGCTATGTATGCGGATTTATGTATTAAAATACATACTCAAATTGAAATATGTAGGTTTGGGCATCTGCATGTGCAAATCATGGAGCCACACGCAAGCAGAATTTGCATGTTCACACTGACACATTACCAGGTAGCAAATGTCTTATCAGAAAACAGAACTATTTGCATAGACAGGTTCTGCAGGATTGGGAGCACAAGCCTTGTACATTAAGATGCAAGAGCCTGCAGCCCACAATTATAAACACATCCAAAATATGGAGCTCCAGATAAGACCCATAGAGAGCCCATGCAGCACTCAATCCTATTTGATGCCTGCTTTGCTGAGACAGGATGGATTTTGGAAGAGAATTCAATTTTCTCTGACTGTCCTCAGTTTTTGAGGTAATATTATCCTGCTTCTCACATGGAAAAGTTACTGACTGCATGTATGGCTGTAACAGTAAACAAAACAAACTCAAAGACAAGAGTTAAAACCATATTCCAAGAAGAACTATAACTGTAAATTGAAACTCGAATAGAAAACCGTATTTGCTGGTGTTTGCATTCTCTATCAGTCACTTATGGGGAAATCCAGAAATAAAGCAGCATCATATTTCCTGGGTGTGAGAGACCATTTCCACCAAAGCACAGCTTTTGTTTTATGTCATGTTTTCACTGCTTTCGAATAAACATGGAGATCCAAATAACAGCCTCCATATAATCACCAGGATACAGATAATTTCTGGTCACCAGACAAGTAGAATGGAGGAAAGTGTGAGAGGGAAGTAATCACAAAGGCTTTATCACTTCTCCCTATGCGCTGGCACTGCCACAGGTGAGGGACAGACTCTGGTGCCCTCCTGCTCTGAGCAGGAGCCCATTTCTCTCCCCACTCAATTCCATGCCCATTCTTTTGTGTTTTATGCATTTCAGGAACACATGGCAGTTCTCACAGCAATAAAAAGCAATCTGTTATTTTGGCTTTCAATCTTCAAAATTTGCTGTCTCTCATTCATACCTGAATCATAATGGCTATTAATAAATTTCAGCTTTACCAGTGTGAAGGATAACACTCAAAGCCCAGACTTAAAGCACTTCTGCTCACAGCCGTGTAGGATAATGCTTGTAGAGCCCACAAAACACAAAGCTGCATAAAGCTGCCAATAATGTAGATGTAAGCTCTCTTTGCCCCAATTGTTCCTGGCAATAGGTAATTTCAACAACAGGTTTTAATATGAGATTATTGTTGTTTTTAAAATATTGGAGGCATGCTGCAAAGATAACTATCCACTTCAAGCTTGGCCACAAAAGCCAGGAGCCACAATGTAGTAGGTGTGATACAAACACAGATGATGGATGCATCTCCAGGCAAAACAGGCCCTGCCTTGATTTTACTGCTGAGAGGGCATGGGTGGAGGCCTCAGCCACAGCTCCTGAGCAGACAGATTAGTAAACAACAGCAAGCTCAGAGTGTGAAATGTTGGATCTGTTCACCCCATGTGCCAGCAAGAGCATCCAATGTCTTGCTCCAGTCTGAAGCCAGGGTCTGAGTCCAGGCTTTGGGCTTGATCCTTCACTGCTGGGAGAGTTTTACATGAATGTGTGCACACAGCTCTGGGAGGAGAAGAGCTTTTCCTGCTGGGACAATTTATGGAGACCTTCCTGTACCAAAAGCTCCTGTCTTATATGATACTCTGAATTTTACTGGTAAGCGACATCCAAGCCCCAGTCAGGATCTCCCTTCACAAACAACCCCATAAACTCACCCAGCAAAAGCCATCCAAACTCCACCAAAGGCACCAACTGTCCAACAGCTCAGAGGTATTAAAAATGCAAACTTGACCAGAAACACTCAGTTTGGACCTTTTTTATCCCTCAACTGAAAGTGGATCCTCAGACCAGGCCCCTGCTCCATGCAGGTTAATGCTCAGTTATGCAACCCTGTTTGACTGGCCCAGTCATTTTTAATATCTGGTGCTGGCCCTTAGGTGTTTTAGAATCAGCTTTATTTCACTGGCTGCACAGGGATTACCAGCTAACCGGATGCTCCCAGGAACTTTTGGAGAGCAAACAGTGTCAGTTTATTTAATAACTTTCAAAGTGAAACTAAAATCTTGTCCAAATCATGTCTCTTCTGATTTAATTAAAAGGCACCACACATACTGCACTGCTCTGTTAATCATTAACAAAGTTAATTCAAGACAGAAGATGAGTCTTTTCTTTTCTTTCCTTCAAAAGCCTCCAGCCAGCGGAAAACTTAAAAAAAAAATTCCAAAAAAAGACCAGTACAGTATGATTGTTGTTAGAATGGTCAACACTTCAGTATGCTTTTCCACTTTCTTCTGTATTTCAGATTCCTACAGGAATGCATGTTAAAAGAAAGGGGCTGGGTTTTTTTCTCTTGCTTGGCAAAATACCTTTCCTAAATTTTCTAAATATTGCCTGGTATTTGCGTCAATATGACAGTCATTGGGTTTGACAGGAATCAGATTGCTAAACCCACACAAAAACGTTTTGGAAATTAGGAGCTAGTTGTACATTCAGTTTCATTCAAATCCACTTTAGCAAACTGGCAGAGGGTGGATCTGAACTGTCTCTGTTGCTCCTTAAATTCCATGGCTCTCAGCAGAGGTTCCTGCAGCACGTTCATCTCCACACTGATTTTGAGACTCACAGCTCCTGCTGCCTGATAAATATCCTCAGCAATCCCATCCCAACCCATTTTCAGTTTTTAAAGATGAGCTAGCAACACATCAAACTTACTCTCCCTGTGCAGCAAGCCTTGTTAGATTCCTCCAGGGAGGAACCAAACAGGGAATTAAATGGTGTTACAAGTGCAAAACTCCATGGACTACTCAAGAAACAGGATATATCTAACACCTATTTTTCCAATAGTTCTACTTTCTTTAAGTAGACCAAAACAAAACCACATACACAAAAGAGATTTCTTTCCTTTCTTCTTGTCTTAAGGAAATCTAAACACGAAATCTTCCAAGTCTCATCTGTACAATCTAACGGGATTTCCCTCTTGAAAGCAACAAAGGGTAAGGGCTGAACACTTCCACAAGTCCTGTCATATCAGATCAGGACAGTGCTCCATCAAGGCTGGATTCTTGCCTCCAGCCATGGCTCACCCCTAAGATTTTAGAGGAAAGCAGTGGGAAAAGGAGAAAATGCAAACCCCACTGCACCTGGCCCATGGAGCAGAGTTCTCCCTGCACACAGAATTCCTCTCTGCCTGCTCTGCTAGGGCTCTGCCACATCCAGGCCTTGCAGGCTTTCAAAAGAAGAAAAAAGTGTTTATTTCATGGTAATAGACAAAAAAGGGCACCAAGAAATTAAAATTGAATCACCATAGCACAGAATGTAGTCTCAAGCTGCACGTGGTGGGGTTTAGGTTGGACATTGGGAAGAATTTCTTCACAGAAGGTGATCAGATATTGGAATAGGCTGCCCAGGAAGTTGGTGGAGTCACCATCCCTGGAGGTGTGTAAGAAAAGGCTGGATGTGGCTCTCAGTACCACAGTCTAGCTCACTGTGGTCATAGGCTGGATTTGATCTCAAAAGTCTCTTCCAAATTAATTGATTCTGTGATAAATGTTCAGTGATTGCATCACAGCATGGACATCAAGGTCATGATGATCTGAGAGCTTAAATTACTTAAATTTAGTGCAGTAAAAGACCAACTATATTTTTTCATTGCATACTCAAGTGCTAATCCTTATTTCTGCACTGAAGTATGGAAGCTGTTATAATTCATAAAAACACCATGTGAACAATTCTGATTTTAGGCACTCCATATCTGCTTCCTATCTTCTCCTGGAAAATGGCTCTCTAGCCATGCCTGACACCACCAGGACACAGCTGAGCCAGCTCTCTATCCCCTGGTTTCTTCCCATCTACAGTGACAGATGATAGCAGGAAAAGCAGCTGTGAGTGTTTAAGGCAACTGGAAAATGCTGAATTACTTGCCTCTCAGCATCTTTGGAACCCAGTGGCTCGACCGCTCTCACAAGGATCAGCATCCCTGTGCATCTCCTGGGTCTGCCATGTCACTGCACTTTGCCAAACTTGCACCACCCTGTAGGGGTTTCTGGTGTGCTGCAAGAAAGGGTCTGAACCTCAGCTGTTCTTTTGATCCTCAAAGAACAGGAAAATCCCCTTTTTCCCCACTAAATATAAAAGAAATCCTTGTCAGCTCTCACTGGCTGGGATGGGTTTGCATTCTCTGCAACCTGCCACTAACCAATATTCTCCCTTTAAACTCAGCTCCTCGCAGAAGCTGAAAAAATTGAAAAACCTGTCAATAAGAGGCTTAAGAGAAATGTAGCCTTCCCCAAAACAGACAGACTTGTCTTCAAGGAGATTTCAATAAAATAACTATCAAGAGTCAGTAGCAGTCCAGTTTGCAAAGAGAAATATCAACCACTGTCTACAAAGAAAAATCATTTCCTTTTTCCAATGGCAAACCTCCCCTTCAAGATCTGCCAAAAGCTGCAGCCTGAGTTTTAGAGCTGCGGCCATTCTTTCATGCCCTGATGATGTTTTGTGCCCTGAGACATGGCTTCAGAGGGCTAAATTTTATGAATAAACCTCATGGGATGGATGGGAAGGATTCCAGGAACTCCTCCTGCAGGGGCTCTTACAGGATTTGGAGGTTCAGGAGAGATTAAAGCATATGCAGTATTACAAACCTCCTCCCAAAATTAGCCATTATAACAGGAACTTACCCTTCCAATCTAAACAACTTAATTCCAGAAAGTGAATTTTCTATCATTCCAAAGCACAGGGAACTGAAGACAACCCTGTTCTTAAGGCATCATCTTCACACTTAGAGGGATTCTGACATTTCAAGGTTTCCATAGGAGTAATTAGAAATAGCTCATTAAAATGGCCACCAGACATTTTAGTTCACTAGGGCTCTTCAAAAATATTAAAATAAACATTTCAGAAAAGTCTGAAATAAAGAAATCAGAAGCATTTTCAAAAACTGGGCAGGAATTCAAGGACTTCTAATACTTGAGAGCAATTTTTTTTTTCTTTTGGGAAAGGTTTGCAGCTTTTCCCTCAGTGTTCATTTTATTCACACCAAAGCTGCTGTGAAATTCAGACCTTAAGGCTAAGAAAGTATTTCAGAACACAAAGAAAGTAGAAAAATCCCTTCAGCTCCAAATGCCAAGATAGAACCTAAAAGCAGGGTGGAAGCATTAAACCACTTGTTTAATTCAAATTCATTTTGGTCTGGCAACAAGTAAGCTAACATCTATTTCTGTGATGTTCTGTGATTTAACTTAGCTCTTTTTTAATATTGGAAATAGAGAGCTGGGAGAAACTGGAGCAATTCCCAGAGGAGATGTTCTCCCTTTGGCAGTGGGAAGGGACCAGCAGCAGGTCCTGCCTCTCTGACCACCACCATGGACAAAGGCTCCTGCATCACTTGGTGCAATTTAACACCAATCCACAACCCTTAAGAACTTATACAAAAACAGCTGGTCTGGACCAATTCTGAACAAAAAGATTGATAGTAGATATTTTGAGGGTGTAAGAAACTGTACAGAAAAGAAACAAGTGTAGATCCTTTGCTGGCATTTTATTCCTATCAGCATTATTTAAAATGCATTCTTCTTAAATACAGTCTTTTTTCCAAAACCCAGCTTTGTCCACACCCTTCCATTTGAACCCCAAACACATTTTTTAAAAGTGTACTTCTTAAAAACACAAAACCCAGACTATATACGTCTCAAATAACCCAACCAAATTATGGGATGTTTTCTTTCTCCATTCTTCCTTAGTAGGAAAAATATGAATAATAATATTCACTAGACAGGAGACTATTTCTATGTTTACATTTTTATAATTCACAAACACAAAACAAGGACAATTTTTCAACCATTATAACCTTCTGTTATATTTTTGTCCTCTAAAATATTCCCTGAAAAAGACTTCTCACCTATGATAAGATATGACATGCAGAATTTCAGGGGATACAAGATTCTTTGGAGGAAGTCAAGAGGAATTGATTGAACTGGGAAGATAAGCCCTGATCCTCAGCTGTAACTGAGTTACTCCTGGTGCACAAAACAAGGCTTAAGAGGTTAAATGTGGCTGTGAGAGGAGCAGGGTGCCTTTTTGTTTTTAGAAACTCCACATTTAATTGAAACTGGAGATAAAGAAAATGATCCTTTGATGAAGGATGAGCGGGGCCTGGCTTTAGGCATTTTCTTATCAAGATGGACATGTTGAGAACCCACCCACCAACATACCAGAAACCACAGTTGGCAAAAGCAGCACAAAGGCATTTCCTGCCTCCTGACTCTCTAGCTGAGGGCCAGATGCTCCACAATCCTTCCTTAAAAGCACAGCTAAAGCAGTGGGAGTGCAGAGCCCTGCCCAGTCTTGCATGGAGCATGGAAAGGCCAGGCAGCATCCCTTTCCTGGCCAAACAGGCCATGGTCCCTTTCCTGACCTTCTGCTCCCTGTCCTAGTGGGAGCCTGGGCAAAAGAAAAACTTCTCCTACCCCATCACCTCAAAAGTTACAGTTTAATCTTCCCAAGTGTCAACTCTTTATCTTCTTTTCTGCCACTGTCAAGGTCGGGATTGAAGCACTAGAGGTGGTATTTCATATTCGGGCCCAAATGTTTATTATTTCTTATCTATATCAAAGTCCTACAAGTTGTGAGTTCTACAGCATTCTACTAACAAGCTACAAAATGCCTAACTCTCTTTCCCTACAAGGTCTCTTGAGACTAAACTATCCAATTAAGAATTACACCTAAATTGTTTTTACTTTTGACTCAATAACTAATGCCTCATGCCCTGCAATGTGGACTTTTCTGTCCTTTTACAAAACACCACCCAAACCCATGGAGAAGAAGGTAAAGAAGAAGGACCAGCCACTGCCGTAAAACCTCCATCTTGCTTCATAGACATTACTATATTCTAAAACCTTAAACTCTAGGTTTTACACCCTGTGATATTACACACTCCTACTCAAACTGCACACCCATAATGTTCTTCCTCTTTTAAATCTTTTAACTAGCCTTGGTCTGATCACTCCTATCAATCAGTTTTGGAAGCTTTCTCCACAGCCTCAAGTCAAATGCAATGTTCTCTTGATGGTCCTGTGCCTCTCAGCATGAAAAGTTTAAAATTCTCAACATCCAGGGTTCCAACATCTCCCCCAAGAGCTTTGTGCATCCCCGAAAACACACACAAAGAATTTCATTAATTCTGTAACTGATGTCAGATCACCTTGCAGTTAAGAGGTGCTCCAGCCCTTGTCTGTGGGTCCATTTTAGCCTCTTTACACCAAATGTTCTCCTCTATTTATCCAGAGAGCCAGATACAGTCCACAGACCCAGCACACATGACTGCCACCTCCAAATGATGTTCTCAGAAACAAACATCACATGGTGTTTCTTTTTTCCCCTGAAGAAGGATGACAAATGTCCCCAAAGGAAATATGGTGAGAAGTGAACCCAAGCCTGGGATCAAATTGCCCTCTTGTAGCTGCAGAGGAAAGAAAATGATCCTTTCCCCTTCCTGCTTTGGCTCTTTTATTCTTTTAAGCTAAATTAGGCAGGAAAATAGAGCAGGTTATGATGGACAGGCAGATATTATTTTATTATTGGTTTTTGACCACATTTGCCCTATACTGATCTTGGCTCCAGCCATATTATAGCTATGTTAAAAAGAAGGGAAAAAAAAGGAAGCAAGAGTTAAACAAAGAGTCTTTAAGTACTAGCAAAACATTTGGATTCAGGCACTCGTTCATGCACTTTAAAGCCATTATTTTAAAAAATGATTATGCAGCAGGGGCATTTCTCCTACACATAAAAATTCTTGAAAAACAGGAAAAGGAAATTAATGCTTCCTTCAAAATTAACAACTATTGGCACAGTCTTGGATCTCTTAATGTGATACTCCGTGGTGCCCTTACCTTTGTCCATATTTACAAGAGCCTGTGTTTATTTGGAAGTTAAGATCTGAACATTTTTACTGATGTCAAACACTTTGCCAAAATTATTTTTAAATTGCCATCAAATTACAGGAACACTATAAACAGACTATCCAGACTATCATACTTTCAGAATTACAGGCAGAATTTCAAGGAATTTGCATTGTCCCATCGAGGCTCTAGGATGACACAGTCAGGCATCCCTTCAACACAGACCAGTTAGGAAAATTTAGCTGTTCTGGCAGTGTTTTTCCTCTGTAGCAATTTCCATCCTCTGCAGAGCATGCTGTCACCTTGCTGCATTATTGGAAGGCTCCCCACACCTCAGGTGACCTCCAGCACACCTGTGCACTACCTGAAATCACATGTCCTCCATACTTGCACTGGTGGAATTAAACAGTGCCTGCCTTGATGGAAAGATGATGAGCTGAATAAAAATTGACTCTAATCCTGTGTGGATTTCCTGCAGAAATGCAAGGGGGCACTTCAAAACCATCCAGGCTGCAACACAGCAAAGCTCTTCAAAACTTCCTTAAATCCTGCTGACAGCAAGGAGTGTGTACAAGTCCAAGTCTTGTAGCCCACACAGATGGATTAGAAGCCACCACATAAATTTTGGAGGCATCCTTACCCAGGGAAAACGTGGCAATGATATTGATATTCTGTGACACACTACAGTCCAAGGAAGCACATATCCGCTTCTGCTATTAAAGTGCTGTATTTTTGCAGCAGTCAGAGGCTCAATTTGGATTTACAATAGCAATGAAAAACTTTCAGCAGACTGTGCTGAAGGGAGTACCTGCCATGCTGGCAATGGGAGCACAGAGGATTGCAGAGATAACCCCTCAAGCTATTACAGCTCATCCCAAAGAGGTAACACCAACCAAGGAAAGGAGCCCTCCTTGCTCCTCCCCATCGAGGCTGTGCACAGAATGTCTGCTGCACAAATTCTTACCACATAAGTGTTTTATCAACCATTACCAGGTCTAACTGCATTGGAAGACTTTAACAAAAGGTTTGATCAAGCAGTGCCTATGTGATACCTCATGTATTAGCTTTCAGATTTTTCAGATTCTGTGCTACTTTAGTGTGTGGGTCTGGGTTCACATGAGGGGATGATGAGCTCTGTGCACAGAGCAGGGAGACAAAACAATTCCTGCTCCAGCTGGGCACCAAGGACAAATGAT
>JAXCLO010000056.1:68909684-68977355 GCA_035583995.1 Arremon aurantiirostris | reverse complement strand
GGCTAAAGCTGGAATGGGACAATGAACTGCAAGGTGCAAATGGAGCAGAACTGATCCCAGTGACAGACCCCGTGCCCAGCCGTGCATTTTGGGGCCATTTTGGTTCATCTTGGGTGCAATCTAAGGTGGATCCATGGAGGAGATTCTTTGAATAAATCCCTGCTTTATTCTTTAAAACTCCATCCAGCCTCTGTTCTAGCTCAGCCCTCTCTAGGCACCAGCACAAGGCTCTGTGCTGGCCATGCCTG
Source organism: Arremon aurantiirostris (assembly GCA_035583995.1). Lineage (NCBI taxonomy): Eukaryota > Metazoa > Chordata > Aves > Passeriformes > Passerellidae > Arremon > Arremon aurantiirostris. The sequence goes on along the minus strand of JAXCLO010000056.1, from coordinate 68,977,107 downwards.
CTGACTGCATCACACAAGCACGTTCCATCTTATTTCCCTCTTAGCACAACAACAAATTTCCCAATTTCCTCATTCACCTGAATGGAAGCAAGGGGATTTGGCCTAAGTTTCTTTGGCCAAATCTGCTGAATTTCTCATCTTATCTCAAGACCTCTGCACGCTCTGCCTCAGGTGTGTCCCCTCCCTTTCTGAGCCCAAAAAGCCTCTCAGGATGGTTAATAAAGGTGGGATACCAGCACAGGCCCATCCTGCACAATAATCCCAGTTCTGCAGGAGCTGGTAGAAATTCCAGGACCCTTCCAAGTCCAGCTACACAAAGGTTTCCCATTGCATGGTTTGCATGCAAAGCTTTGCATCACCTCCCTAAATGTCTCTCATGCCAAACCATGACACACATGTGCGTACAATTAAACATTTCATTGTCCTCTAACCTAATTTTTTGCTGTCATTGCCCTCTTTATTTTTCCTAATACTACCACCAAAACCATCAAATTTCCCACTAAATTTTTACTTAAACCAAGACTGCATGCAGTTTTGTGACTTGCACCCTATTAATCCAAGTGTCTCATTTTCCCATTGTGTCCACCTCAGGTGGCTCAAAGTCCTGGTGTCAAGGCATGGACCTTCCAAACGCCAGCAAAGGACTGGTCAGTGAGAAGCACAAAAGATATTTCACATTAGCTGGCTAAATGCCACGACATGCACTGTATCCCTGAGACTATCATTGCCCTTCCTTTCCACCTCCTCCACCTCAGAAGTGAAAACATAACCTCTCCATTGCCCCTTTTGAAGCTAAAAGCAAGTCAGCAAGCAACACTCATTGTCTAAATGTGACTTGTTTAATCTGGCACCCGTGAAATGCAGGTATGACAAGCATTCTACTGCAATATCTGGGAGAATTAGAGTTCCTTAATCTATCTTCAGTCAAAACAAATAAATGTGTTTTTTATTAAAATCTGTCAGAAAACATTTGGAAATTATTTTCATTGCTCCCCTATTAATTCTGCTTTAGAAGTATTCAGTGCCACTCAGGTCTTTCAGAAACAGGCATGACTTCATTGAAATCAAAAGGTGCAGTTCAAAGGACTGATTTCTCCTTTGTCACACCTCATGCATGCTCCTTCTTTAATCCAAGATGTTACATATCACTGGAATTATATATTACCAACAGTAAGGCTCCATAAATTCATTTTCAATGTTCCTTTCATGCGAAACCACATCTGCAATTGTTTCTATAAATTTGGACAAGCATTCACATTGACTGCAGAAAATAAACTCTTGTACATATACATATATACACACATACCCACAAACCAGTATCAAGCAGCTTTATTCCTTCCCAAACAGAATAGCTCATTTGGGATTTGAGGCAAAATAAATATACTAGGTCACATGAACATAGTTTTATTCCTATTTAGCTGTTCCTTGTTTCATCTGACCATGGTTCTTAGGACTTCCAAGGGCAATTCATCAATGGCAAGCCAACCTTAGCATAAGAAAATCAAACTGGTGTTTTCACAAGGTCCCTGTTTTAGTTCTTTGAACATTTCACTTAGAGCTACATGAGTATTTCCAAACTGACCTTATGAGAAGAAGGCAGTCAATTACAAAGAATTTCAACAAGGAAATCAAACTCCCCATCTGTTAAAATCTCTGCTTTTGATATGAAGTGCATTTTCCATCTCATCTTCCATGGGAGTGAAAGCAGCTCATGTACACTGATGGGGCATTTGCAAACCTGATGAATAGATTAGTGAACGCCTATGTGGCACCCTGAGCAAAAATCGGCAGTGATTACATAGAATAGAGATTTGCATCCTGAGCAAAAATCTGCAGTGATTACACAGAAAAGAGATTCCCATCTGGTGCTTTGCAAGCTACTGGTGGCCCAAAGGACCAGGCCATGGTCCAGACCCTCAACTGCAATAGGTGCTGAACAGGTTCCACCAACCCTGCCTCCAGCACAGGCTGCCAAAGTGTACATCACAAATGTTCTTGAAGGTGCCAGGCCCTGTGACAGCTCCCACTGCTACAGAACCCCATGAAAATGTTGACAGGGAGCTTTTTATAGAATTTTGTTCCTGCCAGAATTCACTCCTTGGGTTGATGCCTTTTCAGGACTACCTAAAAACAGAGGCCAGACAAAATGAAGCCAATAAAAAGCAGTTCTGTGTATTGGAGGGCCTTCAGGTACTCTTAGGGCAGACAAAGCCCACCCAGGGGCTACATCCAAAAATGGATGACAGGTCAAAGGTTTTCATACTTTTATAAATTTGGTTCCTTTGCATATTGGGGGTTAATCTTCCAATTACAGCTTCGGTGAAGTAATGAAGCTGTTTCCCTCAAGTTTGCTCCCCGCTCCCAACTCACTTTTGTCTACATTTCTTGGGGCCTGACACAGTGAGGTGTCCTTGATTCCCAGGCCTGGAGAGGAATTGTTTTGTATGACCAAAATGGGAATACAGTGGCTAACACTTTGTATGGAGTTTAGAGTTAAGAATTGCAGGATTACAAATATATGAAAACTACAAAAGCTAAAACCCTAAGGCATCAGGGTCTGTCACTAAAAGATCCATGGCTGGTCCATATCTTGTATCCATGATTAATTCAGCCCTGGGGCAGGAGCTGCACTGCCCCAGAGGTGTCAGCAAACACTGGTGCTGCTGCAGCAGCAGGAGCTCTCATCTCAGAGCCAGCCAGTTGCACTGGAAAGTCCACATTAGTCTTTACTCCCTCAGGCAGGCTGATTGCCATTTCCACTCCTCCTCCTTCCTTACTCTCATCTCCTCCACTGCACATTGACTTAAAGGCCAGGCAGAGCTTTCTCTTGGCATTTGGGTTTGCATGTGCTGGTCCCACCCCCGATCTCTGTGACATTTGTCCCTCATTTCCCATTAGCAGAAGAAGGGAGAAACAAGACATAGCTGGAAGCTGCTGGCACAGCCACTGGTTCTCATGGCAGGAGCATCGACCCTTGACTCTCCCCTCCAAGTGTCCTCTGAATTATTTCAAATATGTGGTCCCCAAAGATCAGAAGCTACTGAAATATTATTCATATACAAGCTGGAGTTGAAATCTTGGGTCCTGTTGGAATCCTTGGCACATTTCCCAGAGACTTCAGTCAGGGCTGGATTCCACCCTCACAGGCCAGAATCATCTAATATGCACAATGGAAGTTCCATGGGCATACTCTGAATGCCAGAAGCTGGTGTAATCTCAGATTTTGCCAGTATAGGTTGCTTCATGCTCTTGTACCTTTAGGCACACACATTGCTTTCACTCTTTCGATCCTTACTTGTAGGAAATAAGTTATTTTCACATGTACCATTACCACTGAGGAAACACAGCCTTTGCTCTAGATACAAAGTGCAGAGAAAGCTTCATTGCCCTTTACCAATGTTTAACCATAAGTGAGAATAACCCAGGTAATGTCAATGAGGCAAAACACAAAAAATATAAGGGATTTTGTAGTCCACAAAACCGTTTGTAAAAGTGCTTTATCCCCTAATGAGCTCTGACTTGTGTTCACTTTTTCCTGCAATCAAACTCTTGGAAGCGAGCTCATGGAATATCATTCACTAGTTACCCTTGCCTTTTATCTGCTTCAACCAGCAAAAATATTAATTTTGCTAATTAATCATAAGATTAATACACTTCTTGCCCTGTTAAATGACAATGCCAATTTCCTATTAATTTCTATTAGGAAGGAAAAAAAAAGAATAGAAAAGAGTATCACAGGCAGAAGCAGCTGCACAACTGTGGAGAAGCTTCACCAATACATTTTCTGAATGTATTTGCTTCCAAGCAGGTTTTACAAACGTTTTAGCATTCTATTTACACACTTTCTCTGTATCTCTCAGGTCTTGAATTAAAAGGCTAAGGCAATGCCATTAAAAATAATGAAATGTTTGAGCAAATCTTAAGGTGAGGTTCCAACAGCAATATTCACTCAGCCAGGCTTCAGACTCCACATGTTTTCTGGAACGTGTTTCAAAACAGAAAGTCATGATACATTAAGCTACATAGTCAGTCATAAAACAGTAATAGAAAATAATATGAAGGTACAATGCAGCCAGCTTACTGTGGCTTCAGTTTTGTGTTTTCAACCCTTTTTGTGCTAAAACATGCAGCTCCAGAATCCAGCTCGAGGATCAACTCTAATGAGAGTTGAGGGAGTCTCTGTTGCTTGCTCTATTGAGCCAACACCAAGCAGCAATACTAGGTTTTAGACATCATCCCTGCATTTTTAAAGAAAAAAGAAATATGACCAAAAAACCACAACACAACTAAACTTTTTTGGTTTGCTGATGCTTAACTAGTTTTGCCCTAAGAGATGCTGAGTATTTTGTATCCAAACAGTTCCTTGGAAGAAACGAATAATAAATTTTTAAGGTGCTGCCAGTTGCTTTTAACCCTCAACTCATCTTCCCTCCCAATATCTTTACACTTACACCAGAACAACACATGTCACCATGACAGACATATTGCAGCTGAAAGTCCAGTTATTCCATGGCAGAACATCATGGACATCTCTGGAATTCCACCTGGCATGGATCCAGCTGCAGAAATTTCTGCTGGGCTTTTCCAGCTCACACTTCTGGTCATCTTTAAAAATGAAACCCAGATTGTTTCCTGCCAAGTAGGTCTATTAATTTATCTCTAATGAGCAGCAGTTCCATGTCATTTTGGCTGAAAGCTGAAGCAGGAGGTCAGTCCTGGCTTTAAAGAGGTAAAGCAGGGCAGCACAAACACAAAGCTTTCAACATGACCATGCAAACAGGGTATCACAAAATAGATGTATATCCCTCAAAGTCTACATCATACACCTCCACTATGGGCTGAGTTTAGCTGAAAACAAGGAAACAAACAATGTCACCAAACCAGAAGACCCAAAACAGTGAGGATTTGGCCTGGCTCAGAGTCAAACAGATGAGACCTGGCAGTGTCCTGTGTCCACAAAGTCACACATAAATGCTTTGTATTAACATGACAAAAGAAAGTTACACTTGAGCACTGCATAAAGCAAATAAATTTTCAAAATGTTTCATTTATTTAGGAACAGTGCCTCAAATATCTGTGTGGTCCAGAGGCAAAAAAAAAAAGAAAAAAACTCCATCAAAGAAATAGGTGGGGGGCAAAAAATAATTTCTATACTAAATGTTGCCTACTACCATTTCCTAAATCCTCTTCCACAAGTTTCCAAAACCCATATGGGCTCTCCTCCAGCCTCTCCTGTTGCCATGTAATTTTACCCAGCTCAGACTGAGACACAGAGCACACATGACTGCTCACAATATAAGTTCTGGGCACCAAAGGCACATGAAGCCCCTTTTTCACAGCCACAGGGTGTAGATGGATGTGTACAGAGAAGAATCAAACCAGAGTCCCAGATGATAATGCTTGCAAACGTGAACGATTCTTACAATCCATATTCCAGATTAAAAAAAAAAACAAAACCAAACACTAACCTGAAAACAGCTTGCACCCTTAAGGAGAACAAAGAAAATAAAATCCATATCTGAAAATCATAAACAGCCAGATTTTTTAATGTTTACCTGAACCTTAAAAAACCTTTACAACTTGTAAATACTGCCAAATGTCACTTCAGATCCTGTTAAAGGAGTTCCTTACACATAAAAGACAGGTTGCTCTCTAGTTAAATCCTTTCTCCCTTGCTTTTCCACTACTGAAAGTAATTGAAAACAGAAGACATGCATCTTGGTGCAGCCTGACTTTTCAGGAAGTGTAAATGTAATTATTTACATCACACTGCACATCAAGTTCGCTCTCAGTTGCACCCATCTACCTTCACACAAAGTCAATTAAAATCCAAATGCACCAACACTTAGAGTCACATAAAATAAATGAACCTATTAGGTGATACCATCTGCAAGACATCCCTAATAAAATCCACTAAAGACAGCACCAATTTTCTTAGGCAGGGATGCTGCACAAGACACAAATTCATAATGTGCAAACTCATAATGTTACTTCAAAGAAAATGGTGCCACAAACAGCATTATAAAAACACTGCCCAAAGCAAGGTGCTGTATAGGGAATACATGTGATTTCGGGAATACATGTGATTTCAAAGTCTGAACAATGTTCACATACCTCAAAGAGGGCACACCCAGGGAACAGATCTGAATTTTTACCATCTTTGCTACTGCTTTCAGTCCATACTGTGTTGGTATTTATATTAAAAAGGAGACAGAAATATCTTTGGAGATGACTAAGCAGTTTCTTGATTTCTATTAAGTACCAAAAAGCAGCCTTGCCAATTTATCCATATTTAAGTTTCTACAACTTAATATAAACTCACTTCCAAGAACTACATAGGTCTTCTTAAAGTATGTGCAGCAAGAAGTCAATGCTGTGCCAGCTGGCAGATTAAACAAGCCATTAAATAGGCTCCTACTGAATTTAAAGGATTGTTTTTCATCTTTTCCCTCTCTTCTCCTCCATATCCAGATGTATTATTTAGGGGATATTTTCCAGTGCCGGTACAAAAAGTCAAAGAAATGCCCTTGGCACATAATGAGTTTTCCCTCCAATGTGGTCTCCTGCTGCACTTGGAATTTATTCCATTACTGTATGGCTTGCAGTGGTCCCAAAATACCTCTGACTATGTGAAAAGACGGGGAAAATGTGTTTGGGGTAGGTATGGTTCTTCATTTGAAAGCAGGGACGCTCTGGGGTGATGATTTCACTCACACCATTGCTGTCCCAGTGTACCATCCCAAAACTCACAACATACAGCCCCCTGTGCAGGAGAACGGTGCTGCTCCCTACACATCATAGCTGAGAAAGGAAAAATCCACCAGGATTAAGGATAAAGCCACCAGCCTGTCCTTGGGTTGGCAGAGAAGCTCCTTTCTCTGCAGTTCCTCCAGGACTTCAGTGATGAAAATTAAAAACTATCTGTGTCCTTCATAGGACAGAGGTCTTCAGCATTTCAATTCTCCTCAGAGGTTCAATCTTAAACTTATCTGATGGGGAAGAGGTTTTACAGAGACCTCTGTGAGGCAGAGAGAATTTTCATAAGAGAATCCACATTTACTCCTGAAAGAATTTCCTATCAAGGTTGTTAACACAGAAACCAAGAAAGAAAGGATAAATAAGAGAAACCTGCAACTGTCTACTCCAATAAGCACTTTGTCTTTCCTGACCAAGTGTAAACTCCTGAGTTTTGTAAGAATGTATAAAAAGCATGCATGCTATAATAAAAAATGGGTTTGACGCCTTCTGAAAATGGAGTTTGCTTTGCATTGTGACCATCTCAACTACAACAATCTGAACGTCATGATCCAGCAGGATTCAGAGGATCAATGAGCCTAGAACAAACACAGATATTAAACCAGCCCTGGTGTCATCTACAAAGGAAAACAAAAAAAAAAAAAGCAAAGCTAAATAGCATTATTTCAGATAAAAATGCCCATATTAAAGTTCTCCAGATAAAACATCCCAAAAGATCCAAGCTGCATCTGCTCCCTGTGGCCATTTCAGGCTGACTGGAACTACAGGCAACGGAAGGAGTAGCAGTGCCTTCTGAAATGCCTGATAAATAATTTCACAAAAATTGAAATTTTCAGGCCTCTCAGTATTTCAATTCCAAGGTAGTAAAAAGGAGCTCAGCCCCATAAACTTGCTACTGAATAAGAAAAGCAAGAGGGGCTTAAAACCAAGCATAGGCACACAGGGAGAGGCTGGGATGGCCAGCACTGGGACTTGCCCATGGCTTGGAGCATCCCCTTTCCCAGGACAAGCAGCCCCTCCAGGCTGGTCCCACAAGGGGAGTGAACCCCTCTGCTCCCAGCCAGACCCACAGAACATCCTGCAATGACTTCAGCATTTGGCTCCAGCAGGCTGTGATTTGCCAGTATTGTTCTGGGGGTCACAAACATCCCCTGCTCCCTTCTTGAGGGGTCGTTTAGCTATTAATTGCAAAGGCTGAAGTGTAAAAACCTGTGTTTTGCATGTATTCTTTGTTTCTAATCCCCAGTATCCGTAAGGGGACTCCCTCACTTGGCTAGAAGTCGGGATTCATTAGAGCTTTTATGATGATTCTTTCTGTTGTGCAGATAGATGATGAATCTCAGATGTTTAAATAGCATATAACAGTGCTCCATTGACCTTGCTGAGTGCAGTTGGAGGGGAAAAAAGGTAATTTTCCTCAAAGAAATGTTAAAAATGTGTCTCCACTACAGCCCAGATGCAGAGGATAAAGGAACTCCAGAGGGATTAAAATATTTTAGATTAATTTGGAAGAAGGCCACATTGTGTAAAGCCTGGTTAGTTTGGGCCTTTCCAATTCCATGCCGTATAAACAAACCCATTTAAACTGCATTTGTTAGCAGAAATGTTTTAGAGGAAAAAAAAAAAAATCCCCCAAAGCAGTTGTAACTCAAATGACCTCCAGTTCTGTATTCTCTCCTTACTGCCTGAAGAACAAACATATGTACAATATATTCTAGCCAGAGTTTGTGCAGTTGCTGCATGATTCATACTGCTTGAAAATTAAATCATTTAAGTAAAGGGATTCTGGCTCCCTCAAGCAAAGTTTTAAGACTGAAGCAAGGTTGGTTTTGGAGCCAGCTTCCATGCTTTGAAGAAGAACCATTGCTTATAGATTTCTGCTTTGGGCTGGGTGGAAGAAATTAAAAGATGAAAGTAAATTGAAAGCAAGAGATGGAAAGGGGAAAAGGGGGGGAAAGAGAAGAACCTGTAAGATCAATACAGATATATAAGAATGAACCTAATGTTCAGCATGTCACCGACTGGCAGGAGCAAATCCTTAAATGTTTACTCACTTCCAAGGTGAAATTTGGCCAATTTTACTCCTACAGAATAGAAGTTTTGCTCCCTCCAAAGGGAAAAATCAGATTCTAAATAACCATTAAAAATAAAGATTTTCTGACCCTCACAAATTAATCAAGTGGAGACACAAATGAACATGAGGGTAAGCAGAGCAGCAGCCAGAGGGGTAACAAAATGAAACACCCACACTTGAGTCATTTTGAATAATCAGCATCTTCAAAACAGTGGGAACCTAAAATAAAGGGATTTTCCTTATCATCAACCAGAAATCCCAGAGTAACACAACTTGAGGAATAACCTGACATGAGAATAAAGATGCTTCTCCAGAATCCCCAGGTCTTCTTGTTCTGTTGAAATACTTCACTGCAACCCAATCACTGCACAAATTCCTCATCCCAGAGGATGGGAGGCAGCTGGCACATCTGAGTACAAACTTCTCTCTCCCAAATACCCAAAAGAGACAATATTATTCATTATTTCACCACTGAATGTCAGCATCTTGGAGAACAGTATGGCAACTTGAAGCTCAGAACAATACAACCCAACAGTTTAAACTCAAAATGAGGGGGAAACGTTGTTTTCATTAAAAGGAACGCATTTTCAGATAATAAAAAGATTAATTTAAATTCTAGGATTTGGGGGCTAGCATCCCTTCTCATATCTTACATCATGGCCCTAAAACTCAACTGGGATGATGGCTTCTGCAGCTATCACACATTTGATAGCACACAACTTTCTTGCTAAAATGCTGCCTGTTTCATTTCTCCATGTCATTTTTCCTCTTGGTTGTGTCTTCCCATTTGTGATGAACACATTTCTCTAGCATCTCACACACATTTTCACTTTGGCTGCTTCTTTAGCCAGCCCTGTGCTCCCATACCCAGCCTCCTTGCATGGATGGAAGGGATGCATTAAGCTCTCCTTGGAGATACTCCAGGTTTGCAAGGATACAACCATGAGGAGAAAGCTGGCTAAGGGGACTCTTACATCAACAAAAAAATCAAGACAGAATGTGGAACTCCTTGTGGTTGGGTTTTGTTCTTCAAATGTCATGTATGGACCTTTGTTTGTTGACATACCCCTCTACACACTCATGAAAACAAGATGTTCTCTTGTCACTTAGACTATCATGGTAAGACATTTTAAATAAATACTTCACATAATTTCAGAAACAGATGTTAGGCAGTAAAATTGGAAGTTTGCAACAGAAATGGCTGAGTCCTATTTAGTAGTGCTTGGAATTTTCTGTTTTATGCTTCATGTTATCACCAGCAATGCATGAAAACTCAACAGCTATTACACCCTCAACTTTACTTTTGAAAGTATTATACTTTTAAATTTATCTTTAAAATTTACCCCAAGAAGTTTACAAGTAGAAGTGAATATTTTTCAATACACTTAACTCTGCCCTTTCACTCACATGCCTGCTACAGTTCTACATGCATGTATTTTTTATTTTCTGCATCTTTAGTAGGAGGTGGGTTTGTTTGCTCTACCATCTCTCACAGTGGCTAAGTGTAAAAAACACTCAGCCTAAATTTTGCTTCTCTGGGCAGTTCTAGCCTCAGTGTTACTCCTTGTAGTACTCCTGGTTAAGCATTTCTGTACTAATAACATAACTCCATTGTTAATATTGCCCTTCCCTGGCTGATTCAAATGGAGCATGTCTGGTACCTGTAGTAATAAATTTTGAAAAATTGCTGGCTCTTAGCCCAGTGGCAGAAGTAAGACTAATTTGATTTCTTCATAAATCCCATTGTTTCAGTTTATTTACATGCTACAGCCAAATTTCTGTTGTCTGAGTGAGCCAGGGTCAGTGTGGTGTTAAGGTCAGAGATACAGCAGGGACATCTCAGTTCGTGCTCATTGTTACTTTTTAGAGACTATGTAGACTTTTTATGGAATAAAATGCCCTGAAAATTCTGTTAAGAAAAAATTAAATTAAGAGAACAATTAACAAAAACTACTAAATCAATTAAATTTTATGTTGAGTTTTGTAGACTTTGCTCATTTTGTCATTCAGGATTTTCTTTGTACGTGTAAGGAAAACAGCACTTAAATTATCCTCACTTTTAACACGAGGGAAAAACATGACAGAGATTTGTGTCTCGGTGATAAAACCAGCAAAAACAGAACACTTATGATAACCCAGATTTTGAAATACACCAGTAAAAAGCCCCCTGAGCTCCATGAACATGTTGCAGGCTGCACATGTCACATAACTACGGACTATGATTTTTTTGCCTGAGGCTCCCACATTTAACAAAGGGAAACACTGCTTTCAACAAAAGATGCTATTCTAGCTATGTGCCCTTTTACCCTGTCAGAGGAACAGCTGGTATCATAAAGTCACAGCTAATTTGTATCATATCTGCACTAACAGTCAGATTTAGTTTGTATCAAACTTTCAAAGTTGGACTTAATGCCACTTGATGGATGACAGCTTTTCTTGCCTCTCAAAACATATTTAATTCTCAAAACCTATTTAAACGTTGCCTCCCACATTTAAAAAGCCCTCCCAATATTCAAAATACAGAGTCTTTAACACGCTCACATAACCAGAATACATGTTAAAGATAAATCATTAAAACCATCAAATTAAAAAAAATCTTAGAGGGGTGCAAATACTGTACCAGCAGTTCTGAAGTTCAGTGACAAATAAATAATGCTTTAAGACAGACATGTGTATACTAAGTGCAATGGAAAAGAATTTTATCCTAAAAAGAAGAGCAGAAAAAAAACCTGCCTCAGGTAATCTCTTGAAGTTTGGGGTATCTGTTCTCCAGATTCCAGTCTGCCTGCAGAGACTGTAAGGGTTTTTTCAAGGTCAGCACTCAACAATTTAGGGAAGACCAATTTCACTTATTTTTTTAGGGGACCTGTTTCTCATTTAAGCTATTAAATGTCATCTACTTTCATTTTAAGACCCCTGTAGCAGAATGCCTTAACTGTGTAAAGGGACTCAAGTGCAAGTGAGAGTCAGGCCAAAGACTCAACAGTTCCAAACCCACAGAGCTCACGTGAGAAAAGGTTGCAAAAAAATTTTAAAAAAATTAAAAAATAAAAATCAGTCTCTTGTTGGCAAACAGGCATGGGGAACTTCCAGAGACTGGGAGTTCAAGCTCAGTTCATACCAACATCTGAAAATGATGGTGTGCTTCTGAGGTTACCCCAGCACAACACCTGAGTACACAATATGAGCTAGAGACAAGATAATCTTTAAAATTTCAGCCATTTCTCACTTCCACATTATATAGAAATACTGGGCCAATGCATATTATGATCTGAAAGCCTCACCATACTGTGGGCAAGGACAATTACCCAATTACACAGTGTAATGCTGCAGAGTGTAATCATTATCAGGGTTCTGAACAATTGGCCCCATTTATCAGAGGGAGATTGGTGTGCTCTGTGAAGTTACACACACCAAGCCAACAATGGCCCTGGGAAGTTCAAAGCAGCAGCAACAGAAATGCAGTTTTTAAATGACAGGAGAGCTCATTGTGATGGAGCTGAGAGAGAGCAGCTCTCAATGAAGACTGACGAACCCCAGCTCCCAGCCTGTCTTTCCCTCTCTGCTTGCACTGCCTGACTCAGAAGGGCAACATTGCACAGAGGACAAAGTCACAGCTTCTGCTTGTCACTGCTCCCTGATGTGAGCAGAGCCAGAGTGCAGCACATTCCTGCCACCTCCTCTCCAGTGAGCTGGATCTGCTCCCTACCTGCTGAGAAGATGCAAACAATCAACTCCACTCCCTTCACCCCAAGCACAGCAGTGATTCTGCCCTTACACATGATCTTTTTGCTTTTTCAGAATTCTTTTAATAATTTTTTTCCAGATGTTCTTAAACCTCTGTCTGACAAGGCATGATTTGTCAGAAGCAGATTTCTCTTCAGCTACCCAAGTGTATCCATTTTACAATTCCTAGGTGCTGTAATTTCTAGAAAATAAAAAATGTTCTTCATCCAAAACTTGGGATGAGTCACAACAGGTTTACCTGTTTGGGTTCACCCTTAAAATGAAGAATAACATTATATATCTAAATGATACTCTGGCTTTGTTTACAGCCATTCAAACGGTTGTAAAACCTCCTCAGCAAAACAAAACCCACCAGGCTCTCATCTCCCACAAAAGAGCTTTTCCCAAAAAATGCCCCAGTTGTACTCAGAGGTCTCTTGAGGTTCCAGAAGTTGCAGGGAAACTTGGGCAAGATTGAGTTCCGCCCCTCCTTTTCTGAGTAGCAGAGAGGATGGATGAGAGAAGGAAGACCCTATGTCCATCTAACTTTATCTCATCAAGCCATAGAAAATATATTCAGAGACTACAAAAATGCTTTTCTCCTAAATTGTAATTTAGGAGAAAAGCTGACCAAACCCCTTCTTACACAATGTTTCCTAATGGCAAACATCTTTCAACAAGATGTTTATTTTTCCAAGGAAAAATAAAAAACAACCATCCCTACCCAGTGACTCTGAACCTTAATTGAGGGTAGCACTTATTCTTGAAAGTGATTCATATAAGCATGTCAGATTGCCTTCCCAAGTCAGGTTTGACTGTAATCAAAAACTAGCAGAAGATTTAAAAGGACTGTCATGATAATACTAAACAGTTACTGCCTTTTATATTCAGATAAAGAGATGTGTATCATTTCTAGTACTGAGATAATGCTGTTTTTTTCCTTTCCAAATGAGTGTATTGGTCCACAACATTTGCTTTAATGATTTTTAAAGGCAACTAATGGCCTATTCCAAGGTATTTTCATTCACATCCCCTAAAACCCATCCCCCTGTTCAGCCAGCTTTGCCATGTGAAAGAGGAGGTTAAGTATGGAAAATATGATCAGATTTTGCCTTTACTTCTTTGTGACAGAATTCTTTTGTCATCTTGGCAAGTGAGGGGCAAACACCAGAGGGACTTCAGCATGAGAGGGGTGACATTTACCCTGCATCCTGCACTTGGAGAAGATGACCGAGTCCCTGCAGGATGGATTTCAGATGCAATTTCTGAACCAAAATACGGAACCAGCCCCAGCTCAGCCTCAGTTTTGAGGATTAAAGTGTCTTCTTTCAACACCTGTCTACAGATACAACTCCAACTGCTGAGGTATCAGAAACGCTCTGGAGGGCACTCACTGCTCTCTTTGAACATCCAATCCTCAGCACAGGGAAAAAGGACTCACATTTATGACCCCACTTGCTTTTGGACAGCATGGCCTCCTTTGCCTAGATTCATATTTTTAAGGAATTTAAATACCTCATAAACACACTACTTGTGGAAGCATGTGGGAACTCTAAGGTAGACATCTCATGGGAAGAAATGTTCCATGGGAAATTCCACAACAGTTTGGCTGGTTCTGAATCAAAAAGAAATCCTAATTTTGAAACATCAGCATTTCTTATGACTGGAAATACCAGATTGCATCTGGCTTCAGTTTTAAACACTCCCCTCACCAAAGGCTCGAAAGTAACACAGAACTGCAGAAAAACACCCAGGACAGAGAACAGCCTGCAACGATTATCAGCCCGTTCAGCACTTGCACAAACCTTCCCAGAAGTGCAGACAAAGTTAAATTTGCTTCCCCAAGGACGATGACAAAACCAGCTGAAATGGGCCCGGACCCAGCAATCCTGATGGGGAGGGAAGGCAATGCAAGCAGTGTCCTGCCTTCTGCTGTGTGTGCCTCCTCCTCCACACTGCTCTTGACAAAAAAAGAGGGGCAGAGGAGGCCCAGGCACAGAAATTGATCCCCTACCAGTGACCAGCAGCTCCTTATAACCTGAATTAACTTAAAATGATGGTATTTAAGGGGGCTGACTCAATGCTGGGGCAATATTTCTGATCCATCATTCTGCTGTCACAGGCACTGCCTTAAATTTAGAGCCAGTCCACAGTTTGTCTCCAGCCTGGAATTTCCGTATATTTAGGGGCTAAAGTTTACACATACTATAAACACTTCCTTTAAATGGTTTGTGAGCCCTCACTTGTTCTGGCAGTGAAAGAACAATGTTTGTAAAAAAAATGTCTAAGTGTTCCATGTTGTAACTGGTCAGTAAACACAGTTACTTGGTATCTCACACACTTCTCAGAGCCTGCTTGCTCCAAAAAGAAGACACAACAGGATAGCAGCCCTCCAGCATATGATCATAACACAAACAAATATGATTTAAGACTCCCACTGCAAGAAAAAACTGCTAAAATCCAGTGGAGAAACAGAGCTTTTAAAAGAATGGCCATACACCGACAAAATGATTACTGTAAAACGCAATGATTTTTGAGTTGAAGGTAAAATTCCACGTGAAATGCTTTAAATTACTTATCAATTCTGAACAAAGTAATCACTGGTGTCAGTGACACCAGAGGGACAGGAGCCAGGGGTCTGCTGCAGGGTTCTCCACTGATTTTCACAGGAATTTGGATCAGCCTCCAAAGAAATAAGAAAACACACAAGAAAAAAAAAGCCTCAAATAAACCCCCCAGCTTCTGAATACCACAGGAAAGGAAGTCTGAGGTAAATTCTTTGATCATACTCACAGGAAGGCAATCAGAGGAAATATTCTGAGCTTTTCAGTAACGAACCAGCTGCTTGATGAATCAAAATGACGACTCCAGAAAAATGAGGTGAACTCTATACAAAAACAGAAAAAAGAACCTTATTTAGCAAAGGTATAATTACTCTGCATTCTTCATTTTTCTTTGGTAAAGTCTGCTTTAATGACACTCCTAGAAAGTTGGGGTTTTCTTAAGTGTGGAATAAAACTTTAAAAGTTTTAAGACACCAATAAAACCCACTGTCAAAACCTCTAGAAATTAGAATTTGACAAAGGAGATTTTGATTTCCCAATACCTCATTACCAAATCAGTCACTAAAACATCTTTAAGAAGTGACATTTATACAGATTTTTGGTGTTAGAACAAGATGAAACCTCTTGTCTGACCAGCAGTGAATTTTCACAGCACAGACAGGTTTCCAGCCCACCCTCCTAAGGATTTAGGATATTCCATGCAGTATAAAAATGTTATAAAAAGTACTCTGCAAAAGCAGATAAACAGTAAGATGACAGCCTGTAGATGACGCAAAACTATTCAGTTTAATCAAACTTAAAAGTCAGTACTACAAACTGGGGAAAGAGTTCATAGCAATGAATTTCTACAGGCAAACTGAATTCATTTTGCAGAAGTAAAAGGTACAGGAGGGAAAAAAGAAACCCTGAGATCATTCTACAAACAGCATCAACTCTAAATGAGCCAATGACACTCACAACTTCTTTGAGTGTGAGGAGGAGCTCTCTGAGAATATCAGGTGGCTCCCTAAAAGGGTTGCCATGCATTGGAATGGACTTCCCATCCTGAAAAATTTCTGGGTGACCTGGCACAAACCCACAATCAGGAAATGCAGAAAGAACAAGATTCAGTGAACTGGGGTATCTTTCCCTCTACATTCAGCTACTTCTTTGGTAGTGTACAGACACACCAGAGTAAGAATAAAAACTGCAAGCTTTCTTCAGAGAGTCTCTAGTGGTCTGTTCTCTTCAGAACCAAAGACCTTCATGTTGAACATCTGCTGCCAGCAGAGGAAATGGATTATTTAAAAATCAACCTATTTTCAGTCAAGATAATAGCATGGGGTTGGTACTTGCATTCATTTCTGGTTATTCACTGGAAACTCAGACTTTTGAGGACTCAATATAAATGGCTGCTCTGTAATTTCAACAACAATTTTACAGTCTGGTCTCTAGGTTTTAAGACACCTGTCACTGATTCACATTATTGCAAATACTGGGGTGGCCAAAGGCAGGAATTTGATTCAATGTATTAGGAGTTTCAGCACTAGATTCAAGAGATCTCAATCCCAATTTTATGCTGAGCATTGCTGTACATATATCACATAAGAAAAAAGAATCATTTAAAAAAATCAACCCTGATTTTCAGGGTATGAAAAGAGAAATCAAGACCTTTAAATCATCTTCTTCCTCTCCCTGGTTACACCTGCTAACAGCAAGAGCAGACCAGGCTCTATCAGTGCAGAGCTTCAACTCATGAGTAACAAAGCCCTTCCAGGTCACTGAATTAATTCCAACTTTTCCACTAAATTGAAAATCTTACTTTGCTCATTTCTACGGTTTAATGTGCCCCATTTGACTCTCAGCAGGAACAACTTCAAGACATTCAGATCATGCTTTTGGAGGTTCCTGGGTCCAAAAGCCCTTTTCTGCTTTAGACCATTTGTTCTCTTTCAATCTCTTCAAGATCTCCAAAATGGAGACAACCCCCAAAAATATTTTCATTTTATTTTCCACAATCATGAAGACCTCTTCTGCTGCTCTCCTTGTGTTTGCTCTGTTCTAAACCAACACTTTTCTGAATCAAGTTCAACATAACTTGTGATATCAATAAAATGACTGAAATACTCTCTCACAGCGCTTGCCTTCCAAAAGAGTTTCTCTCCCACCACAATTCCATGGTAAGCTGACTGTGGAGGGTTATGAACAATTTAACAAAAAGGTAATTTCCATACAACTTAAGCGTGAAGGAAGTTCAGGCCCAGGTCAAAAAACAGATTCCATAAATCCAACCCCTCCAATCCAACAAACATCCCTCAGGTTTGGACACACTGTGGGCTGTAATCTTCAGTGGTACAATTGGCATGGTTTTTCCTGATTCTTCAGTCCTTCGAATTCCCCTGACCATAAACTTTGGGTTCATGTTCTGCTCTCATTTGTGCAAAGGCATTAAAAGCACCCCAGGCCTTGGCACCCACCCAGCACTGCACATTCAACACTCAATTTCCTGCAACATGGGCACTGTTATTCCCAATGGGAATTCTGGAAATCGTAGATTCCCAGATAACACAGGGCAGAGCCATTAAACACAATTTCAGTAACCGAAATGCTTTTATCGGAAGTTCTTAAAAATGCTTCATCAGAAGTACTTTGTGGCTTAAGAAGTTCAGGAGTTGCTGCTCTCTTGATTATAGAAACTGGAGAAAACAAATCCCATCCAAGGTCATTCAGCAGTTGACCTGTGACATTTAAATGTGGGTTGGGGAGGGCTATTAAAAATAAAGAAAAGCATGGTTTCACTGCCCTCTGCTCTGTTAATGAACCTGGTTCTATTACACCTGGTAGTTTTGAATGGAAATAAAGTTATGGGGCCCAATTATCAAACTCTGTGTTGCAGGTATTCCATTTTATCCAAGAGATCGCAGCAGTGATCAATATCAGATGCTCAGAGTAGAACAGAGGGACAGGAAAAGTATATAATGGTGCTTCCCACAAATACTCTACAGCAGCTTGTGACTTCCAGAATGCCTGAGTCAAAGGTGGAATCCATATATTTACTGATCTCCATGGCAGCCTTTTTCCATTAGGTTCAGCAGCTGCCAACACTGAAAAAAACCCTGTGACAGACTCCTCACTCACCTAGAGCACAGCTAGCTCTGGTATGCAGACAAAGTATTCAGCATTGCATCCCAAACAATGGAGCAATCCCAAACCTGACAGCAAGGTGGTTAAAAAGCTGCCTTGGAAATAGCACACCTGGGTTTCAATCCCACTTTCATGTGTAACCACTTAGGAAAATGAAATTACATCAGTAGGAGAGAGTGGGAACATAAAGAGTAGTTGAAAAATGCATTTGAGTGTTCTTTGTGACAAAGGAGGTAACCCAGTCTACATACTGCACTCTGAGTTAGCAACTTGTTAGATAAGAGGACTCATCCTCTAGTCTGTAAAATCAAATATTTCACAGAATCACAGAACAGTGCAGGTTAGATGACATCTCTGGAGATCACCTAGCTCAATGCCCTGCCCCAAGCAGGCTGCCCCAGCACCAGGTCCAGTTGGGGTTTGAGTATTTCCAAGGATGGAGACACCACAGCCTCTTTTGGAACTCTGTTCCAGTGTTGATCTCTTCCCTAAATCTAAATGGATTTTCTTTAATTTAAATTTCTGTCCTTTTACTGGTACCTTTAGGAAGATTCTGGTTTGGTTGTTTTTATTGTCATCTGTCCCTACTCCCATGGTGGCACAGTCACAGTGTGTGACAGCCATAGAGTTAAGCTTGAATCTCACCCCAATTACAGCTAGGAATTTTTATCCATAGATTTCAATATTGGCTGTTGTACAAATGATTTCTTTTCTTGCAAGTCATGAGAATGACAGCAGGAAACCACCTTTTCTAAAAAACTAATGTAGGTGAAATATTTCTTTTAATACCCACTTCTTCCAGAACTACTTTTCTCTTTCTGATTTTTATGTTGCCACTGTTGTCATGCTATTTATTTATGTGGGAAGGCATTACAGAGGGAGCAATTAAATCTTTTCCTTGGACATGCTATGTGCAAGAAGATGAGTTTTCAATACAGGATTTGGCAAATGAGTGTTGCCAGCAGCAGACAAGAAGCCTCAAACTCATCCATCACTAGGATATCCAAAAAAAGGTGCCCAAGGAATTTGACCTGGAAAGGGAAGGAGTGTTCACACCTGTGAGCGGCTCACCCAGACACTTGCACACAGCTTATCAGTACAAAACAGTTCAAAGTAAATAAAAACACCCCATGCAGCAATATGATTGAGTTACATTTAAAAACCATAGTCAAATCCCACTGGCTTCAGGCTAAACACACATTTACATGCTCTGCTGAACACAGTTTGCTGTACCTGAGCTCCACCTCCCAGAGGGGTGCAGCCACCTCCTGGGGGAAAAGTTTTGTGAAGGAGAAAGCAGTATGGCAGAAGGGAAGGGGAAGATCTAAGATGCTCCTAATGACAAACTCATCAAAGCTTCAGAAAATGACAAATTTCCCCTCCACCATCTTAAAATGCCAATTATCCTTACACTGACTTGAGTAGTACATTGACAGTCGCAGGACACACCGATGTTTTGGAGGAAAGTTACTCCACTTCCATTCACAATGATTTTCTCTCAACAAAAGTGAACATCTTTCAGATACAGTGACTGCCCTACATAATGGGTTTCATTCTGCACATCCTGGCATGGAACAGGAAAGAAAGCCAAGTGCTTCCTGAGGTTAAGCACACCCAACAGGAGGGCTAGGTACAGCTCCTACTGAGTGAAAGTAGATGGTGAGATCTGTGCTTGGTAATTCCTGAAAGTAGAGAATAACAAAGTATGTGTGCATCTGAGCAGAGACTAACAAATAAGCAAAGTATATGTGCATCTGAGCAGATGTGGGCTGGAACAGCATCCTTGGCCATGCAAATATAGCACTTGCTTCCTCCTTTGGCCACACTTGTGCTACTAAGCAGAAACCATTTGCTAACCACACAGCAGTGGCATCCACATGAGCAGCAAACCAGACTCCTCGTCTCTTCCTGCTTTGCTCAGCACTTACTGACCACAGGAACAAACAGAGGGCTGTGCTCCTCAGCTGCTCCATGCAGGATCTGCTGTTCTCACAGGGACAGCAGGGACAGGCCAGGCCTGTTCCATAGCAGCCATTTGTCCTCACATAAATCTCACTGCCAACACAGCAGCGACACACACAGCAAGGAAAAGCCAGCTGAAGGGGAGCATTCCCCTCTCAAACTGTGTGTTTGCAAGAGCAAACATCTTAAAACTTAATATCCAAAGCTGGTGATATCCCTGTTTTTAATCTGGAAATTGAACATGAGCTCCCCTACATCACTGGCAGTGGATACAGGCCTGTCTGCTACAGAACGTGCTTCTGAGGGGAACTCTTTACTGCTAATAATAAAAAGTCCCAAATTCCTTGCAAATTCGCTGTCCCTTTCAGAAGAGGGTTCCAGAAAGCTCAGAGCTCTAATCCAAGTTGTTAATAATCCATAAAAAATACAGCATAATAATTCAAAAATAGTCTCTTCCAACAGACAGTAAATGGAAACTGCCTGCTTTAAAGTATATTTTGACAGCTGCTAG
Organism: Arremon aurantiirostris; assembly: GCA_035583995.1. NCBI lineage: Eukaryota > Metazoa > Chordata > Aves > Passeriformes > Passerellidae > Arremon > Arremon aurantiirostris. The sequence goes on along the minus strand of JAXCLO010000056.1, from coordinate 68,956,391 downwards.
CATCATTCAACATTTCAAATAAAAGAATCTGCTCAAAAAGAAACAGAGTAAGCTAAAAAATTTGAAACAACAAAAAGGTCTCTTGTGACAGCTCTGATTTTCTTCTCTTCTGTGTCATCTTCAGCTATTGAATGGAAACACACTAGTGGGATATGAGAGAGGGGGCTGCAGGGAAAATTCTGAGTGTTGTATCCTTTTCAGGGAAGTTTAATGGCATTTCTGAGAAGAATTTTGATTGACAGGATTAGTGCCAGCACTAAAAGTTTCTATTTGTGGATCCTGGAGCTCACAGCTCCTATAAAAAATAAAAAGAGTTCAGAAAAGGGCTTTGTGCAAATGAAGGCATTCCCTCAGCAGGGAAGGTTCATGTGAACCTCTTCTGTGGCTTCCCTTCACATGGGTTTTTCTGTGGAAATAGGATAGCAGAAAGTCCCTGGAGAACACTCTCTCCATGAGGCAAAAGGTTTGCTTCCATTTTCTAGGTTGGTCCTTGGGGAAGGTTTCTAGAAGGAGTCAAAATCAAACCCTAAGAATGAGTGTTCCCAAATTTTGTGGAGGGAAACATTTGGTTCCACTTTCTTTTCTTTTGGATTTATTTCAGCTTTTAGATCAGACTAACTTTTACTTTCTGAATTCCCACCTCCTTCCTGCTAAGACAATCTAGTATTTTCCCAGCATCACTCAACTCAAAAGATTTCAATTCTCTAATCACCTATAAAGACATGGGACAAATGATTAAGTTAGCACAACCACTATGTTTTATTTGATTATTGTCAAATCTTTAAGTACTATCTCAAATAAACCATCTTTACAAGGGGTAACGCATTACATTTCAAAACAAGAAATTGGAAATGAACCAATGCTGCTCCATTGCAAAAACAAGGGAAGGACACAGCATTGCAGTTCCCACAGGAAGTGCACACCAGTTTGCTGAACCATCCTCCAGAAACTTCGAAATGGAAGAAAAGACGGGGTAAAAAAATTACCCTCTTCACTTTCTACATCCCTTCTCTAGTACCTTCCTTACAGGATAACCTAGTTCAGATCCACTTATTCTATCCCAGAAGTTTTTGTGCATTTTATTTGCATGACATCTGGATGGTTTTGCCCCATTTTTTCCTCTGCTCTTCTGTTTTCCCTCAACTCTACTGTTCTCCAGCTTATTTGCTCACTCCTGTTCACATTGTTGCTATACCAAACTTAAACCAATGTTTTGGCCCAGATCCTCTTCCTCCTACTCCTTATTGTTATTGTCCTGGTATTTCCTACCTCTGATCCTACCTGTTTTGGAGGTTGTTCCCATAAACCTCCAATATCTCCCTTCTTGCACCTTAAAAATTCTTGGATAATGTAATTTCCTCAAATTATAAACATCCCTCTGCATTTGGGCTTAAAAATGTCTGCATTTTGATTGAGGCAAGATGAACAGAGCTAAACTTCCACACAGGAAAAATGTCACAGTGCACCAGAATGCTGCCACTTACTCAGGAACCATGCAAAAACCCAATGCAAAAAAACTCTTAAGTGGCTTTATTAGGTATGGAAAGCTTGCAAATCAGGCATCACAAAGAATGTCCCAGTAGTCACATTATTGGTGATTAATACATATATCTTCTTCCATAGGCTGTTTCAGTGACCCAACAAACCACTGCTTTTATTCCAGATACTATCTGGGAACAGTTGGAGCTTTGATGCTTTCAGCTCCCACTGCTGCCAGTGTTTAATATAACTGGTACACAACTCTGAGTTCAGATCCACTTACTCTATCCCAGAAGTTTTCATGCATCTTATTTACATCACATCTTGATGGCTTTGCCCCATTTTTTTCTCTGCTCTACTGTCCTCCAGTTTATTTGCTCACTCCTGTTCAAGTCTTGCTACACCAACCCTTTAAGGTTGCAGCATTACTACCTCAATTTTAATTTAATTAAAAATGCCTGCAGAAAGGACCAGATATGTCTAAATACTCAAGGGCCTCTAGATGGCTACACAAATACTGAAATTTTGGTCTGCTCAGGAGACCAGACTAATTATAGATGGGCACCATCAGGAACCAGCTTTGCCACCACATGCTGGAAAATGGATCATCACCCTGACTTCATCCTCTTCTGCCCCATGGATGGAAGAAATGAAGCTGCAGGAGAAGGCATGGCAAGCATTGTCTATTTTCTACCTGTTCACTCCATGTGCAAACACAAGACCTGGCAGTTTGCAATCCATCATCTGGAAGAAAACCACCAAGGCTGCCTGTCAGCCTTCAAACACTACCTGTGTGCTCAGTGATGCCTGAGCTTTGCCAAACCCACTCCATTTATTTTAATGAACTACAAGTCATGACTTCAACATGCAGTTTTGAATCTCTCCTCATATAAACAGCAAGGAATGTGCACATGGAAAAAAAGTTATCCTGGTCACACCTAGAACTTTTCCAAGAGGAAGGGCATGCTCAGGTACTGTAGATGAGAATCAAGATGACTGAGCCCCAGCTACTTGTTTAGACTGTTAGTCTTGCTTTCAGTGGTAGGAAATATTACATAAAATCCATGTAACACATACAAGCTAAGTGCAAATGATGAAAGAAATCAGCAAGGGAAAAGAGGCCAGAGAGCTGTTGTGATGGAAGAATAGCAGCTGGGAAAACTGAAGTCAACCCAGCTATGTTATTTTTTAATTAAAAATAAACATAGCCTTTGTTGCCAAGGGATTGGTTAGCATTCCATTAAAAAAAAAAAAAAAGTAATTTTGTTTTACTTCATTCTCATTCCCCTCCTAACCTCCTTCCCCCTCCAAAAAAGTATTTATAGATTTTGCAAAAAAGAACATGGTCATAAAGTTTAGTTTAGAATCTACAGCACCACACAGAACCACCTACTTTTAAGGCATTCTCTTCCTCTCACACCAATGCCTCTTTGATTAAAAACAGTCAGACTACAATTTAATTTTGTTAATTATTTTGTCTTCTGCTGCTGAGGTCCATGCTAGCTGTACAAGTATGCATGACTGAAGTGCACATGTGTGAAGGGTAAAAACCCTGTTTGGACAGCCCTTCTAATGGAGGTTTCAGCAGAGCCATGTTCATCCTTCCAAGTTCAGGCTTGCTTCTCTTTGACACTAGAGCAGCTTTTGCTCACATCTGGTTAGGGGTTTGTCCTAGTATTTATGACATTTTTTTGTGTCCAAGACCAGTGAAGATCTTACACTTTTTCTTTGCAGTCCTCACTTCGCAAACAAGAGTCGCCTAGCAGAGAAAAACCAAAGCATCCGAAGACTCAGTTGAGAATTTTCACACATTCCAAGGACTCAAAGGTTAACTATTTTTAAAGGCTGACTACCTTATTAGCCTCTTTACCCACAGCTTTTCATTCATTCATTCATTCATCTTTGACATTTCTTGTGTGCTTTTATTATGCCTGACCTCAGAGAAGGTTCCTGCTACCAAGCTCTTCTCTACACAGCTTCCACATCACATTTCAAAATCTTATCAGGCGTAACCAACTCCTCTTTTCTCATTCACCATCTGTTTTGCTAGTTACACATTTTATTTAAGAGGTTTTAGGCCATTACTCGTATGAAATACATATCCAGAGGCAGTTGCAATTGTTCTGGTAAAACACATAGTAGTTGAGGGGGCAAACCTCCCCAAACCAGATCAATTAAATGGATGTTTTCTGTAGAAATATCCATCTTCAGCTGAGCAAATAGATCAGTTCTAGTTGAATCAAATAAAGATCTATCTAATAATTAGGCACTAAGCTAAAGGGTGAGAAAAGAGAATTAGAGTGAAGTAAAAATAACTGCATGTACATCCTGCATCTCAGGGAAGTACAATCACATCATCCACCTAAAGGGTGTTCAGGAGTGGGATTGTTCCCTGCCTGGACTGTCTGGAATCACTCCAGCTTACATTAAAAGAAAAAGGGAAAAATAATGAATTGTTCATTCAGTGCAGAGCAACTATAAAGAGAATCATGACCAGTAGCAGCAGAGTACAGGATGGCAAATGCACTCACATTTTCACAAGAGAAAGACTCAATATTCACCCCCAGCTGCACAGAGGGCATTTCAACCTTTAATCTTACAAAGAAATCTGAAAATAGATTAAACTGGAAGTGCTTCTCTTTCTGCTTTTCTATTTAACACACTGCTTCTATGCATCCTGATGAACTTTCAGAAAGATTTTGAATTCATGAAAATTTAAAGACAGAAATAATTTTTCACCCAGCTCTGGTCAGTATGTGCTGACTCACATCCAGATTCCTCAAGTATTTGAATCTTCCATTGACTCCAGAGAAAATTTGTGGCTGACCACAGAGCAAAATCTTAGCTAACTAAATACCATAATGCATATTATTTGCCATGCAACAGCAAACACAGGAGAAAGAGGATCTGAGGTTGCAAAACCTTTTTCTTTATGCTTTGCATATTTTTTGGAATAAGAAACATAACCACATTAGGCAAAGCAATGTGTTTGTTTTGTCTCAAGGACATTGGCTCACAAATAAATGTTACTGCAGCTAGTCAGAGTTCAAGTCATTGGTGCCCAAACTATAAAAGAAAAAAAGAAAAAGACAAGGCCTTTGGAAATGAAATGTTATTCCTTGTCCCAACAAAATATAAATAACTCAACAGTTTAGTGACCAGCAGTACACAACAGAATGAATTCTGGGTATCCAAGCATCAAAGCATGACAATGAAACATTCCATGAACATTAACTCTTATGTGGCAACACAAAATTGGGTTAGAAAATAGGAGAAACTGAGTGAGACAAATAACTTGGCACTGACAGACCCTACCCATGCTAAGCTTCAGCCTCCTTGGGTTTTACACCAATTTCCCTGCAAGAATAGATTTTAGCTGAATTAAACATGATTGGAGGGATGGTTTTATCTTTCAGATGGTCACTTGCTGCCAGAGTCTAAGGGTTACCTGAACATGGACAAGTCAGAGAGGCTTCTCAGCTAAACTTTCTTTTCCAGGTAGGGTGACTCTTTGACTACCAAATTAGAAACTTGCTAATTCTTCCTACTGAGGAGGATTCTATTATCATCCTCACAGTGTTTTCGCTTTTCTTCAAGATCTGCAACATCTCAGCCTAGAAACCAAACTCAAGGAAAAGCTTTGGGAGGTTCCTTCCATTCCCTTTCACATGGGAGGGAGGGTACAATGATGAATCCTGAGCAGGACAGGGGAACCAAAATAAACCTCAAAAGTGCAAGGGGAAGACAGAATATCCTGTCTAGAGGGAAGGAGTTGTAAAAATCTAAGAAATGCCATCAGACATTTTATTCAGAACAACAGTCACAGCAGCAAGAATAACAGTGATTTTGCTGTTTTTGCTGAGAGGCTTCCCTCACCATATAACAGCACTATTTTGTCTTTTACATCTCAGACCAAGCAGCTAAAGCCACTGAAAATGCAAGCATGTGCCAAAATGGGCAAATCATTCAAAACCATCCACATGTACCATCTTCATCTAGCAAACAGAAAATGGAATGCTATTTACAGCCCTTTGGTATTTCTTTGTTTCTCATGGGAAACCAGTTGATGTTGTCTACTGCCAGCTCTCATTGTTAGCAACACTCACAGAGAGTTTATTAATTTTATGTCTTGGTGCCATTTGTCCAAAACAACCCTTCTATAAGGATCACATTAGATTGATGAACAGTAAAAGTATCCTAGGGACATCAGAACTCATTCACCAAGTGGAATTCAAGAAGACTGATGCTTAAATTTTATGTATTTATTATTAAAAAAAAAAATCCTCGTTAGGCAAATGAAGATTTCCTTGATCTTTAAGTTGTCGAAATACACAAAACTAAACAATATCCACCCACTCCAATAATTTCTCCTATTCTGCAATACACAAAACCACAGTTCAACGCACATTTCTATTTGAATACTCTCCATCTTCCTTTCCCAGCCCTGCTGCAAATCCATGAATTAAGCAGAAATGCTGCCTGTATCATCCACACTGTGGAGCCAAGTTAACACTTGTCCCAGTTGACAGCAGAATAATTTTATCTGGAATGGCAAAGAACTCCACCAGAACTGTCACATTGTGGCAATGACATGAAGGTACCACCAGTTCAGATTCATTTCTTTTGGTGTAAGTCACACAGAGCATCTCTGGTCTCTGCAGCCCCTAATGCTTTTAAATTTATTGGGCCTCACTACCTATCACAGCTTACATCTCCTTTATGAATACTTAAAATAACATTTCCACCTGTAGATCAGTGAAAAAAAGGTGACAGGAGCAATAAAATCTGCACTGTGCTTCAGATAAAAACACACCCAGAACACACAACACAAGGATGAAAGAGAACCTGGAAAATTAAAGCAATGGAAAGATGTTAAAAACAAAGAGAAGCAGTGATACACAGGCATCAAAGAAGGTGAAAAAGATGGGCAGAATGATTGGCACAAAGGGGATGAGACAGATTTAGCAATACACTTGGATAAGTCCATTACACCAAGGCCCAGAGCAGTTCTTAGAGCACCTCCAGCTTCATGGTGTCACTTCAAAGCATTATGACACTATTCTTTTATATTTAGAATATACATTTAGTACATATAGTATCCTCAGTGGTGCTCATCCCCTCTTCAGGCACCAAAACCAAAGATATTCTGCCCTGCATGATTTTGTGTCTAGTAAAGAGGCCCACACACCAGCAGAGAAGGAATCTCTGTTGATTAAGTGTCAGATAGGAGGAGTGCACAAAAAGCCTTGTGATAACAAATACTGCTTGCAACAGGGCTCATTCTACCTGTGTGTCCAGAAACAGGAGATTGAAAATAGATAATCAAAGAAATGAGGGAAAAAAAGAGAAGAATGGGGGTTTGAGAAGTTAAATGGCTGGTGCTGTAGCTCTGAGTTTAATCCACCAAACAACTTTCATCAGAACAATTAGATTGTTCTCCTCTGGGCCATTCATCATCTCAGATATTTTTCTAATTTTGACTTCTACCCACCAGAGATCAGAAACCTTCGGAAAAAAATTATCATCTAGGGAATCCTCCAGTGGAATTTGGACTGGCCTCCATCATTCCTCCAGTCAGTGCTTCTTGACTCTTTCCCATCGAGCTCAGTGCTGCAGAGCAATGCCTGGAATGGCAGCTCTGGCAGCCCACTTAGGCACAGGGAGACTTCCAATTAATGTCTGAATACTCTGAATTTTCCTCCCAGGGCATCAGAAATGGACAGCAGTTTTAGTGATCCTTCTAGTAGCAAATCCCTGTGCCACTCATGGTTTGTGCCTATTTGTGGGAAATGAAAAGAGCTGCATTCCAGCCTGAGGAAAACACAGCTGAAACTCCACACAGAGGAGTTTCAGGTAATACTTAATTATCTCTTCACCTGGCTAAATCCCCATGTTTTTTTTTTTCAATACACAACCTCAAATATATTTCTCCTCACTTTTATAGTCAACACTCAACCACATTGCGGTTTTTGTTTCTGTCTGTGCTATGCATAGGATTTCCACTGCAATAATGAGTGATTCAAAGTTTTCACTCTCACAACAAACTTGTGAAGGAAGTAGTGATTTCTGTTCTCATTTTACAAAAGGCTCATTATAAAAAGAAAGAAAATAACGTGTACAGCCACAGATACGTTCTGTGAATGAGGAGCTTACATGGGGGCCTCCCAGTGTGTCAAACAGCGAAACATTTTTAGTATTATTATTTGGTTTTCTTTACAGGGGGAAAAAATTTTTAAAAAATAGCCACTTTTTCTGAAAAGAACAAATTATTCATTTCCTAGAAACACAAAACTGGTTTCTGTCAAATTCTTTCAATGGTATGCTCTGAAAAGGGAGAGAGGGCAGTGACAAATATGGCAGAAGATGGTGAACTGCTGCCTTCTCCAGAAACAGCAAATCCATGGGTGTCAGCTTCCTTGCTTGAGCCAGAACCAAAGCACACATTTTACACAGGCTGAAGGGCCTCTTTATACAACCATAAATGACATATAAATCATTTAAAATAATGGAGGGAAGAAGAGGATGTAGAAAACAGAGGAAGTTTCAGACAAGTCCCAAGTATTGTCTTGTTCTAAGCCTACAAAAGAGCAGGAATATCTTTGGTGTCCCTCTAGAACTGCCACAGGATCTCCTGTGCTTGACCAAACATCTCTGAAGACAACACATGAAAATCTCCATGGAATTAATGCGGACACAGGGATTTCTCAGCCCCCAAAGAGTTTGCCATTCTTCAACCATCTAGCCAGATCTAATATAATTTCGGACAAACATTCATAAGAAAGTTGTCTATAATAAATTTCTGCTTATGTGACAGATTTATCTCCATTTTTAAATACCAGCCTCAATACAAAGGCTGCCTGGTTGTACAAAGCAGTGGTGGGCTAGTTTGCCCTCTTTGGTACCATGTCACCTTGGTGACATGTCCACAGCCAAACAATAATAGAGCACACTATCAATGTAAACTTTAGAACAGAGAAAGGGGGGGGAAAAGAAAATAAGCAAAAACCCTAAACCAAAAAACCTCACAGATACCATTTCACCAGTTCAATCCTGCATTTACAACTGCAACCTTTGGCTAATACACAAACAGCTTCTCCTAGGAAGAAAAAATTGCAGTACTTCAATGAGAAGTACAATGCTGAACAGATGAAGCTGAGCCCTGACAAATCCCTGGGCAGATAGAGTTATTTCAGTTTGAGAGCCTGGAGTGTGACTGGAAGTCCAAACACTTTGAAGATGACATAAATCAACGTAGCCTCTCCTTCAACTTGGTGATTTCCTCTGCTTGGAGCCCCTTCCACTTTGAGAGAATGGATATAAACTGTTCTCTCAAAGCCATACACACTGTTCACTATGGATTATGTGAAGTACTTTTTTCAAGAAGAGAAAAATGAGCTTTTTTCCTCACGCTTGCCTGTACAGTTTAAAATCTTATTATAATGACGGTGCTGGGTGACTATTTTGGCTGTAGAGCAATGACAGAAAATCAGCTTTTCTCCAACTTAAATGCAGAGGGAAATCTCAGTACCATGGCATGAGGGAGGTGTGGTGACACAGGACAAGTCCTCTTGTAGCCAAGGGGGAGTTTCAATACATTTTTGAAGACTACAGGCTATAGGGATCCATGGTGGGTTTCTGGTTCTGCAATTTCTTCCACCTCCACACCAGGATATTAGGGCAACCAGATAATTAGCTCTGATTCCTTTGGGATGTCCTTAGATGTCCCATGTGAGGGGAGCCAGCTCAGTTACGAGAAAAGAAGTCATTTCAAGAAAGTGAGCAGTGAGATTCAGGTGGAGAATTGCTCAGTCCTAGCGATACAAGCTACCATGGCTGTGCCCCAAAAATCTGGGATCACTCTGTACCAGAGAGGAACTGCAGGATTATGCCTGTTCAGCTGGTCTGAAGGGTAAAAACACCTTCTGGATCTTGTTCTTGCAAAAGTTTTCCCTTGCTCTTTCCTCTACTATGAAATACCAAACATCACACAGACAATGCATCATGAGGCTTTTCACAAGCTTTGCACAATCCAAAGACTGATTTCCAGCTTCCAGACTATAATTTGTCCACAAAACATAAGCTGAATTTAATTTCTATAGCAGCATCCCCACTGGGGGTATTGGTGCTCCATGAACTATCATATTCACCTCCAATAACTCCAGAGAAAAATCCCTATTTGGGCCTACAGATCAAATAGACTTTTATATGATCTATCTTGGAACAGATGTAGTACAAAAATAGTATGCAAACATACACACACCATACTATCTTCCATAGTCTAAATAAAGCACAGCAGAACACTTTCTCAGGTAGGAACTTTTCTGGAGAAACTAGAAAAATACACATTAATAAGATTTTGCTCTAAAGCAAAACCAAGGTTAGGAAAAATACACATTAATAAGGCTTTGCTCAAAAGAATAAGAACGGTACACTGATAAAAATGCTTCTACTGGAACAATTATCTTTAAAAACTCAGCATCTTATAAGGAACTGCTCTAATTGTTGCCTTAATCAACATCATAGCTTCTAATACAACTTGCAATTAACATATGGTAAATAGCATCTGCCAATTAGCCTGTGATGTGCACTGTACATCTGATTCGTGTTTCCACTGGAATGCAGATATTAGTGCTGGAACTTGTCCAGGGTCTCTGCTTTGGCCTCTAATGCTCTGTAGATGAGCAGCCCTCAGCTTTATGCAGCAGTTAAGAGGAGGACAAGATTCCTGCACACATGAATTAGGTCATAGATATGAACCTTGAAAGGAGGTTCATTAGTCATTTTTAGAGCTCCACTACTTTAAAGTGGAAGAAAATAAATCACAGAATACATCCACTTGATCACTGCATAGTGTCATCACAGACAGCAAAGTTAAAACTGTATTAATCACACATATCCCACCATTTCTTCTTTTCTTGCCTGGCCATCCTTTCCCTTTTCCTTTGTTAAACTTCATAGACTGGAATAAAACCACAGGCATTTTATTTTATTTAATTCTTCAAGATCTAATCTCTGCTGTTGTCAAGTGTCCTCTATGGATGGCTAAGGATTCACACTTTCCAAGACCACCTACATTTGCTCAGCATCTCTAAGGACAGTTTTGCACAGAGCCCACAGTTTTTGCTCCTGATCAAGCTGCAATTCTCAAATACCCAATGCTTAGCAAGTCACAGAGGTAAGAGATGTGAAGCCCCCTAAACTTCTTGCACATTAAAAAAACACAAGACAATGAGGGATTTTAAGTAACTGCATGATCAAAGCAAGAAGAAAGAAAGAGAGCTATCTTAAAACTTCCCTAAGTGTTGATTTAACTTTCTGAAACCAAAATCATTCAAAGGGGCATGCTCCAAAGTTAAAAATAATTTTTAAAGACCATACCATGGAAAGCCTATGCTTTTACCTGTCTTGGTAACTCATTCTAGAGTAGCACAATAAGTTTTATCAAAAAGATTCAACAACTGGTGAGGGTGACAATTTTTGTCAGGGTTCCAGAAATAAAGAATGCCACAGCTATCAATCAAAGCCTATTAAAACATCCTTTTACCAGCAGGAGAAAGCTGTGACCTAGGAATCAAGATGAGCCTTCTCTGTCTCTGTCACATGGTTTTGGGGTGAGACTGGGGACAGGGGGTTACCTCAATGCTGCTTCTTCCCCTGCTGCCCTTTGCTTCTCATCTCATCAGATCTTAAGTCCTTGAGGCCTTGGAATGCTTTTCAACATAAACAGTGCTTAAGCTCCCCCTAAGTGTGGTATAAAACTATTAATACAGAAAATAGAAAGTGTTTTGGTTTCTTCTCCCAGGGATAGAAAGAATACCAATAGAAAGTCAAAGGAAGCACGCAAAATTTTCCACACTGATCTATTGACTGCATGCTGCAGAGTCAAGGTCCATTAGGAGCAACGTGGGCCTTGCTCCAGCCTGAAAGCCAAAGCTCAATTGTCATTTCCATCTGTGTAATGTACACAGCAAAGGTTTCTGTGCACCATTCCATCAGGTGCTCCTGCTGCTGTCAAATGCAGAAAGGGAAGAAAATGGAAACATGAAGCAATGAAGTAATTTTCCTTCCCATATACAACCTCAGGCTGAGATGATGTCAGGTTTCACAAGCAAAACCAGTTGGAATGACAGCAACATTTGAGAGGAGAAAATCCACAGGAAACCTATATTTTTCAAAAAAGTGCTTCTGCTGATTCAACAGGCAGCATCCTTACTGCAAAGTCTGAAACTAATCAGGGCTGTGTGTGACACATGGATGTCACTATGGCTTTCACAGATTGGGGGAAAATTGCCCAAAAGCAATTTCTCTCTTCTATGCTAAACAACTCCTGAAGGGATTATAAGGCTGGTTACCTTTACTCTCAAGATATGCAGCTTCCTGCTGAACCATAAAATATTGTATTGGTCTAGTAACTGCTGTAATTTCTGAGAGCTCTCAATCATCTCTACCAAATTATGAATCATACACTAAAAAAGGGAAAGAAAAAACCAGGTCCCTTTGATCCTCTTACTGGAATAAAAAATGGGAAGGGTAGACATGGTGGGAGGGGGCAGTCATGCTGCCATTATTACAGCAGCACTGGGGGTGCTGCTCCTTCCAGGGAATTTCTCTGCAGGACAGCTGTGGTTGGGCTGCATCATTTTCCAGGTGTAAGAGAACAAGACTTGGACTGAGCACACAACCCTCACTCTTGACCTTTAGTCACTGCTCAAAGTCACACTAATTTTTACAAGAGAAGTAGAAGCAGTTTGGAGAATTATAGAGTGAGGGGAACTTGAATTTGTCCCCTCTGTAGATTCAGATGCATGCATACTCTACATCTAGATTTATTAGATCCTGCATACCAGGATTCATCTGGCTGTATCAAAACATGGATCTGCTGCCTTCCTCTTTCCTCCTCACAACCAAAAAGTCTTTAGCAAAAACAGAGATTGGAGAGAACAAAAATCTTCTTTCCCCACATTCACTCCTCTTGCTCCTGGCTTGCTGCTATTTCACATGCACTACTATTCAGGACAGCAGTCTTCTTTTGAGGTAAGATTTGAAAAAGAAGAGGGGAAAACTGACCCATTTTTCCGCCCTTGCATATGGCTATGTAGAAAGACAGGTGAGGAAGGTACACAACACTTTAGCTGATGTATTAGTGACTCCTGTCATTTTGGGGTAAACTTAGACTTGGAAAAAATGCAGCAAGTTTGAATCACATTAAAGCCCTGATTTAGCAAAGTGCTCTGAAACACATGCTTATAGTTAAGCCTGTGCCTAAATGCTTTGCTGAATTAGGACCTATGTTGGTAAAAGGGGCAATTGATTAATGGCTTCTGACAACCACCAGAAACTAATGAGCCACAGACCTCTGCTTTTTCCTCCAAATGACTGTACTTAAACCCAAAGGAAATTTCATTATGGAAACAGAAAACACTTATAAATAAATCATATATGTCTCCTTCACAAATATTAATTTTTATCTGCAATTAGTGGTAAACCCAAAACTTCCTTTCATACAGTAATCAGAGACAGTGCCATTTGCCCTACAAAGCTGGTTATTCTTTCAAACCCATAAATTTCTCCCTATAACTCCATGGTTTACAGAAAGCTCTGTGAACCCAGCTAAATCAACCATGAAATATGCAGGATCCAAGAGAGGAACCAAAAGGTTGCCTGAGACAAACTCCAGGGTGAATCATGCCAGCACAGCACAACCCACCTAAAACAGAGAGAGCTCAGCAACACAACATGCTGAAATCTGCTTCATGCAGCTTCCCTCTGAGACACATCAAACCCCAGGGAATTCACATATTGGCTAGCTCCCACATGAGAGCTGGAAAACCTATAGAATAGTGAGAACTTCAATCCTCAAAGATCCAATCCAGCTATTTGCCAAGTGTTCACCATTGTGGAGGTTTTCTGAGTAACCACGTGTTTTAGCTTTTACTTTAGGATCACATTTAGGAGCAGGAAAATCCTCTTGCACATGTACAGGAGCCATGGCATTCAAGCCTAATGTCAGCCTCACCTAAATCTCATTCAGCAACTCAACTTGGTTTGCCTAGCAGTATCTCTGCAGCATAACACTGACACCTCTCCCAGCAGGAGGAAAGCAATCCCTTCTGTTAACACTGATCTAACAGATCCAACTTCAAGGTAGTAAGTTACAAAACAGGGACAAAAATATCTGAGGTCTCATTGTTATCACTCATAAGGTATGCAAAAATATTCTCCCTTTTTCCATTTGTGCATTGGTGTTTTAGTCATCTAAATCAGCTTTAGTAGATATACATTAGGGAGTGAAAACACGAGAAATACACAACTGATGCCATACAATGAGCATTTACAGAGGCTCCAGGGCAGAAATGGAGTGGCTTTCATGCCACATGGGAACTGTGAGCAGTTAATTTCCTTCATTCACACCCTCTTCTTGAAAGAGCACTACTTCACCTCTAATTTTATGGATAACCAACTATGAGCCCTCATGGACAATTTGTCACTGAACCATGACCTACTGATGAGATGGAGACTTCAGCTGCCACAGTTTTATTAAAATGTTTCTTGAATATCCATTATGGCCTTTGTAACAGGGATGAACTCTTAAGGGCAGCTCTGAGGAAAGAAAAGTGACACCACTAGCATTCCTGAGCCTTGGGGAAACGACCAAACCCCGGTTTTGTTGTTATTTTTTTTAATCCAGAAAAAAATTCAGCTCTCTAGGATCAGATCTCCATGGATCAGACAGATTCTAACAATGCCCCAGAGGAAAGGGTGGGGAGGGAAAAGGAAAACTCTTGAATTTTTTTTTGCACAAATCTACAAAAATAAGATATTACATTATTAAGTAAGTACTCAGTGTTTACACTTCTGTTTCACTGTGAAGAGGAAAACAAATATCTACCTTTGCACAAGTGACTCATCAATATGTTTATTGTAATTCAGATCCTGCCTCAAAACATACTCGAAAGTCTATTTCATGTTTCCATGGATTTCAATTACCATTTTGTAAACGCACAAACAGAATTTTATAAACAACAACTTGCAGCCAGCTAAGGTCTACATATTCAACACAGTACCATGCACAAAATATTCTTAAGGTTCAGATGGAAAATTTCCAGCAGATTCAAAAGGAAGACAAGGTGGTGAGTTTAAAAACATATGTCCTTACCCACAGAGTGCATGGGAAAGTTTGAAACAGCAGGTATTTCCTTTTCCTAGCCCTGTGAAAATGCACAGTGTATCAGTTATCACCCTCAGAGGTAAGCTTGGATAGTTCTGAATGTGAGTGCTCTGGCTGGGAAGTCACCAACATAAAGCTCATCCCTTTAGGAAGTCTCTTCTGAGAATCTTGGCCAGATTCAGCTTTGCCCACACTGAACCCACAGATTTACACCACTGATATCTGGGCCCATCCATCACACCCACACCTGAGCAAATATAAAATACCCCTTATATTCTTCAGGGGATTAGAGCTTTTCCTCTACTTCATTACAGTGACAGATCCATTGTGAATTATCACCATTATGCTTCATGACAGTAATGAGTCCAATTTTCTATTTCCTAGGCCTTGTATTTCCAAAGCTGTTTTCTGTACTGCATATTTCCACTGACAGGCACTCTTTTTCATTCCCCCTCTCTGGCCTGGACTGAAAGAACAGCTTGGCATTACAGACAGTGATGAACCCTTCCCTCCAAATGTGCTGCTGTGAACTCAGCAGGCTCAAACCCTGGCAATCAGGCTCTAGGAACTCACAATCTCACTGCTACACCAACGCAGGTGTTCTCAATTCACTTCTTCAGGGAATTTATAAGACCTGTTCTCTTCATTAACAACCATCTGAGCATTTAGGAAGCCAGGCTGGAGGAGATCAGGATGATTTTCCCACTGCTATGGGGAGAATCCTGCATTCTTCAAAGACTGCAAAGTCTTTAAGTCATGGTGTTTCAAGGGGGATTAGAGGAGCAAGCACCTTGCTTTAAGCTGTCCTTCTTCCATGGAAGGAGGCGGCTTCCATTTTAATAACAAGATATCTTCCACAGGACTCACTCCACTTCCAGCAAAATATGTTTGTTCTTCTGTCATGGCATTACCTCTTCTTTCTCAAGATTTCTAAAAGCAGATATTAAAAATTAATGTGAAGCACACCCATAGGTGTTGAAGAAACTTGGCTCCAGACACATCCTGCTCTCCCAAAGTGTTTCTCTAATTGCTTTTCTAAGCACTTGCAAGAGTCTCACTGAAGCATTTCATGCATGCATTTTCATTCCCCTCCTTGCTCTAGGGCTTGCCTCCCTGTTTCAGTGTATTTTGTTTTTCAGCTTGACCTATTCCATGAATCTGAATGTGGCTGAATAAATCAGGCAGCCCAAGCAATTGAGAGAGATCACTGACAATATTCATTGACACAAATCTTGCTATTAATAGCTTTTAAAAAAAAAAACATTAAAGTTAAGAATTACAAGTGAAGAGACAAGTAGCCCGAACATGCAAAATTAGGTCATTTCCAGCTTTGAGCAATCTCAGTTTGTGGGCTAAATCTCTCAAAAAAATATGATAGTGGTTTGGTAATTGCTTTCACAAACACTAGGTAATGTTTTACTGAGGCAGTAATTGACAGATAAAATAAAAAAAGGAGTCAAAAAGCTCTAACCCAGGGCTGGTGGCAAATCACACTCATGTCATTTGTTTGGAAACACAGCAGCTACAAACAGCACTCCTTCCCTCCTGGGTACTGCTCAGTTCCTGGCTGGAAACCTGAATATATCCACAGGTACACATTGCTTCAGGAAATAGGGGAACTATTGGAAGAGAGCAAGCAAAGTTCCCAGAGCTCCAGGAAACATGGTGTCCATGGAGAATTTGGAAGGGTCAGGCTTGCCAAGCCTAAAAACCAGTGATTTTCACACATATATTAGAGAATGATAAACCCTTCACATCCCCTGAGGGCAGGAGGAGATGCAATGCAAAAGAGGCAAATGATGCTTAAAATGGAGCAACAGAGACTGATTTTGTCCCTTGACACCAGCAATTTCCCTACCAAAAAAATTAAGACCCTTGGGAAAACTGTGTAAAGGGAAGGATAATTAAGCACTGTAACAGGTCAAGTGAGGCAAACTGCAAAGATCTGCATGGGACACTTCCAGAACAAAACACAACACCCAAAAATCACTTTAAATAGTAAACTCTGGTTTGGGTCAATAGAATGAACTGGATTACACACTAACATTTTTTTCCCCAGTCTTTTATATTATTTACTATATCTTTTAATACTATCTGCTATTTTCAGCCCAAGTGCTGCCTGTGTGTGTTCACAAGAACATCAGAAGCTGCAGCTCCTCACAAGAGCACAGCACTGAGGAAGTGCATGGTCATCACCTCCACAGAGACACCTGCAAAGGTTCCTAAGGGTTCAACTGGCAGGCAGCAAATCCTCAGAGCCAGAAGGTGTCAAAAATCAAGGACAGATGTAACAAAACCAGAACCCAAGACACTTTAACCATGGACATTGTTAACCATAGATAACAATCGATCCGCCATACAAAACCCCCATCTAAATCCCGATTGGGATGCCTAAGTGTAATGAACTCAAGATGCAGAATTTTTTTTTTTTTGCGAAGCATACAGTTTTAAAGTTCATTAATTCAATTCCTTTTCCTTAAAGTAAAATAATCTGAACATTTAAAGAAACACAATGGACAGATACCAGCTTTGACTTTCACTGAGTACCTATTTCCCATCCTTGAAATTCTCCCCTTAACTACTACTGCTTTCACTTGAATTTCCCCACCTATTTAATTTGTTTATGAAATTCCTTTTCCTGTTGTTACAGAGCTCTGATCTGTTACTCTTGTTTGGATCACAAGCATAACATGAGTTGGTATCAGCTACAGCTGCCACTCTACCAGCATCAGTATTCTGTCTCCAAAAATGGCTATAAAATATTTGTAAGGAGATGAAACAAATCCACAATTTACCTATCAAATCATGCAATTAAAAACAGGATAAAAACAGGATAAATTCTTTTGCTGTATCCCTTAGCATTCAGCTTAGAGTCTGGAGCATGAAATGCATTTTTAACTTCATGTGCACATCTATGCATATTATTAAGTCATAAAACAATCTTTTTTTTATATCCAAGCTACTCAATCAAATTCTTGGCAAGGTGATTAAAGTTCTGAAATAGAAAGGATAGGGAGTAGGGAATTGGGAAGGGAAAATAGCAATAAGGAGACTTTTGTCCTTAAAACACAAGAAAACGTTATAACTCTTGAGCTCACTGTGCTACATGCCACAGGCATATGGAAGGAGGCATATAGAAAAAAGACATCCAGAGCAACACCATTATTTTGTCCCAAGGGCAACAAAGGTGGACAATAATTTAGCAGTAGTTCAAAATAGCTGCCTTTTATGCACATAAAATAGGAGGCAAGATCTAGAACACACCCAGATGTGTTCTTCATGTCTAAGAAAACAAATCAAACCCAAGAATCTCCTATTGGGTCATTTAGAATTTCACTGAAGGCTTTGAAGTATAGGACCATGTTATGGGCATATCATCCAAACTTGTGCATGGATGTCCTGAGTTTGGGCTCCCTGTGAGCTCTCCTGCTGTCAGCACCACACTCATACTCAGAGGTGAACCCTTCAGCAAAGTCACCTGGCCTTCAAAGCCACCACCTACAGGGGTCTGAGACTTCCTTAGCTCAAATCAAAA
Organism: Arremon aurantiirostris; assembly: GCA_035583995.1. Lineage (NCBI taxonomy): Eukaryota > Metazoa > Chordata > Aves > Passeriformes > Passerellidae > Arremon > Arremon aurantiirostris. Next base: position 68,938,209 of record JAXCLO010000056.1, on the reverse strand, counting down.
CTCTTCTGCCTGCAGGAATGCCATTAATATTTAGACCACAGCAGGATTTAGCAAGTCAGCCACTGGAAGCCTTTTCTGGAGACCAGGCTCCAAACCCAGCCCTCTCCTAAAGAGAATTTAAGACCTCTAGAGAAGGCAGTCCACATTTCTGCTCCCTCTCTGCACAGGCCTATTTTGGGGTCAGTTGGAAACACTCCCTTGGGCAGGAATGGCATTTAATTAAATTGATCACTTGTATGCACTTGAATTGCATTTAATTGATCACTTAGACGTGTTGCTGACATCCAAATGCACCTCAAATAACCAAATTCATAACAGAACCTAATATGTGGCTCTCTCAGGTCAGCTTGTTCAAAATGGGAAAACTGAGGTGCCAAAAAACCCCAAAGCATCTTGCTGAATATTCCTGTATCTGCCCACAGAGCTCAAATCCAGTCCTGGTGGTTTAGGATTAAATCTGGGAAAGGTCCACATGCAGATGCTAAGTAATTCAGCAATAAGTGAATTAGCTGTGGCAGAAAGAATTTCTGCTAAGGCTGCTCAAAGCCATCCAAGCCAGGCTGTATTTCCCACAAGAGCAGTGTGGGTCACCTTGGTTTCTGTGCCACCATCTCTCCTCTCACTGCCCTCTGCTCCTGCCTGTGGTTCAAAATACATCTTAATCTAGTCAAATACAAGTTCTGTACAACCTTTTCTCTTTCATATTCTTTATAAGGGGTCATTTGGGGGTGTTGCTTGCTTGGGGTGTTGTTCTGTTTGAACATTTTATGTGCAAGCTGGACAGTGTAGAGAGGAGCCATTGAGATCCAAATCAGAGCCTCCTCTGTTGCTCTCCTAGCTCAAGTTGGAGCAGACCTCAGATGAAATAGTGCCAACATTTCAAACTGCTCTCTGAAGATTTTAGCTGGAATATCTTCTGGACAGTAGCTGTTCTTGGGAAGTCCACCTAATGCCAAAATTCCATAGAAATGCTTCCTGCATTGAATTACAGCCCTACAGCAGTCCTTTTTGTAATGGATCTCAAATGGAAACCAACAGAAATGTTTCCTTCTTCATTTCCCTTAAGTGGATTCAGTATTGAGGCTGCATTTCTATTTTTGTTTGTTTGTTTTAGTGTGATGTGGGCATGAAAAAGCAATGCAAAACCCCTTCCCTCCTACCCCAAGAGCTCATGCGCCTTTGCATACCCTCCTTACAATTTTTAAATATTTCATGAACCTTTCATCCTCATCCATGGCTCCAGAGAAGCCTTCACCTAGGCAGTAACTTTCACCAAGTGTTTTCGTAGCCTTCCAAATACCAAATTCTACAAAGCAATGGAAAATTGAACTACCACCACGAAAGATTTTTTTTCTACTGCTTATCCTCAGCCACCTCAGAATATTCACTTCCAAATGCAAACTTAGCTTATTAAAACTGTCAATGTCGCATGGCTTCGTAAACCTCAGGGACCATCCCTGCAAATTTCTCAGCTCACAGAAGTAGTACTGGACCTGGTTAAGGAGACTGCCCATGAGTGAGCCTGAATTTCAGATGTGTTACAATACTCAGGTATTTGTCACTAATAAAGACCTGGTCCTCACAAATTAACATCAACTGAATGCAGTTTCAGGGCTTTTTCACCTGGCAAATCCATATGCTGTGCCAGTGGGGGGATTTACCAACCTAGATTCAGAAGAATAATTTGTGATGTACCTTAATTTACATGAGTTCAGAGTATATGTTAAAATAGTATTTTATTCTCTCCATCCCCTGCTATGATTACTATTACAAACACAATTACTACAACAATTACAAATTACTCTTAGCTCTGCTACAATTTTATGATATTGCATTCATTTTGTGCTGATACCAACATGCCTAAATAAAAGACAGGCTTACTTCCTCTTCCATTTGCATTATTCTATCAAACCTGCTAGTTGTCCATTTGTGTTATTCTCTCAAACCTGCTAGTTGTCCATTTGTGTTATTTGTGTTATTCTATCAAACCAGCTAGTTTTTAAGCAAAGAAGAGGCTGCCTACTCCATAAAATATGAGCACAAGCAGCAAGTCCATCCAAGGCTGGCCCATTTCCACGTATCCTAATATGGTTAAGAAAATGTTTGAGCGGAGCCCAGAGCAGAGTGCCAAATTTAACAGCTCTGCAGCGAGCAGGGTGCCACAGAGCCCTCTGCTTAGGCTCACTGTAACCCCAGCCTGGTAGCTGGGCAGCTGGTTCAGCCTGCTGACATGGACTAGACCATAATTGTCCTTGTGCACAGTCACAGAGCCCAGAGCCCTGGCAGGGAAGGGTCAGGCTCGCTGCCCTACAAGGCTCTCAGGGACAGCAGCTCATTGGAGAGTTTCCCTTCTTGGGCTAAATATATTGAGGAAATCCTGGGTATCCCGAGGATATAAAAGAGCATGGACTACACAAACCCAGAGTGCCTCATGCAAAGAGCAAGGTTTCCAAGACTTCTTTTCCTTTCACTTTTTTCACTTTCTTTTTCTACTGCTAACGTCCACAAGAGAGGTTTTACAGGATCAAAAATTATGAAAACATTTTTTATATATATTTATTTATATCTATTTATTTATATATCTGCCCTTTATACAGTTATATATATATAATATATATTTTATATATGTGTGTGCATATATAATATATATATATACACATACACACCTGTATAAAGCGCAGATATCTTCCTTGCAGCTTTGCTCCTACTGCCCTTGATGAAACCTGGCAAGGTTCAGGCTGCTCACCTGCCTCTGAGCCCTCTGCAAAATAAACCTTGCCCACTTGGGTTACGTATTTGCATTTCAGTCTTCCAAATTTCACTGGTTTTAGGATTTTTGAAAAGGCTGAGACAAAGGGTGACATAGTAAATGAATGATATTATTGAGGACGGACTTCAAATCACACTTCAGTCTTCCCACTATTCTCTTTTGCCACCAAAATCATTGCAAAGCCTGATAATGGAGATTTGCTGACAGGAGAGAAGGGGATTATTGAGTTTATAACAGTGAAACAACTCACTTTAGGCATTAAAAGAACAATGCTACCTTGATTATGCAAAAGGGTTAGCTGGCCTCTCCCAGATCATTTCCTATGAGATCATATGCAGACTTGGAAGCAGAAGGGACTGGTTTCAGGAAGTTTGAAAGCCTTTTATGGATTATATTAACAAGGCACAGGCTGTTCCCTAAAACTGATTGTACATCAAATTCCACTGCAGCCACATGCCCTTGGTTGGAATGCTTCAGCATATATGATAGTACCAGCAGCCACCAAAAAAAGCAGCAATTCTGTCATTTAATCCCTGTGTCTTTTTCCTTTTCCTTTTTTTTTTTTTTTTGAGTACAGGGAATTAATTTTAATTTTCTGGGGTACAAAGAGCATACAACAGTTACAGTGGGAAATCACTTCAGTTCTCAAAAGTACTCCTGCAGAGTACAGATACAACCTTTTGCAGAGTTAAATACCTGTCTTACATCAGCAGAAATAAATGTTCAACTGCAAGATTTTGGAATGGCACCTAAAAGCTGTTAGAAGGCAGTTTTACTTTTTCTTCCCTGGTAAGTACCAGAAAAAAAAAAAACATCTGCACAAAAGCACATCAGTGTCTGAAAAATACTTGTTCTTGCTATTTGAGGTCTCATTTGTTATTTAGTATTTACTAACACACATTTCCCACTCAGTTCAGTTACTGTACATTTACTCTTGAGACAGAAAATTAGAAAGCAAATGAGAAACTGCATTCCTTTTAAAAGAAATAATGCTGTACATGTTCTTATTTTTTAGTTTCACTGTGGGAGGCAAACCAACCTGCTAATGGAACTAGGTAACACTCACCTATGTATTAGCAATGGCACCTAGCAGATTTAGCTTTCAGTGGAAAGTCACAACATTTTCAAACAGTTTCTCTCCAAAGAAAGTTAAAACCCCCCTCCTATTTGCAGATGGAGGAAGAGAGGAGTGCATAACCAAAATGCAGCTCCCTGTCCAAGCCCAGCTGGTCAAGAGCAGCATCTCTTGCACCCCAGGTAAGTTCCTTCCCCATGGGGTTGCACCTTCTCCTGCCACCTCTCTGATGCCACGGCTGGAGAACCAAAACATGCATCATGAACATTCCCCCCAGCACTAAACTGCCATCTCCTACTGGAAATAAGAAACATTTTGGTTCCTATTAGGACTGGAGAGAAATAAGAGTGAAAACCTCAAATTTATAATAATTATTTGCTATCTGTTTAATAATGGTGTTCTCTGTGCCAAAGAAGATGGAACAATTAAAAGACAACCACTGCCTTTGCTTAGTTTGGGGAATAACTATCCCTGATACAATCTTCCAGGAATCCATCCTTAGAGCCTTGCCCATCACTATTTATAACTGAGTAAATATTAGAGGATTCACTTCTTTTGCCCTGAAAAAACAAGACCTTTGGCCTTAACATATTTTTGGAAAGTGTTTCAGAGAAGGCTGTTGCTCTGCAGCAATGTTTCCTTCCATTAAAATTCTCTCTTAAAATATATGGCCCAAAGGAGGAACACTAGACCTCAAATATACCACAAATATGGACAAGTCTGCCTGCAGGCATTTGGAGGCTGGGAATTTGCCCAAAACTTTATCCTTCAAGAATTAACCAACTCTCTGTCAGCACAGTTAACAGCCTCAAAAAAACCCCAATTTACTTTGACATGCCTTTGTCAGGGCAGCTCACTAACTGAATATTGCGCTGTTTATCACTGCTTAAGGTTTGATTATTCCCAAGGACTGAAACTGAAGCCTTTATACATCCACATGCAAATGAAAAAATGTGTTTGGGAGCCACTATTGCCCAACAAATTCACTTTTAGGTTTGTGTCCTCCTGGCTTCAGCCCAGCTCACCCTGCCTCTTCTTTCCCTCATCTGCTGACACAATCTGTGATAGCCAGGGACCAGAAGAGCAGGCAGGGTACAGCTGACCACAGGAACTCTGTGCTCAGGACTTTGTGTGCTTGGCCACTTGAACCTGCCTGTGAACATCAGCAATGAGAAAAAAAGGAACTGAGGAAAGAGAACTCAGTGGTAGAAACTCACTATAAGGGTATGCAGACACAAGAGCTGTCAAGCTCTACCCACAGGTGTGGCCACAATTCCTTGGGATTATCCTTTGTGAGGGTAATTCCTTACAAACCTTGCCCTTAAATAATAATGAGATAATGCAAACACAGCCCCTGGTAGTGACAGTCACTCCAGAGTGGCACTCAAGAAAAAACCCTTCAAGGCAAGCCCATTCCTCACCTCCTCATCAAGGCTGGCTGCTTCACTTACATTTTGAATCCTCCTTGTTTTCCTTAGTTTCCACTACTGAAACTGAAGTAACTTTCCTTAGTTTCTACTACTGCTTGGTGTTACTATTTTATGTAAATGTTCCATCCTTTGGCATCAGTGAATTTGCTGCACATGACATCACCTCCACCTGTGTAGCCAGAATGATGGAGTGTCCTCACTCAGAGCAATTTGGGCTAAACAGCAATTATAGACCAAGTGCAGCCTGGGAACATTTATTATTATTAGCAGGACTCCTATCAAGTGCTGAATCTTTTGAAAGGCAAATTTTCTCCCACTTGGCAAGCAGAATTTTTGTTTCGTGTCCCTATCAAACCAAAACCAGGACACCTGGGGAACAGAGAGAGCCATTGGCTTTGCTGACATATTCAGCACCATTATTATCTTAATGACACATAATGGTCTCCATATTCATAACCTTTCACCAAGGGAAAGCCCAAAGTGGCTGTTGGGCTGACCTCATTACCTCAGCCTGTGTGTGCAAAGATGGCCACATGCAGGGTTAATGACAAAGAGACAAAGACACAAGAGTTCAACATTCCCAGGGGAAAAACACCTCCTTCCCATTCAGGTAATTTCCAGGAAGCAGGAGATTAACATGGAGCCACAACATGGAAAAATTTATCAGTGTTCTAGAGAGCTAAATTACCATGCACACACTTAGCTATAATCCTTAGCATGCAAAACGCTACCAAAAATAAAGGGAAGAATTGGGGTGGAAAATTCACAAATATACAAGTAATTTCTGGCAGTCAGTTTGATCAAGGACTACCACAAATTGTCTTCCAAATCAGGTTGATCACTAACCCAAAACAACCTTTTTCTATACCAGACTTTGGGTTTCAAAGGAAACTAGACCTAACACTGAAGTGCTTCCTCCACACATGATAGAGATTGTCTCAACTGAACAAAATATAGCCCCAGGAAAAAATAAAAAAATCCAAAGGTATAAAAAGCATATATCTCACCAGATATGATGCCCCTGAGCCTGGAAGATGCTGCCTCTTCAGCTCCCAAGGGATTCTTTGAGTAGGCCAATGGTTGTCACAGGCACTGCAAAGATAGAAGTGTTTACATGGGGGGGGGGCTGAAGAGGGCACCAAAGGCAGAAAAAACTTGACATTTAGGATGATCTAGAAAGCAAAACAGATCTTGATCCTTGCTGCAGTTGCTAGATACAATTGCACCACTGACTAAATTGATTTGCTGCTCCTTTTCTTTTTCCAGGGATTCCTCTGTGAGGGAGAAACTCCCAAGCAAGCAAAGAAAACTATTCTGTGCATCTGAGCCCCCTTTAGGGGAAAAGAGTGGCTCCCACTTGCAAGGAAAACTGCTCCATTCATTCACCTGCTCCTGCTGCCATGACTGCAACCCAACCACAGAGTAATTCAATCCTCAAAGCACCCTGGGAAGCACCAGCCACAGAACTGACAATTTTAATATCCAAACTGCACCGATTAATATGGAGCCAAACCTGATTATGCCCTCATTAATCACTTCAGAGAAGAAAAAAACAACTGAGGGAAATCCCTATTTCTTTTGGCTGTAGACCAGCACAGTTTCTTGATTGCTGGCTGCCTCCAGTCAAAGATGCAAAAACCTTCTGGCTATTTGTGCATAGCTGCTGGATTGCATTTACACGGGTTTCAGTGACAGGTTGTTTGTCTGTCTGTACATGTAATTTGACTGCAACAGTGGTACAACAGCCACCTTCAAGCAATGGTTGGGATAAACGATAACTCAGCATGTGGTGAGAAAAAATTGCCTCTGAGACATGCCGCAGGGGAAGAACTGAGACAGCTCTTGGGAGAAAAAACTCAGAACTCCAATTTGGAGTAACCTCAGTCAGCTGGGAGAGCTGCTCAGGGGCTCTGGTGGCTTCCATCCCCTTCCACATACAGAGGCAATAAAAAAAGACAAAATTTTCAAAAGTTCATATACTCAGACAAAAGGCTGGAATTACAAGTTGTAGAGAAATTTTCTTTTATCTGTTAAACCAGGTGAAGAAAGACACCAAAACCAAGCTTGCTTCACAATCAGCATTTAATTAGACAAATAGAGTTTACCTTCCCACCTAATCAACACAATCAGCAAGTGGGCTTAAGAGTATTCATTATACTCGCTGTCTTTAGCAAGAGATAAGACTAAGCCCTGAAAAAAATACTTCATGCTTTTGCAAGTGGCAGTGCCATCTTACAGGACTTCCCCTAAAGCCATAAGCAGCAGTGTCAGGGGCAGGATTTGCTTATCTTAGAGAATTTTGAGGTGTTTGTTTCAATTTTATACTGCCTGCTAAGGGGGGTTTTGAAGGTAGAGATGAAATGGGGAGGGAGGCAAAGTCTCCTCCACACATGCAGCACTGTGCTCCACCATGGCTAAACACAAGGGGTACCCTGTTGTTTTACAAAAATAAACACCTTTGCTGTCCCCCTAGAGCTGCCAAGACAGAAAATCACAGCTGTGACCAGCTAAGATGGCAATTCCTCCAGGAAACTCCATTCTGAACTTCGCAGGGCTGTATCACAGTAAACACTGAAGAATGCATGCCAAATCCAGCAGACCTGGTGAAAGGAATGCAGGTCCTCTGTGTGCAATGCATAAATCCAGGTTACAGGACTATCTCAGCCTTAATAAAGCTCCGATTGAAGTCAATTGCAGTTGTATGTTCTAACCCAGAGAAAACCCAGATCCATCCTTCCATCAATAAAATGCCAAACTACTCCAATCGGTAATAAAATCCAAGGACTGACATGTTCTTCAGGATTCATGGAGCTACACGAAGAGATGCAGGTCTTTCAAGCAGAAACTCTGCTTAATTTACTGTAGGTGTGAGAAAAAACTCCCCATCATTTACATCCAAAGAAGAAAATCTAAATTCAAAGGTACAACACAGTACAGTGAAACACCTTTAAGTTGTGTAACCTCCTGACTGCTGAGATGTTTTGCAGACAAAGCCCTGAAGGTGGACATCAGTGTTAATCAGAAGAACATCTTGTTTTCTTCACTTAGCCTTGTTTCCTGTGATACCTTAACACCAAGTCCTTCCTGAGAGCTCTCATTCACAGGGTACTTAAGTGTTCTCCTCCAACCAAACAAGATTACTCACCTTCTTTAAGTTAGGCTCACTTTGCTGAGGCAGAGCCAAAACACACAAATACACACACACATTCCTGACCAAGGACACGTTTTTCTTTCTTGAGCTGTTTTTACTCTGTAGTCCTAAGTACGGTACCAAAAAATTTTAAAAAAAGGAATTAATTTTGCCAAATATCTTCAGGAATTCCTTATTGAAACAAAACTCACAAATACACTTCAGACCTTTTCCAACTCACACCACTCTATGATTCTGTGATCTATCAAGTGAAATACCATGAATGAGCAAATGCTGACAACACTGAGCCAGAGGAATTTTTTAATCTACTTGCTGATATAATTTTATAATGCTTTATACCACATAGCCTGCAAAATATCAAAGTCAAGGGGCACCAGTAACTAAAAAGCTTCTATAAAATTAATTTATTTGGTTCATACTCTAGAAACCTCTGGCTGACACACACAAAGGAAAGCTGAGAATTATCTTGCACTTTGTTCTTAAAAGGAGTACTAAGTAGAACACAAATTAATTTACTTTATTTACCTCATTATTTCTTCAACCTCCTGTAGATCATCTCATCCCTATATTTACTTACATACTGATCAACTAATTACCAGGTGGGAGAAATTGAGGTTTGAGTACCAAACCCAAACAGCTGGGGAAATAAAAACTTTCTCTTCAAGGAGTCCGTACTATCTTTCTTTCATAACTTTATAACTAGAGATAGCTACTTCTAAACAGAGCAGTAGACCATTGAACATTTTATAACCTAACTAAATTATGTTTTTCCATTGTTCTTTTCCAATGAGAAATTCCATTCTCTGCAGCAAGGGGAAATTATCATTTCCAGAAATGTTTCTCACAGAGGGCAATCCTCACGGCCCTGTTCTGTGGGATTAAGTATGGGTACACTTAGATGGTAAAGCCTTTTAGGCAAGCAAAACCAACAGCACTGAGGGCTACCTATTTCCAGTCTACTGGAAAAAGCTTGATCCTCCTTTCCAGAACCTAAAGAAACAAAAAAAGTGCTTTCTTTCATTGCAACACCCTGGAAATGGCAAAGCCTGTGAAGTTTTGTTTGATCAAAGTGCTGAGGACAACTCTCCCCATTACGGCAAAAACATTTGAAAACCTACAGAAACCAAACCTGCATTTCTGAACATCTTTGGAGCCCTGGCTCAGGGCTATTAAAGCAGGAAAAGCAACCAAAACACCCATTGAAACCGTATCAACGTGGCTCTGATTTCAGAGGAAAGCATCAGATGTGCTGAATTTCCCTGCTTCCTAACAATTCTGGTTGCAGAAGTTCCCAGGGATTACTTGGCCTGGTTTTATTCAGCCCCTATGACCAAAGGACATAACCCAAGCAGATCTGGGCTGCAGGCATTTTAAAGGAGGCAAATGGCAAAGAAAAATCTCTTTCAGTGCAGCCAGAAACATCATTCTCCATTTACAATCACCTGTAGAGACAACATGGAAACCACCACTCATCACAGACAGCAGCGTCTCTTTGGTGTCCTTACAGCAAGTAACCCACACATTTACAAAAGCACATTTGAAATGCTCCATAGGGTCATCCTCAGATTCAAATTCCCAACTCTCCCAGCTGACCACTGAAATGTGACAGAAAGGAGCCACAGACTTCTCATGTGCTCTTGAAAATCTCCCTTAAGGTGTCTGTTTTCATAGGACATAGAAAGACATTTTTGGTTAATACTTCTACCACCCATCTGTCTATCCTTCTGCCTCTAATCAATTCTGTAATCAAATCATAAACATTGGCATTTTAGAAAAAATTATATCCTTATGAGGATCCTTTAATTCCTCCATATATATACTCCATAGAAGGTCATGTCCTGTTTTACTTATTTTTTCCCCCCCAACATTTTTGCTCCATGTTTTTCTTTACAGGAGACCAAAAGATGGAGATTCTGTACATTTTTGTGGGACAGCTACATTGGGCAGACAGCCATTTCCTCAGCCAATATCAGCAGTGCATTTATAGCTCAGAGAAAACTCTGAAGAGACAGAGGTTTTGTTTGGGTTTTTTTTCCTTAGACCTGCAAAACCCTTTTGACAAGTTTGTCACAACGAAAAGGAGAATTTACAGCTTCATCTGCTCTGAAGGGTCTCTGGTACCATGCTGAGCACTCACCTACACCCCATGAATGAGGTGATCAACTCCAGCTTTGGGGCACACCACCAGACCTAGTGAGTGCTCCCTTGAAACTATTGGTAGCCTGTGTTATAAACCACATGATTTTTACTCCACCACTCATTTTCTTAACTTAGTTTTCTTCAGTTTCAATGTGTGTGGGTGTAAGGAATAAAACACAAGCCTTTGCTACAAGGCTGAAACTGACCCTTTTCTAAAAGAAAAAAAAAAAGGTTTTTGAAACCAAGGTTTTCTGACAGGCATTGGTAGGACAATTAGAGTTTTATAAGTGGGAAATGTACTGAGCACCAAACACTGAATTTTGGCAAATGATGTGTTGACAGCCTGCATCCAGCACAGCTTCGTGACAGGCTGACTGTTGGATGGGACTGAAGGTTGTGTGGCAATAGGAAGGTACAGCACAATCACAGAGCTGTCTGTTTAGAGATAAAACCCAAGATAAGGCAGCAAACAACCAAAAAACTTTGTGTCAGAAACATGGGAGAGAGGAAAACACAAGCAACATTAATTAACAAAACCCTAACCCCAAATCCAAAAACGTAAAAAGTTTCTTTTGAGACATTTCTAGCTGAAATATGTTTGGGAAAATGCTGGAATGAGCCACTTGAAAAAAACACAGTACCAACAAAAAATCATGCATCTTTTCTATTTGGTAGGAGTCCACTTCATTCCACAGATTTTGAGATGTGTTTAAGATTCCATAGGTTTGGTGTTACATCAGTGATTGTTCATAATGAAACTCCAGGCAGCAGCAAAAAAATATTTAATGATGGTACCACCCAAAATATGGATATACTGCTTTCTTTGAGCAGATTTATTGATAGGAATATTGAGTATGGGTTAAAACAGAGTTGTCTGGCTCACCTGTGCATGCTACAATGCCAGGTGACAGAGCACATGTTAGGCTATTTCTTGAATCTCTCTTAGAGTTAATCTAATTCTAGTCTTTGCTGGATTTTTCAAAAGATTTGTCATTTGCTACAGCTCTATGATACTGTCAGATGCTTTAAAAGTATATTTCCTGTTTTCATATCCCATCTATCCCCTTGAGGAATAATATTTTGATGGTTTTAGTAACATGTTTGATGTTATTTGGACTGGAAGATTAGTGCCCTTCAAAGCACAGCATGACACAGTGGACAAAGCACTTGGCTGGCATCACCCCCAGTTTCGTGCTGTCACAGGAATCATTTTTCTTTTTTTTGTCCTTTATTTTGTCAGAGTGACAAAAGGGAAAATTATGCCAAACTCCTCTGTAAAGAACTCTGAGATAGACACGGAAAAAGCAGTGTCTGGCAGTTTGATCAAAAAGCCATTTTACACTACAGAAGGAAAGTATCTTTTAAAGATTTCATTAAAAATAAGTACCAAGAAATCCACCTGACACCTTGCAGCTAACACAGGGTGGAAAGTAATTCAGAATCATCACCTATTTTCTGCAGGTAGATAACCTGAGGCTGGGAGAGATGATCTCCCAGATCAATTTGGAGCTCTCAGATCAGGCTGGGAGTCCAATACCATATAAAGAGGAAATCTTTGTACAGGAAATCTTACAACCTCCAAGGTATTCACTGTAGCAAACCTTGCTTTGGGACTAAGAGAGAGTTTGATATAATATAATATTTGAAAACTGATGCTTTCATAGTTGCCCAAGAAGTAATTCTGATTAGAGCTGTTCAGTTTCATTTCTTTTCTGCCAGAAGCAGATAAAGAAAGCAAAACATGGCAGAAAAACCAAGTTTAAAAGAAGATTTTGGAACAATGTATTTGAAGAATCACCTTGGGAAATGCAGAATAGAACTGTGTCAGATCTGGAACAAGCCATGAGTAATGGGATTTTTTCTCAGGCTATTTGAGGAACTGGATAAAATAAAAGAAACAGATGAGCTGTTGAAATTCTCCTGCTTTGAAGACCAGGATGTCACCTGTGGGTCACCCAGTGATCCGTGCCCCAGGCATCAGACAGACCTGGGCTCACAGCAGCCTCTCCCTTCAGGAGGTGCGAAATGCTGAAGAGATTCACACCCAAGAAGGTGCTTCCACCCAGTGGAGCTGCTCCTCACCTCTGGGAGACAGGGAGGGCACACACCCAGCCTGGATGCTGCAGCTCAGGATCCCACAGAATCCAGCTCAGAACTCAATTTTGTGTATACATAAAAGAGAAGGAACCCCAAGCACAGAAACAAACTTCTGCTACAGAAATGAGAACACAGCAGACCCCATCTTTTGCTGTTCAAAGGAGACACTTAATTTTGGTTAAAAACTGATGTAAGACAGAAGATATGAAACCCCTGCTAAGCTTACAATTAGTGCCTTGCTGTTTTGCGCAGCTGCACAAAACTGTATCTTTAGATGAATTTTTTTGGAACACTTTTAAATGACTTTGGCTGCCTCTATTGAGCTGCTGCAACATTTGATTTCCAGGGTAATGACAGCCAGGTCTAAAATATCCTAATCAGACATCCAAGAATCAAGGCCTTTCAAAAATAACTTGGAAAAAAACCCTGCCCTTTCTTTTGGCATCTTCCCTTTGATAGAAAGTGTGTCCACTTGCCAACTGAAGGAGAAATATGAAAGAACAAACAGGCCCTTGACCTATAGCCAGACTATTGTTATGCATTCCATGACTGTGTGACAGTGTAAAACATGGATTTAACAAGACTGGCTGGGAGCTCTCTATTATGCATGCACACTCATTCTCATGGTGATTTTTATGAGGTTTTTTTTTGTTCAGCTGGTCCATTTTACTCTAGAAGAATGCAGGGGTTACATGAAAACCCAACAGTTTCTGTGCAGGGTTCTTCCCCCTGCCAACAGTGACAAGTCAAAATAAGTAGGTCTGAAATATTTCTCCATTAGAATTACTTTATGCTGCACTGATTGACACAGCGTTATCAGGCATACCAAGATGTGCAATGAAAATGCTCTGAATTTGTGTCTTAAACATTCACACAGGATTCACAGACATGAACTAGCCTAGGGCACTGGACATCCAGTGAGTTGGTGTATTATGGCCAGAGGTTATTGCTAAAAACAATCAACAGCCAGAAAACCAGAGAGTCTGCCAGATCTGAGGGCTACAACTGGACAGGAGAGAAGCTTCATCATTGTTTCAGCAGGGCCAAAAAAATCAGCATCTGTTTCTTACATGCTAACTTTCACTTTTCTCAGAAATCACTAGAATGGCTTCATTTATTGATTTAAAAGAATCACAAACACTTATTTCAAGCATATTTTTAAAGACTTTTTATATGCATATAAAGAACCTGGTCTCCAATAAAATCTATTATTAAATCTAATTTCTGCGGTGTTTCATAGGCAAACTGTTTCATGATCTGATCCAAAACTCACTGAAGACTTTCCATTGGGCTCTTCATTGTGTGGCTACTGAAAACAAGTGCTGCTAAATGACACCTGAAATCTTTGTTTCTGTAAAGCATCCAGAACCATCCATGTCATGGACTGAAGCTCAAGGACTTCCCTGCTCTGTGGAGCTTCAGACTCCAGCTTTATTAACCTGACAACAGCTCCTTGGAGGGCTTCTTTCCATTGGAAGTTAGGAAAATAAATGTAAAATATATATGCTTGCACATCATAAAAGTGAGGGTTTGTTTCATTTTAGACTATGAGATTAAAAAAGTTACACTATGAAAAATAAAATGGAACTTACAAACCCCTAAACAATAAAGGGTTGTGCACTATGGAGCTGTTTCTGGTCAGCTTCTCTCATAAAAATGAAAAAGGCATGAAAATGTACAAAGTCAGCATCTCTGATATTTGTAAATGTCTCTGTACCCTTTCTGAAGCAGCAGTTGGGTATGACAGTGTTGTTTTCCAGCTGACAGGAAAAGACCCCAAAATCCTGTCAGGTAACTAGCCCACTAGTCATGAATCAGGTTTCTAATTCACCCTCCCCCATTTCAAGTGTAAATTAAAACTAAATCTTCATGCTCACTGTGCTTCAGTCTTGGCAATCCAAGTGTTACTTCCATTGAGCTTTAGCACAAAACTCACCTTTGGAAAGATCTTGGAGACCTTTCAGATGAAGTGTTTTCACACGTGATTAATTATTAAGGACACTTCACCAAATTATTAATGACACTTCACCAAATGTAAAAGGGCTCCACATTTGAACATGAGATTATTCGTACTTATCAACGACCTTTATTTTTTTCCAATCAGCAAACTAATATTGTACTTGAGAGAGTGGGATCATCTTTAACTTCTGATTCCCAAATTTCTGAAGATATTTCCCAAGTGTCCCAACAAAACTCTCCATTATTGTTGCATACCCACAGTTGCACCAGACGACTTGCCCCAAATGACAGATAGCATGTGTCAATATTAAACTGTTTTACCTCAAAACCAGCAGAACTTCTATTTATGTATAAACGCTAACAGTTCAAAGAGAAGGAAAGCACAATTTCAATAGATAATTATACCTCAGTTTACTACAGTGATGGTCTGCTCAAGAGAGACTTGCATTCTCTGCTTGTACGCTGAGCTATCCCTTAAAATTTCAATCCTCAAGGTACAATGACAGCTTTTCTTTATTCTTTGCTTTTAAGACAGTTCATGCTGACTGTGAGGGTGGGAAGTGAGAAGTTCCTGCTCTGTAAGAAAAGGTCTCTCTTGAAAAAATGAGTTCTTGCTTAACTGAATTCACTTTGTACAGCAAGAAACCCCCAACAGGCCATAGAGCATTTTCAAACTCCAGGGCCATGAAAGGGTTTTAACCATCATAACCATTGCAGGGTTATAATTGTGGCTCCATCTCTGTATGTTATAATGAACCCAAGACAATAAAATTAGCCTCCTGGCAGGAAGGACAGGACTGCCCCATGGCTGAAGGAGGATTCATCACTGCTCTACATGCATGGAAAACAGAGCCTAACTGGACACGACAGAAACAGCACCAGGAATTCACAGGGTAAAACAGCAAAAGGCACACTCAAACAGAGAGGATGAAGCCACTCCCTCAATCCCCTGACCCTGCAGCCCTGGCAGATGAAATATGGCACACAAGCTGGTCAGCAGAGTTAAAATTCACCTGTTTCTTGGTCTCAGAGCTCAAGAATTGGACTCCAGGAGACCTCTCTGGTTGGCGGCTGCTGGTGGCCAGTCCTGCTCCTCCAGGGCCATCCCCTTCAATGCCAAGGAAGGGCAACCCAATCTTGTGTTCAATCACACCCAAAACACCACCATCATTACAGCCACCAGGCACAGAATTCAAACACTGGAGTCCTAGTCATTTGCCAGATGATAAAGAGGAAAATTTGAAGGGAATGGTGGCTCTTCCAAATTGTAGGCAGTACTTTACTCATTAGATAACCCTTTCTCTCAGATCTCTTTGTTATTGCATCTAGGGGAAAGGGAAAAAAAAAACATTTAGGCAGCTTTAGCAGTACAATTCTGCTTCTGCTATCTTGGAGATGTTAATGTCACACATAAATCTCCATGTTTTACTAATGGCATCATATATCTTCCCAGGCATTTCTAATTCACCCCTTGTTGTGCTATCTATGTACTTTATCACACAGGGTTACTCTCTGTCAGGTATTAATATTAAGACACTGTGCCTTGTCTTTTGTAGCAAAGTACATGCTCTTATCTAAATTGCTGAGACTAATAACTTGAAATATTGTCCCTGCAAACATACTTGAGTGGTGTATATTCAGATAACCAGAGCTTTTTTTTTCTCCTTCTCCCCTTCCCTCCCAGCAAGTGAACATAAATTAAGCCTCCACAGGAGTTAACCCAAGAATAATCTGCTTTCCCAATTTGGAGGCAGGGAAGGATGCTGTCCTGCACCAGGTAACTCATGGACCACACCCCACACCAGGCAGGGCTCCCAGGGGTGGCAGTGTCCTTTTATTCCCCAGCAAACCCTTCCCTGCAGAAACATGAGCTGGGAAACAGAGCTGCTTTCCCGCTAGAAGCTTCATCTTTGCAAGTAAACACTTTTGTACACACTTTTAAGCCCCTGCTGCTTAACCCCTCTGGTGGGCTCTGTGCCTTGGAACTTGGATACCTGACAGCTAAATTGTTTTCAACTGATAGCTGGCCTAAGGATGCCCCCTCTGCTTATTATTTCTTTGATCCAGATAAGCACTTGGTTGTTTAATCAGTCACAAAGCTAAAGCAGAAAGAGAGAACATTGAAAAGCCTTACAACCCCACGTACTTAATTTAGCCTAAAAGTAACTTCTGGGCAGAAAGGGAAAATTTAATTAACTCTTGTCTATAAAAATGCATAGTAAGATGTGTAGCAAGATCTTATACATTCCTTTGAAGTTTGTCATACATTCCTGAATACCTTTGACAGCCTAAGAAGTTATGTGTCTGCTTCTGATTAGATAATTGAAATAAATCTACACCAAATAAATTCAGATCTCTTAAAATAAACTGCGGAGGTACATGAACTTTGTAAAATGCATGCAGTGCTTCAACCAAAAGGCATTTCTGAAAAAAATCAGCTATCATGAAGGAATTTATTTCTCTATTATTTTTTTTCATGCATGGGGTCTGCAGCTAGTGTCCAAATTTTAATCCACACTTAATTCCAGTCAGTACCAGCGACATGGACTGCAAACCACTGCAGGAGGGGAAATCATATTTTTTACACTTACTACTTTCTCCATTTCACACCTAACAGTCAAATGCTCATTAAAAATGACAGATAACACAGTGTCAGTCACTTGGAGTAAGTGACTACAAGTCCAGCAAATATTTGCCTGCTATTTCAACTTGAGACAGCACTGTCAAAGCACTGAACTTATAGTGAGGTCCATTTCAATTCACTGCTCCCAACCCAACAAACCATCAACCAATCCAGGTTGCAATATTGTTTTGGCCAGACTACAAAGCCTGGAAAGGTGTGTGTGTACATATATATGTAATAAGGTATACTACAATGCAATATAATACCTAGACCCAGACACATTACATAAAATGGAAGGTGGCAATAAAATTCCATGTATTGCTTGGCAAGGAGAACAAGGAGAAGTTTAGAGCACAACTGGGTAATAAGTGGTTAAAGCCATGCAGCTACCTGAGACTCAAACAGAGCACACAGACATCAAAGCTGAGAGTGACCACACACCTGAGTCATGCTGAGCAGATGGATCTTATCACACTTATCAATCAGGCAGCCCTGCCAATCATTGTGCAATGCCCTGCTGAAACCACAGAGAGGATGACACACTGTGGGATTCAAGATGGATCATCTTGATAAAAATCCTCATAAACAGTTTACAGCACGACGACCAAACAGACACAAGAGCATGCTGCACTTCCAGCTGTGTGACAGAGATCTTGCTAAAATGCTGAGATGCTATCACGCAGCATGCAGCTAGGAAATTGTTGGCAACACGTTCTGCAGCTCACAGCCATGGTGAGATAATATTCCCCTTGTCCTTGATCGTGGGACTCAGCCAGATCCAAAAAAAAGAGGCAAAGAGGGCAGGTTTGGGCAGTGGGACAGCACAGAGCAAGGGCTGCAATCACTCAGCCATCTCTCTGCAGGTCCAGTCCAAAGCACAAGTGGCGATGACAAGACAAAGACGCTTGTAGGATACCCCAGGCCACCAGCCCTGCATGAAGGTACATGAAGTCATGGAGGTACTGAAGTGCCTGACATTTACAGGGAGACATCTGAAAACGGTGATGAAAGATGCAAGAGAAGCCTATGCAAGCACTCATTTGGAAGTGTAACTTCAAGGCACAAAAGAGCAAGTTAGAAATGCGTCCTGGAATCCTACTGGGAAGTCAAGACTCAAACTTATGGGCAGAGAAAATGGAAGCAAAAGCACTGAATATACAAAAAATACAAAAAATTCTACATTAGATTTGAGTCTGTCTCAAACCAATCCAAGTATTCAGGTGAAAATTTCCTTCTAAAGGCTCATGTGATGGCAGATCCACCTTCTGTCATTTTCCATGAGGTTCACACTGAGCCAGTTAATCTCAGTCAGAGCCGAAGTCTGATACTCTGCCATGATGCGTCCTACCCAGGACATCAACTCTGGAACACTGACCTGGGGCCAGAGTCATAGAAACAGATTAAGCATTTTATCCTGTACATATTTTAATGCTTTTCAATTAAAAACGAAAAAAAAAAAAAAACAAAAAAAAAAAAAAAAAAAAAAAAAAACCACAACCACCCACCATGCTCCTAAATTTCACAAAAACCAACAATTTTTTTCTGGGCTTACCAAAAAAAATTTTAAAAAGGTGGAACTACAGCCAGACCTATCACAGAAGACAGCAAGTCATTACTGCCTACGCACAGTTTACAGAAAAATAGAAGACAAATCTTTGTTACCAAAACACTGATAAGTAGGAAGGTAGTGTGGATAACTATCAAAAACTTCTGGAGAGCAGAGAATTATACAAAAATATACATGTAACATCATATGTTGCACGTATATTTTGCACTTGCACTACTTTTTTCCCCTCAGGACTTTAAAGTGCAGTTATTTGCTTTTGGGGCATTGAAATACAGGGGCAAGGGGGTGGGGGTGGATTTTCCAATCACTTTTTATACCATCAAATATGTGAAGTGTCCATGCTAAACAGGAAAAAATTATTTTCCACCAGATGGAGCAGTGCCACAATTAACAAAATTGCTGTTACTAGTCTAAAATAGACTGAATAACATCACACCTAAATGGAAATACAGCAGCCTTCAAAATCTGTGTTAAACAGTTTATCACCTCCAGCAGTGCCCAGAGATGGTATTTCTGATTTCATTCCATGGCTCTGTCATTCCAATCACCTATAAATCTTCTATTCATCCCTTCCTACCCTTTTTCACAGCATTATTTCAGACTGGTTCTTCAAAAACCTGCACCCATCATCTTGGTTTGTGTCTGTCCTCTCTATCACTCCTTCCTCTCTCTCATCTCAAACTTGCAGATCCAATGCCATCTTCATTTCTTCCCCTCACATTTCCTCCCAATTTCAAGTCTTTTGCTAAATTCTGTCATTTCTCATAATTCTTTTCTCTTAGGCCTCCTCAGGAATATTAATGCAAACCTGGGAGGGAAAAAACCCCACAAAAATAATAATAAAAAGGCTCTAAACCACAGAACTCACAAAATTTTCTGATTCTTCATAATATCTGCTTTACTTTGCAACCTTTCCAGTTACTTGGCTTTATAAATGCAAAAAAAAAAAAATTAGCCTTCTCTTTCACACCCATTTTCTTACCGTATAACACTTCAAAAAAAATACCAAAAAAGTCATCCACCCTGGCTGGTGGATGTACAGAGTAAGCATGTAAACATTCTAAAGGAATGGGGCTTGGTTTCTAGCTCAGGTCCACATTGTCTTACAAAACTGTTGATCAGCTGTCACTAATTTGATCTCTTGATAGATACCTAGTGGAAGATAGTATTTCTTTATTCCTAAAACTCTAAAAACAAACCTAACATGGAAGGCACAGATAGCTCAAAGTAAATCCACTCCATTGTGCATAAGTTATATATAAGCAAGCATTAAGTAACATTTTCTTGTTCTGTTATGCCACTGAGGTGCCTGCTGTCTACTGACACATTGAGTGACCCAAGAACACATTTAGTAGCTATATCATTATTAGTTATCAACACAGTTTGCTGTCCTTATGGAGATGCAGCAGAGCAATGCATCTCACTTATATCATCTCATTTTTCTCCAGTGGATGTGAGGCATTAATGTGAAGTTAAACCTACAATAAATTCCAGCCTGAAAGAACGGGAATTCAGAAAAGAAAGAACCCATGAAAGAACCCCTTCAGAAAAAGCCTCTAGAGTGTGTGCCCTGCTGGTTACCCCCAGTTTCTGGTTCCTTAATGCATGGGACCTCAAAAACCATTTTGCAATAGCCCAACAACAGCCTTCATGTTTGGTGTGTAGCAGCTCATTCTCCACACATTTTATTTTGTGTTTCCTGTCTTTGCACGCATCTCTGATCACTTTTACATGACAGCTCCAGACAGGCTCGATAGCACACCATTGTAACAAAATTATTCCTGTTGGAGTTTTAATTAAACAAGCTCCATACTCCTGTTGCAATAGATTTGCACTTCAGGGGCAGTCAGAAAAGTTCCAACTTTGTGTAGTGGGAATTTTGACCCTGTGCACACATAATCCCCAAATCAGTTTTTAGATAACACTTGGGGGGACTTCTGCTACAAGAAAGAATTAAAAGAAAAACAAAGCTGTGGGCTCTGTGACATAAGGCAGATGTCACATTTTCTTACCACCACCAAGAGAAGAATCAACCAAACATTGTTCTTCGCCCTGAGCACAAAAATGTGTGTCTAATTTACTTGTCTGGTTTCAGATTCCAGCTATTGCACAGGATTTTCTCTGCTAGAATCACAGAGCCAGTTAGTAGCCAATATCTGTCCCCAAGGAGGTACCAAGATTTGATTTTTATTAGTCTTCTATATTGTTCATACACAGAACATACAGTCCCTCATTCCATTTTTCTTGTTCCTTAATATATGATTTTGGTTTTGGCTGCATTACAACAATTTATCTGAACAGAGTCACTTTATTGAATGATACAGATTGCACTCTACAGCTGCCTTATCTTCATCACCCTCCTCATCCTGGTATCCTCTGTGCTTTTTATCTCAATTCTAAGTAGCCGCAGCTGTAATATCACCCAGCAGTGACTCTCCTTCACTTCTGCTCCTCACTTCATATTTTTTCCCTGAGTTTTCCAGTTCTGGAGCTCTGTAACAACAACTGTTCAAAGAGACCAGCGTGCCTGGCACACCTTTCCCAAAATCACGTTGGAATTCCACAGGGACCATCTGCCCAAGGATCACCAGACAGGAACACTGACAGAGAGGGTCAGGCCTGCCCTGCTGCCCCATTCCTCAGGGATAATCCCAGAGGAGCTGGGGTATTTTCATATTGCAAAGGAGTGTTTATGGGAGTTACAGGTTATAGGAGTACAGCCACAGCACACTCTGTTGACCTTGGAAATTATCCCACCATTGATTTTATGGACAAACCTTCCAGGCCCTGCCTCTCCCACCACCCCCACGCTGTAAAAACCTTTTTCAGTATGGGATGTGGATAAAAAGTTTTTTTCTCCTCGTTACAGTGTGTTAATTTTTCTTCTTTTTCTAATTAATTGTTTTTGAAATTGTAAAACTAACAGCTAGACAAGCGGCAAAATTTTTAGGTATGGGACAGGGCAGACCACAGAATTTCCACAGCCACTGAGTAAGTTCAAGGAACCTCTAAAATATCATTCCTGCATGTCACTTGCAAGAATGTGGATAAATGCAAATATTTGATAAGTACTTGTATTTTTCCCTAAGGTTTCAAACACAACAATGAAACTGGAAGCCTGGAGCACTTGGAGCATTCCCAGTACCAACTGGATACTCTTAACCTCTAAACTCTGCTCTATATAAATGTGTCATGGGCTTGCTGAGTAGATGTTTATATGCACTTCCTGTTTCAGTGCTAACTTTTTCATTACTGGAAAAAAAAACCAGAAGCTC
Source organism: Arremon aurantiirostris (assembly GCA_035583995.1). Taxonomy (NCBI): domain Eukaryota; kingdom Metazoa; phylum Chordata; class Aves; order Passeriformes; family Passerellidae; genus Arremon; species Arremon aurantiirostris. Next base: position 68,916,123 of record JAXCLO010000056.1, on the reverse strand, counting down.
TCCAACCCCTTGGGAATCATTTTCCATTAAAGAGGCTTTAGATAGACCATTTGTTTTTTCAGATTTGGAAAGAAACCCCAAGTGAATGTGTATTTTGAGTATCTTTACTCGTTTTACAATAACAGTCCAGGGCTGTATGGCTGGAAAAATTTGCAAATTTATTTTTACTAATCTACCTCATGACACCTGATGAGGCCTTGCACCAATGGAACACAATTTCCTTAGACAGGACCCTGACAGTTTTTCACTTGCTCACACAAACAGTTGTTATAAATGAGCAGCCCTTCCAACAGCCTGCACAAAAAAAGGCCAAGCATTGTGTGAGAATGAGCCCTGCACACATCCCTTCCCACTTCCTAACAGCTGGGCTCTCTCAGGGCAGGAGAGAAGCCTGATAAAAGCTTCTGTTTGGGCTATTTCTTCTAGAAAGCAAATGAATTTCATTTCAACACTGCTCATCTAGTACTTCTAACAAGCCAGCTTCCAATAAATTGTATTTTTCAAGAAATAGAACACGAAAGATCGGGCCGGGTACTGGGGTAGGTCACCATTAGCATGTTTTGTCATGATAGAAATCAGAGGACATGGGACAACCAGGAACTGAATAAAAGAAAAGAAGCTTATTTTTATTACTGCCCTAGACTTGACAGTAATGGAGAATTGTTGCAGAAAGAATTAAAAACCTAAAAAGACGTATGAAGGACAGCAGTAAATCAGCAATCTAAAACAACTCAGTGGATACTGTTTTAAGGAAATATTCCAGATCACAGCATTCAGGAAAATTCTTAGGTGACCAGATTTCAAAGGGAGGATAAACTGAAGGAAAAAAAGAGAAATTAAGACATGAGTTGGTGATTTAAGCATCCCCATCTGGACCAATATTCTGTCTTTACTTATTTCACTGCAGCCAGAGTAAACTGTTTTAAAGCACGCATCTGGATTTCTACCAGTGAAAGCTAAAAAAAGAATGTCTGCTTTTCTGAAGTGTGATCTCTGAAAAACCCTGACTTCACTTCCAAAATGCCACTTCACTTTAACATGCTTTTAGTGGTGCCTTCAGGAACAACAGTATTACCTTCAGCTGGCTCACAATGTGACACACTCACATTTAAAAATCTGTACCAATCACCTATCAATCACTCACTGCAGCCTTTTTGCTTTAGATTTTCTTTACCCTGCCAGCCACCATCGTGCAATTTCTCAACACCTTGGCAGAAGAAATATCTGAAGGGATGAAAGCCTCAGATAATATTTGAATATGTTTAGCCAAGTGCAAAATTTATCCAACGATGGCAGATTCAGCATTTAGAGGAATTATTCCAATTATTCCACGAAAACAAGAAACAGTAAGTTGTTTCAAAAGTAAAGAAGCCAGATGCCCTATACAGCCACAGCCATGTCTAAGTATATGCATTGTAATAAACTTTTTTTCTCTCTGGGGGGATCCCTTGAGTTTATGTCACTGTTTCACAGCACTGCAGGTTTCACTCTTTCAGCAGAACGTTGCAAACACCCACAGTGAAGGTGACTGTGAGAGGTGACTGCAGCATCACAAACTGAGGGAATCCAGGGCTGGTGAAAGATGCTGGCTGTGAAATCCTCTATTTACAAAAAGTTACAGCAGACACTGAGCAACACAGATTTCATTATGCTTCCCTAAAGACACCACTAAGTCCTGAGCAGCAATCTAGTAGAGATTAGAATGAATACACACAGGTGTAGCGGAAAAATATGTCTTCATTTCTGAGCTGAAGAGCATTTCCTGAGCACTGCTGGAATCTATTGCTTTGTGTGCTTAAATCACTGTGAACTGTCAGACAGCAACAACTCTCAGTAATTTCTGACTTCAGCTGGATCTGACCTTACAATTCTGCATCACACTGTGCCTTTCAGTGCCCAGAACTTCAAGTTATGTAGTCTCATTTAGCAGGTATCTCTCTTAAAATCAGTCATTAAAGTAAATGAGTAATAGGACTAAACTGTCCAATTAAGAACTGACACCTAGATTCTTTCCCCTTTTAACCCAATAACTGATCCCAAAGAGCTGCAATGGGGACTTTTCTCCCCAATTACAAAATGCCACCCCAATCCATGAAGGAAGAAGAAGCATGAAGGAGAAACCCAGGACATCACCCTGGGCCCTCCATCTTGCTCCCATCCACAACACACTAAAAATCCCAAAACCTCAATTTCTCACTGAGTGATCACCTACACTACTCTCTATAATCCATGTCACACTTTTGTGGATTCCAGTTCTATCTTGAAGTCTGGGGAACTTTCTCCATGAATGAGGGTCACAGTCAGTGCTCCCCTGGGGTCAAGGCACCCCAGAGCAGACAGAGAAATATTCCAGTGCCCTGGGTTTCCACAAGAGCAGGACTGCACATGGCTCCCATGCAGGCTAACTAAAACAGAAGTGAAGCACTTGGCTGCTCCACACCATCACTTTTCTGCCTCCATAACCCCAAGGAGTTACAATCCTGCAATAGTGGGACTAGATCTACTGAGCTTCCTTCAACAGATAGCACAGAGTTTATCCTCCTTGCTGTTTGAATGTATTTTTCACATTCTTTTCAGATGGGAGGACCCAAATTGCAATAAAGTATCTGTTCTAATGTCACATAACTCGTCATTTCCAGTCTCCTACCCAGAAAATCTACTCCTTCCAGTCACACACTGGCATAGAAGCAAGAACTGTGATGAGCAAACTTCAATGGAGCCACATCAGTGAGGAGAAATCATGGATTGATTTGATCCAGGTCATGGAGGCTAGACATTGCCACACTTGTTCATTTTATTTAATTTTTTTAAGTCAATGATACCAACTACTAACTTTCATACACAGACTCCAAGCTACTGCCCATCAATATAACTCCTATTAAAATCCCCATGCTTTCATGCATCCAGAGAAATTAGGTTTGTGTAAAATAAAAACCAAACCAGATGCCCAAGAGATGTAAATCAGTAAAGACCCACTGATGTTACAGTGACTTATAGAGCCCAGGAGCTCAGCTCAGCGAGGCTTTGTGCATTTGGCATTCTCAGAGCTCACACAATTCTCTCCCTTCCCCTCCTCAGATTCCCATCAAATGCAGCCCTGTAACAGAGCTGTTCTTTTCCCAACTTGGCTCCAAGTCATGGCTGCAGCTCTCAATAGTATATAACCTGTCAAGATAAAATATGTTTGGGGACATGCAATCTCTACGGAGCATTTTATTGACTTAACTCCACCATTTCTGAAAGGCAGCCAAAATTCTTTAAGGTTTTTAAATGACTTTATTTGCTAAATATTATCCATGGACAGATATAAGAACACAAAAAATCCTCAGTTGTTTGTGTAATTTGACTTATGTGCCGTGCATTGCCCATCATGATATATTAATTTTCTTTTGCAAGCAAACAAAACAAATCCCAGCTACAAGTTGCTTGGGACCTACACAACGCAGAGTTATCCTGGGAACCATTCAGAGCAGGAATTTTGCCTGCATAATAGCTGCAGGTCATTCAGAAACTACAGCTTTGCTTCTTTAATAAAAAAAGGGCAACCCAAAGCAAAACAAAAATCCCCACAAAGTTTAGGCTTTCACTGCAGCTTTTATATCCAGATGCTGCATGAGGTCCAGGATGGTTAAGACCAAGATACAGAGTTGTTAATGATGCCACAAAAAACATTTCCAGTAACATCTCACAGGAGAAAAATGACTCTTGGAAAGAGCAGAATATGTGAGAACAAGAACAAGCCCGCCTCTCAGGAAGATCCCACAGGTACTCTTGTCCTGTAACACACCCTGGCTACTCAAGACAGTTGTTGTTCCTAAATGTTAAGCCTCCCAGAAAGCAATCCTAAAAACCCCAATACTCTCTAAATTGAGCCTGAAACTGTAAACCTAATAATTTGCTCCAGTTGTTTGAATTAGTGATCCAAAAATCAGTTGTTCCACATTATTTCAATAGGTGTTCTTTGTGAGGAGGAATTTAAAACTGCTCAAGTAGAAGAACTAGAAACCTGCAAGATCAAAGAGTAGGAACAGAAAAGCTTAGTAGTTGATGATAGCCTTATCTACCTCTAGTTCTTAGTAGGCATCCCTTGAGTTAATAACATCACAATACACTTGTCACTTCCAGGACACCTTTCATTAAAGGCCTCTAAATGCTTCCTGGGCCCTAATTAAGCCTCAAGCCACAGCCTTCCTGTGAAAAATAGCTGCTGAAATTTCCAAAAGGTCAGGAAACAAGTGTGCTCTTATGGCAGATTAATAAGGTTCTGTCCACATCAGGAAGTGACACCAAAGTCTGGAGAATAATGAAGAAACCCACACCAGTGCAAGCAGTGCTTTGTGCTAGTGCTCTGACCAGAGAGGGATCTTGTCCAGCCTTTCATGTTCTTATTTTTACCATAGAAATCACTGGCCAAAGCTGAAAAGCTTTGCTGCAGTCAGCCCTTTATCTCTGTGCTACTGCAGAAATCTGAAATATGTTTGCTAAATAAGTCAATAAGGAAAAAAGGGAAAAAATTCTGCTAAAGCAAAACCAAAGCAGCAGCAGTGATGGAGTGCAAGAGTCCCATCTCCTGCTCTAGCAGACTGACCTTGAAAGAGACCAGTCACAGCTTCAGATGCTCAGATGTTCTAGATTTTATCAAGTGTTCAATTTTGAAGCAGAGATTTTGAAATTTAAAAAAAAGTTACTCTCAGCAAGATGCTTTAAACAGAAGAAAATAGTGGGAAGAAGTGTCAGAGGTCAGATCTGTGAGTCTGTTTAGTTCACTTTAATGCACACACAGAAGAAGGCAAAACAATAATTTTTCTGCTCCATTCTGCCTGCAAAGCACAGCCCAAGCCACCACCTCTGTCCTCTGACACTGGGCAGCCATAAGAAACAGGTATCTTCATGTCAAACCTGGCCAGCTGTAACACATTTGCTAAAGTAATTACATTTATTTTTACAGATTACATGGGTTTAGGTTTCACTCACTGATGTACCAGAAAATCAGAACTTTCAATTTTGCAGCTCAAGTTCAGCACTGTTATAATCAAAGACAGCACCAAGTGCCTAAAGCTGCTAACCATACACACATTTTAGGAACTGAAATACTGCAGCTAGCATGTACTACAGGATCTATATTTCTTATCTGATGGCTCAAAATAACTTATATCCTTTTCTCTTTTTCCCTGTTACATTACCAAGGCTATGATAATTAGACCGCAATTACCTAAATGTTTAAATCTTTGGTCTCTGTCCATTGAAGCCTTTCTCAATCTACATAAATGTTTGTTTCTATCCCTTAAAAAAAAAAAAAAGCAAACAAAAAACCCCACAAAACATAAATAAGTTCCTGATATCACCTAAGGAGATTAATTAAGCTTGACAAAGCTTCTTACTTACAGTGGGAATTTGAACTTAAAATTTGCCATCCCAGTCAGAATTTTTTTTGCACAATGCTTATTGTAGGTCACATAAAAATGGACTGGAATAAGATTCAGTTGGTGCTACCCCTATAAACATGATAAACCACTAATGCATTTTTTTTAATGAAGAAAAAAATGTATAAACAAATACAATTTGCAGAATCAGTGATTTCAGCTGGGTGGAATTCTGCAAATGCCTCTCCTCATCAAGCAGCCAAGTTCGGTAGCCACTGGTGTCTTTATGAATGCTGAATAGGAGCATTATGTCCACACAGAAAATGCATGTGGGGAAAGAGGACAGGTCATCTTTCATGCACACAGGAGCGCCAACACAAGTGCAGTGTGTTTGTTTTCTACTACTCATAGAAACATCAAAAATGTAATTTATATCTAAGATATAAATGAGACATTCTACCTCATCAAAATGGCCCTTCAGTTGAAGCCAATTGCACCTGTATAAATGCAAAGTCACACGCAGTATATAAAGATTTTCTTTCTAGTACTTCAGGGATACTTTTGTGCTCCTTTGTGCAGCACCAAAGCTGGAAGAGCAACAGCTGCTCACAGGTACCCTCCTGTCCTTCTGCCACAGAGGTGTTCCAGTAGAAAATTCTGTGTGGCAGTACCAGTTGTGGGTTTCTCTGAGTCTGGATTGAAGGCACTTGAGACAGTAATTCATGTTCAGACTCAGGTGTTGATTATTTCTTATCAGTAAAACAGTCTCACTACTGTGAGTTCAGCAACAAGGCACAAAACAGCCAACAATCTCTTGCTACAAGGTCTTTTAAGGCTAAACTATCCAATTAAGAACTCACACCTGGATTATTTTCCCTTTTAACCCAATAACTGATCCCACAGAGCCCCCAATGCAGACTTTTTTGCCAAATTACAGAATGCCACCCAAACCCATGAAGAAGCAAGAAGCATCATGAAGAAGAAACCCAGGACGACACTCTGTGCCCTCCATCTTGCTTCCATCCACAACATACTAAAAATCCCAAAACCTAAATTTCTCACCAAGTGATACACCT
>JAXCLO010000056.1:68850679-68909073 GCA_035583995.1 Arremon aurantiirostris | reverse complement strand
ATCCCAAAACCTCAATTTCTCACCAAGTGATACACCTACACTGCTCTCTATAATCTATTTCACACTTTTGTGGATTCCAGTCTATCTTGAAGTCTGGGGAACTTTCTCCATGAATGAGTGTCAAAGTCTTCTCTCATTCACTTTCCACGCGACCTTGGCCATTTTTGTCTCAGTTAAAGGACCTACAACATGCACAGTGTTGTTTAGCACACACCAAATTGAAATTCTGCCTTGCAAGTGCTGTTCAACTAAAGACAATATTAAAATAGAAATATGGGATGGTTTATAAGACAGAAGAATGCCGGAAGCAAGCAGAAGAAAAGGATTTCTGTGCTGTATTCAAACATGAGTTCTCCCACTGGAGTTTCTTTCCCAGCAGCATTGAATTTCCTCAGGGGGAAGATCTAGGGAGAGCTAAAAAAATCTCATCTCAAATGCTTCCAGCAACAGGGTCTCTACTTTGTGCTGCCCCTGTGAAGCTGGCAGGAGTCATTCCTGCCTGGTGCAGAACTGCATCTACGTGAAACAAGTTGGTGATCTCAGACCAATTATGCAAGAACACATTTCAGCATCACCACTGGAAATAATTAGCAGTTGTATGAGCCACAGGGACATCAGCTTCTGCTGTGCTTTTTCTGTGGACAATATAATTAGCTTTGGCTCAGACACTGAACACTTAGAAACCTGTAATAGGCTGAGAAGAGGCTTGTAACCCCACTCCCTAAGAGCTCCCTTTAAATAAGCAGATAGGGCCATTTAAAACATTCCCTACACTTTATTGCCTTCCCCCCCTCAATTTTGGGCCACAGATCAAGCTTAATTACCATCATTCTGCTTTCCTTCAAGTCCTCAAGGAAAGCAAAAAAGAAAGTTAACACTACTGAATTCCATGGTCTTAAAACATTTTCCCTCCATCACAGGGAGTGCACAGCATCAGCTGCAAACCACATTACAGTGAAACTCTACACCACACACCTGAAAACACCACTGCCTCAAACACTGAGAAAAGCAAAAAGCATCTGAAACCAGTGTTTACACTGGTGGGAAACCCTGCTAAAACCAACTCTGCACCTAAAGCACAACATCTCAAAGCTCACACCCAGGCTCTGGCTCCAGGTGTGCCTGACCTCAGGTGCTGCTGCACAGGAGAGCAGCAAGCAGGGCTACCAAAACATAAGGGGAGCAACAAACCAGGACAGAAAATCCCTCTCTTGTGTCCTTTACTCACTCTTAACCAATGCCTGCCACATCTTGAACTGCATTTCCTCACGCCCAGAAAAACAGCAAAGCCCATGCAACACCTCCAGACTGTCACACCAAAATGTTCCTCTTAACTAACACCTCTGCTGGACCTGAAGAAGTTTTAAAGCTCTTCTGCCTTTTTGAGACCATAGCTACATTTTCAATAGAGCACAGATGCCTTCCTCCAATTTTGCAAGACTTAGCTTGAAAGAAGATGTAGTATTGAGCTTGAAAGAAGATGCAATATTGCCCAATTTTGAAGAGTTGGCTCAGAAAATATACAGTTCTTATTTTCACTGCTCCTTCTGTATTTTCAAGACAGAATAATGTGGTGCTTTTGTCTGATTTTTTTATATGGCTGAAAACAAGGAGCAAAAGCCATGATGCTCCCTGGCAACAGTCTAATTTTGCTGTATTTTCTAACCATCTAATCAAGGAAACCTGAGAAATCCAGTAAGAAAAATGCACTCCCGCACTCAAAGAAAATTAGATACTTCTTTGGTCCTCCCTGGCACATTTTCCCTGCAGTCTATTTTGGATTTACACAGGTGCTGCTCAAAGCAGAACTTGGCCTCTCTCTCTCAGGTGGCCTGACACATTTACTGCAGCGTTCAGATATGCCCATATATTTTATATGCATGTAAAGCACATTTCCCAGACTAAAACCCTCTCCCAGAGAGTTTCCCTAGGTCTCTGTCTGATTCTGACTTCATTTACTCCCTTGCAAATGAAAAGCATTTCCATTGAAGCCAGTGAGGTAACACTTAAACGTGTGTGAGATCATGTCAGAGCCATGGTCCATAATAAAAGCAGCTGCTGGTAACTCTTCTGCAAGTTTCCATTCATTAGGGTTTTGGGGTTTTTTTGCTTGAATTCACATGAGCAATATCCATGGGCCAAGAAACACGTTTTAGAATGATAGCTATTTCCCCTTGCTAAAATATAGAAAGTGCAGCAAACTATCCCCATCCTCACTGGGAAAAAGAAAAAAGAAAAAAAGAGTTTATTGTGTTTTGTTAATAAACAGAGGTGTTTATGGACAAAACATGTCTGAATGTACTTTTGGGAATTGTCCTACACTGCCTACAGGATAGGGACAAGATGACCTGTATGTGGCTTTCCCAGCTTTTTGGTTTTGTGGGGGGAGATTGGTGTTGGTTATGGGGGTTTTTTACACCTATAGCTTCTGGTATTTAATTCTAGATTGGGAAACACTGAGTGTACCTATTTCATTTCAGCCTCAAAGATCTGCAAGCATGGAACCAGGACCAATGAAACCAGCTTTGTGCCTGCTAATGCCAACAGCCTTTCCATCAGTGACTTTCCATTGCCTTGAAGGGTCACAGGAGAGACAGAAATAACCTGCTCAGATTATAATGTTTTTTCCAGTTCATCACACCAGTCTCCAGGCTTCCAGAAGTGTATAACTGTATTTTGTCATGTAAGTCAGACTCATAGCCTGTCACCACCTCAGTCTGTTCATTTATAACAAAACATATTTCCTGCACATACAGTAAATTCCTTTCATTTTTCACTAAGATGAACTGATCTTTATCAGATGCTCTGACACAGAAGGCAAACACACCATTACTCCCTCTCCACTTGTTAATAATAAGTTTGCTATATACTGGCTCCAAGAAAGGAGCTCACATCTACTTACAGATGATAGTGAACAGAAGAGGGGAGAAAATCAAAACAAAACAAAAATTGCCTATTTCAGAACAGCAATTAGGTCACTATGGCAGATGGCACAAGAATGACAAAGCAGTTTTTGGTTTGACAGGTGAAGCAATAAACATCTTTACTGACCATGGGGACAGTGCAGAGCAGCAGAGTTAAACACCAGGAGCCACTGCAAAGCTTCTCTACAGGCAGCCACAATGAGATTGCACAAACACTGAGCTGGCTCACAAATCAGTCAGGGGAGAGAAAAACCAAAGGAAAAATTACTCCAAAACATGCTTTGTTTACTCTTCCCTATTTTAAGAGGTAAAAAAACCAAAGCAGTCTCCCTTCTCCCTTTTGAATCATGGAGATGATAAAAATAGAAGAAATTAAGAGCATTTTTGACCGTGCAATAATACTTATTGCATTCAATGTGATTATTGCCCAAGGATCTTTTCCAAAGACTCCAGATGCCATTTAAAAAGCTGATATAACGCAGAGTTCCTCCCAATCCAAATCCTGAATGAAAAAAACATGAATGAGATTAGATAAGTAGTTATTTTGGTCTCCAAATTGGCTACCCCTGATCCTTCTAAGAGCTGGAAAACAGAATTATTCATGTGCTACTATTGCACTACCCAACAGTCACAACTTGACCGTGCTTCTTTTGGCCACATTAGAGCTCCTCAGTGGGCAGGTCTTGGCATGAATTTGTGATAATGGTCAAATGCCACCTCCTCAGAATGCTGCTGGCCGGAGATGAAAAGGATTTGCTCGTTTCAAATCCAAGCAACCTGTCCTGTGGCTGACTGTAACACCCATGTCCAACATGGCCATGAAACATGAGTGTGGTGTGGAGTGAGGTGTAGTCTGGGAAATCCAACTGAGCCATCAGCCTTCCTGGCCACAAGAAAAATTATATAGGAGATATCAGAGAATCTCTACACATACCAATATGACGCAAACAATGTATTTCTAAGACGGTCAATGCAAAACAAACAATGAAAACTCCAGAAAATCTCCATCAAGCAAAGCACACCGTGCCTTAAAGTACATTATTGCACTTAAACTGTCCTTCTCCATGTGAAATATAATCCAGCTACTTTACCCCCATGATTTTGATGGCAGAGAGTACCAACCCCCAAACAAAATAAACTGAAAAGCAAGAATGTAAACATGACTGTGCTCCAGTAACTTTGCATCTCAGTGCTGTCTGTGTGGGGTTTCACTACCTGGAAACTGATGTGGTGGAAAGGAAACCCCTGAGAGCTGCATGGGACCCTTTCTGCAGTTCCCATCCAAAACACATTGCTCCCTTCCTCCCCTAAAACTCATTCCTGTTTATACACACACAGATATTTGCTTCACTGCTGTGGTCCCATCCCTGGAACACTGGCATTTAATCATTGCTTTCCTTAAAGTTACTGCTTTATACCTAGTGAGGATGAGATTTTGTCCACTAATCCCAGTTTTTAGCCATATAAATGCACACTAGGTGCACTGAAAAACCAAGGAACTGCATTTATATATGCACTGGTAAAGGAAATGTTCTTTTCTTGTTTGGGTTATATAGAGGGGAGGAGAGGAAATAGGCTGGTGTGTCTGGTTTTAGGAGGAGGGTTAAGTGGCAAACAAAACTGACTGAAGTTTACAGGGATCTAAATAAAGGAACAAGAAAAAAAGCTACTCACAAAGCTTCTAATAACACACAGCACAGAAAGCAGACTACATAGAAAAGTTTCTGCTTTTCCTCTTTATTGTCAATCTGCTCCTTGATTGCATACAGTCCAGTGAATAAGCCATTTACTATTGTGGTTGGAGTGAATGAAGCTCAGACCTTTCCCATATATGGCAGGGCCTTTTAATCACCAGGGAGTGAGGAGCAATGGAATTTTCCTGGCTTTCTGGGTTTGCAGTGCCCTCTCTTGTACAAAATATCATTTCCCAGTGAGTGCTTGTTACTGGGATTTTGACCCAATTTCCTGCTGTCATTGTCCTTCATGGGATGTGCAGAAAATCAAACAAAAAGGGCCAGCTTCTTGATAGCAAGCAGCTCACAGGGAATTCTGAATTTCTCTAACCCAAAGGAAATCAAACTAGATGCAACATATATATTTTAAAAACCCTCAGTATCATTTACATCGCTAAATGTATCCAAGTACAGCCACTGAAATGAAGTTCAGATTTAGGCCAGCTAATGCCCAGGTTCTCCCTCATTTTCCCCAATGCAGCAGAAAAGAGATTAGTGGTGTTTTAAATTACTGGGACAGCAGTAGGGAAATTCTCAGCTGGCCTGCTTTTGTCAGTATAATATACATTAGCCACAGAAATGCTTGGCTCTGGATCATCTGGATTGCCTAAATGCTCTTGTTCATATTTACAGCAATTAAAATGCTGCACTTCACTCTTTATAATCCAAGCTCTGTTTGAAGTGGCAAAGCAACAGCTGTGGCTTATCAGAGATCTGAATGAAACTCCTCATTTTCATAGGAGGGGTGTGGCTCTGCACATGGGGAGATGCTGTTCCCAAAGCCAAACAAAGCAACAAAACCTCTCCAAAGTGGTGCTGACCAGAGGCATCCTGCAGCACCAGAGCAGGTTAAGCTGTGCAGGTAAATCAGAGCTGACCAAACACTTCTCCCATTTCCACACATTTTAGCCAAGCCCTTGGAATTTCTTTTCCAAACCTATGAGTTTTAACTAGGCCAGAGCAAAGCCAAATTCTCCCCAGCTCAGTGACTGTTGAAATTGCTGAGAGCAATGAGGTTATCATGAGGTCATTGGGAAGGTGCCGATAAAATCCTTTGCCTCCTCCCTCTGCAGCTGAACCTACTCAGACTGAGAAGAAATTGTCCTCAGTACAGCTGATATTAGAAAGCAATGGTCTGGGCTATCGCACTAGCACTGCTAGGTCCCCTGAAATTGAGAGGAATCATTAAAGGTCATGCCTTTGTGCTGCTGGGATGAAAGATTTCACCAGGGTGAACTCTGTGGCTCAAGGGGGGAAAAAAGACACCAAGTGAGGGCTATTTCACCATTAGAGAGCTCACTGTCAAAGAAAAGAATGGAGTGGGAAAAGGGTAGTAACATGCCCTGTGGCAGTGAGAAAGGCAAGAGAGAACATCAAAGCCTTGCAAATGAGAAACAAACAATGGCCTGATCACAGACTGCTCCATCTGGGCAGAGCTGCCTTTGAAGATGACTGGAATCCAATGGGCACCAGCCTGCAGGATCCAACCTTGACTTCTGCAGGAGCCCAGGAGCTGCTGCTGGGTGAGGGTTGGTCCAGCCCTGCCCAGCTCCTCCCTAGGGAGAATCAGCTCCTTTGGACCAGCACACAAAACCAGCTGCCAGCGCATCTCCTTTGTTTGCATTGCGGTCACAGGTTCAGGCCCCTTAGCCATTTAACATCATGAACACCAGTTCTTCCTCTCACCAAAGTATTTAACTTTTAGAAGGGAAACAATGATGTCCATGCCCCCGAGTCTCCACAATTTTGGGGGAAGATTGGAAAGGTCACACCTACACGTATGTGCAGTGACACTGTCCTCCTGCATTTAGCAATACCTTTCCTCTTCATATCTGTTGTCCTACCCTCCTGAACAGATCCCAAACCAGAGCATTTACAGCAAAACTTGATCTCCACAAATCTATTTATAACCCTCCTATGAGCTAAATTCCAAAGATTTTTTTTCCTTTGCCATTTAAGGACATAAACCAGAAAATGTGCAAACGGGTGGGTCCCACTTTGCTTCACACCCTCCACAGCCAGTCTCAAGGGAAAATGCTCTGTATTTGTATTCTGTACACAAGAGGGTGTGGAAACATGTAATGTTTCCATTGCCTGAAATCCTTTCCCTAATATTTTCCCCACTGCAGCTTGGCCTGGCCCCAGGGATTCCAATTTCAATTGCTCTCATCAACATGAGACTGAACAAGCAGATAAGGTCCAGCAGCTTGCTGAGTAGTTTTGCTTCCAAGCTTGTGACACCATGGTGGATCTGTAAGCAAAAGCTGCCTTTGTGCATTTTTGGAGCACACATGACAGCTTCACAGGGAGATTGGTCCAGATGCAGCACAAACAATTCCAAAAAAACCCAAAAAATTCCATCATCAAGCACACAGGAAATGCCCTCTAGATATGACAGCAGAGTCACCACTGAGCCTGGTCTGCCCTCACCTCATTCCCTGGGCTTCAGGGGTTTTATACCATTAATCTAGAAATCTAATACATAATCTGTGTGAACACACCAAGAAAAAAAGTCTAAGATGATCTGGGAAACCAGTCAAAAAATAAGGTTTTAGGCAATGCCCAAGCTTGTCATTTTGGTATTGCAAATTCTTTATAAACACTAATGAACCAAGCCCCAGCAGAGCCATGGGCTAAATACAGAAAGGTACAGCTTATCCTTGACTTGAAGATAGAGAAACAGACACACGGCCATTAAGTGACTCACCAGGTATTTATGACCACACGAAAAAATGCAAAGGAGAAATTACTCCAGTGGCCTAAGAGGTTGCTGCTTTTTTCCCTTTCTTTCACCTGCTTCCTCAGCTATTCGGTCCTAGCTAGCAGGGCAGTCCCCACAAGGAATTCTGATTTCAACACTGAGCATTTTCTGATCAGGAGGTGCCCCTGTGCTTCACAGACAGTTTTGAGGGGCAGGAAGAGGGAAAGAGACATCAGTTTGTGGTGGAGGTTCCAAAGGAAAAACCCATGGAAAGGAGAACTTCCTTAAAGCAGGATGCAAAGCACACAGCTAACACACCAGCTGAGTAACAGTGTGATATTCCCTAACCTTTTTGGTTGATCCAATCTGTTTCAAAACATCTAGGAGCAATCTCCCCCAGGGGTGGGAGGGACCCCAAATTACAGAGTGCAGAGCCTCCTTCCCTGCTGGGCCAGTTGAATGCACAAAAACATCAGGAAAGAAAAGAAAAAATGTTCTATAGTTCAACAGTGCTGTGACCTCAGTGTTTCATCCAGAGAGGTCAGATCTAATATGACCTTCAAATACCTCTGAGTCAAATTCCAGCCTCAGCCAAGCCCTAGACAAGCTACACCTTCCAAGCAGGATCAGCACCCCAAGAGGAGGTGCCTACACAGAGGGGAGGTGATTTCCCTCCAGTGCATTGCCCCCAAATCCATTCCCACCCTTTTAACCCCTCAGCAGCCTGCACACAGCCAGCAAACCATCCCCTGCACACACACCTTTCCCAAAGCAGCAGCTCTCTCCCTGCAAGCTGCCGGGGGGAGTTACTAAGAGGAGATAATTTTTAAAGAATGAAAGCTTGCTTTGAATGCAGGCTCCACTCTCTGCACTCACAGGCCTGTGTGCCTCGGGCTTTGTGCACCTGGAGCCCAATCCTGCACGCTCCCCATAAAGCTCCTCTCAAAGGCAGCAAAATGCTCTGAGGACTGCACTTCCCCTTCTGCCCTGTGTTACCTTTTTTGGTGCTTTCTCCCACACCCAGGAGAGCCCAGACAAGCCCTGCAGATGGACAGTTATGCTCTCCTGGCCCTCTCTTTCTTAGGCATATATGGTTTCCTGCCCCTCTGTGCTCACACACTGGATCAAATGTTCCAAGCTGCACCCTTAGCAGAGAGGGGTTGAGAACTCCAGTGATCTTTAATGCAAAGTAAAAGTCAGCCCACAAGAATAGGTCTCATGTAAGCAGCTACTGAGAAATCAGTATTTTCCACAGTCCCAGGACATTCAAGCTCTATTGTCCTGCAGGAAGGAAGTCCTGCAGGCTCTCACTTTTCTACAGTGAAAAGATCCCCCCCACAGGCAGGGCTGCTCCAGCTGTGCAAAGGGAAGTGTGGAACAAGGAGGATTTCCAGTCAGGCTCCTCATGGAGCCTCCCTGGCATCTTCATAGCACAGAAGCCATGAGAAAAGCCTTGCCCTACACCGTTGTGCTCTGCCCACCTGGAATGGAGCAGCACTGCTCCCTAATCCTGGATGGGACTGAACAAATACTCTGTCTCACATGTGGCTCCATGAATGAGATCCATAAAAAACCTTCCCATCTAAATGCACTTCAATTTTCCCTCTAATGCCAGCCAGAGGAACTTACGCCCTTCCCCACTTTCCTTTCAAATCTTTCAGTGTCATTGTTGCATTGTGCATATCAGTGTTGGACAAGAAATGAAAGCCCAAGGGAAGTGACCCCTTCCTCTGCTCCATGCCAGAATAATGCTGTGAGTATAGGAAGAAGCAGTCGTAGAAAATCCCTCATTCTCCTAAAAAGTGCTTACATCACTCACTGTCAAAGTGTATTCAGAGTACTCAGGACCCCTGAATCCATTAATGATGGTATTGATTTCACCAGGACTAATCCTGTGAATGAAGGCTGTGGAATTGATCCTCTTGTCAATGCAAGTGGCAACAAAGAGGAGTTTTCAGGAAAAACAAATTATGCCAATTGAGTCTCTTGTTCACAGTCATGTCATCTGGTATTTCTTCCCTCCCATCATGACTTAGTCTGCATTAACATATGCAGGTTCTGTTAAGATTGCCTATCAAAGCAGTTTCTCCAGAAAAGACAGACCTATCATTTCTTCAAATAATGAAGAAAACTTCTGCCCTGCTTTACCTTATTATCAATTACCTTTACCTCATTAGCAATTTAATAAAGCAAATGGACTAAAAGCTTTGCTCCATTTGTAATTTCTGTTAAGAGTCTGTTCTGTTGATTTTGGTGTGTGTAGTTTTAGGATCCCATCCTGTCTAAATGGCAGGAGAGAAAGATGAGATTGATGCAGATGAAAACTTACAGCTACATTTAATGAGACAGAAAAAGAATGGAGGCAGAGTCTGAGGGTTCTCCAATGGCAAATCATACAAACACAGTCATTTCACAGTATGGTACCTAAAATAGACAAATTGTAATAAATACATGGTTCTTACAAAAAGAATTCTGCCTCCTTGTTTTCTTTGAGCTGCTGCCAAGGAGGGAATGTGTTATTTTCCCAAATTATTCTCCTGTCTGCCTTTTAGCAGGGGAAGCCTTCTCAGGCAGAGTTGTACAAAAACTGTATACTCTGAAAAGAAATTCTCCTCTGAAAACAAGTACTCCACAAAAAAGTAACTTTAAAACAGTTATGTTCTCATTCTTCCGAACGACACTTGACACATGAGACCAATCTGTTCCATTCCTGCAGGTCTGGCCAGAGATTAGCAGCTTGGTCAGTGTCTGCAGCTACCAAACATTCATCTACAGCTAACCTCCTCCCTCCCTGCATTTTCCCAGCCCTTTCGCTGAGAAATTCCCTGCCATGCAAGAATATCCTGCTATCAGCAGCCAGCCTTGCACAACGCTTTCCAACTGTCCCAACATGTCAAAGGAGCTGGGAAGGGGAGCCTGCTAGCCAGCTCTCCCCAGCAGCGCTCTGACAAACACAGAGCCAGACTTCCAAGAGAGCTCCAGTCCCACCCAGGCACACTCTTTAATCCCCCCCTCTTTTTTAACAGGAAAGACAACTTCACAAGAAACATTCTGGCAACTTGTGGCCGAGCATGTTGGAGGCTGAAAACAAAAACTGATGCCATCTATTGTCAACAACACTTCTGTGAAAGACTGCCATGAGGGACATCTGCTTCAGCGGGTATCAGATCACTTACATTAAGCAGAGCTTCTCTGCATCTGTATCAATTACACCCCGAGACTGCCCTTGCAGTGTGGAAGTGCACATATTAAGTTGCAAAATTAAAAGCAATTCAGCAGACCTTAACACGCTAAGAAGTTTCTCATTGTAATGCCTCCATTAAAAAAAATAATAAAAAAAGGGGAGGGGGGTATTAAAAAATAAAGAAGAGTTATTAGAATGGGTTATTGCTACTAACGAGCCCAGCAAAGGATGAAAAATGGAGCGGTGGGATCAGCACAGATCCTGCCCTGCACCTCCTTATGGAGATCCAGTGGGGTAAGCAGACATGCATCCCCCTCCACCCAAGATGACCACGAACATCTGGAAAGGGGGAACAGCCACAGAGAGAGAGCAGCAGAGCAGAACCAGCCTCCCACAGCCCGTTCAGAGCCGGGGCTGCTCCATCTGCAAGGCAAACCCGTCCCACACAAGCCCTTCCTTACCTCTGGCTGCAAAGTTCTCAGCTCTGGTAGGAAGGAAATGAATAACTGGCTGCTTGGGCAGGAGCGCAGCGAGAGAGGCACAGCAGCAGCCTCACACACACACACACAGCCCTATTCAATAAAAGTGCAGCTTTTCCTTGGCCCCTCCCAAAAGTCAATGCTAAGTGAATACATATCCCTTATGTTTACAATTGGCGGGCGGCGGAATGCATTGTCCTCAATTTATTCCGAGGGGCAGCCAATGGCTGTGAGCAAGCCAAGGTGGGCTCAGCCTGCCTGCAGAGATGCCTGTCATTCCCCAGGCATGCTCAGGAAGCCACTCATCAGAAAACCAAGACCTAAAAAGCTCCGAAAATTCGTGCGAGCTGCCAAAAGTGTCTTGCTACATGCCCTTTTTTGGTTATCCTTAGCAGGGCCTCTGAAAGTAAATCCTCTGTCAGGAACAATCATAAGAAATGTTAATCTTGGAGAAGGAGGCTGTCTTGTTGGACACAAACGGGGCTTAAAAAAAGGAAATGCTCTGAATGGAAAGGGATACAGTAAATATATTTACTTTTTGCACCAGGATTTTTTCGTTGGTTTTTTTTTTTTTAAATCAAATAATTTCACCACAGCTAAACTACATTGTATTTTTTTTAACGAGGACCACATGTAAAAGGCAACAGAAACATTCTGCTGTGCAGGCTTGATTCTGCAGAGAGAGACACCAGTGGGAAAGGCACATGAAAGATGAGTTGGCAGGCTTCACAGCCTGATTCCATTTCAAACAGTACAATAGAAGTTACAGATAGGATAGCCACGTTCTGAAAAATAACTTTTAAAGATATTCGAAACTTTGATGGTGATCCTTGGCAAGCTGGACTATTTGGGTGCACAGGTTTATTTTATAGCTCCACAACTATTCCTTTAGAATTAAGCCTGGCTCATTTACTAAGAGAATAGCCCTACATCTCCTTAATATGACCAATACTTGCACAGTCTTTAAATATGATCAATAAAGTAAACTTGGATTAATTTTTAAATTTGTTTTGTTAAAGTGATCGCACGCTGCTGCTAACTTTGCAAATTATGCAGGTATCTTAAAAATGGACAAACAGATAAAGACTGGTCATGGAAACATACAAAGTACATAAACTAAGTGTGAAAATAAAGATGAAAATGATTGCCTAGAAAACAGCACAGTACAGAGATCCCAACATGTACCAGCCACTAAGGAAGGCTGCAGAGCAGCTGACTGCTCCAAGGGAATGAGATTCCAGACCAGGAGATGTTCTGCAGATTCATGTTTGACAACAACATACACAAAACCAGTTAGAGGGAAACTATGTGTAAGATGACTTTGCAGCTGAATGGGCTAAACTATTTTAATGCCTTTCTGGATCCTTCTTTCTGGCCACTGGGCCCCACAGATTCAGTCACATGTGTAATGCAAGAAGGATCCAGTCCACAGACAGTAAACTCATCCTTATAGCATAAAAAAAATTCAGAGAGCCAAATCTATGCAGATTTACAGCAAGAAATCATAATTATTCCAGTGCCATTTTAAATTTCACTGCTTTATTGCATGAAGCAAAAAGTGGGGTTTGTTTTTTGAAGGCACTTATTTCCTTCATTTTAACAACCCTTTGGAAAATTCTTCTAATGCCACACAGCTCCCATGATGTGGCCGCAACAGTTTTAAATCTAAAAAGTAATACCTACAGCATATATATGACTTCGTTTGGTGGGATTTACTAGACAAGAGAGAACAAAATTCTTGTTCTCAGTCATTCCATTAACTACAGAAATTATTAGCCTATGTATCCATGACCAAATAAAAAGAGGTAATGACATTATTCAGGAAGGAATTACAAATCTCTACTGGATTGTAGCATCCCCCAGATTTTTAGGGTGGAAAACACGGAAGAATCCAGGCTAAGAAAAAAGCAGGATTAAGGGATGCAGGCTCTCAAAAGAGAAAAGTGAAGCTTAGGAGTACCCTCAGGTTCTCATTGCAGCACAGCCATCAACCCCTACAAACTCAGTGTCCACTGCAACAGGGAGCCAGAAGGGATGCACTACCTAAAGCTGAAAGCAACTGGGTTTTTTTGTGGCATTTTACCTTTTTTAAACTGAGTTTTTGTAGTATTTTAGCTTTTTTTTTATTCTTACCATGACTTTGATGCTCCCTTGCTAAAGCATCCCAAACTCTGTGTTTCAAGTCATCTTTCCATCAAAATTCCACCAAAAAAACCCAATTTTGCTTTGGGATAATTACATCATGAAAAGTAAAGCTTGCATCCTTCTTGCTCAGTTGAATTTCACAGAGAGGAACTTTTGAATTCCATGCCCTGAAGCTTTGAAGCCAACAAAATGTCACAGAGCCCTGAGATTTCCTGGAGATACTGCTGGAAACCTGAGCTTTGAAGAATGCAGAGTTAAATTCTGGCGGGTGCCCTTCTGCATCCTATGACAGGAGCCTGCTGTAAATGCAGTTATAACCTGCCTAAATCCACAGTTGTAGCAATTTAGGGAACTCCCATGGTAGTCCTTGCCCTCACCACCAGGACTGCCAGTCTACCCACAGCCTCCCCTTTGCTTTAACAGTGAGAGACCGTTTGTGCCACAGCCCACACCTAAAAATATTTCTGGGACTGGAATAACCCAAATCCTGGCTTATGATTGCACATGTAGGAAATAGGGAAAAATAGTTCATGCAGAAATGAAACCCCCAAATCAAGTACAAATTTGATATCAATGCCTTATCACAGTCAGGAAGGGCCCTGCAAGTTCTCATTGCTAAGCTCCAAAGTTTGATAACACAGGGCAATGGTGGGACTGCTTGTGATAAGAGTCAAAGCACTTCTGCACTTTGGGTTGTTAGTGAAGAGTTTCCCTCAGAAGGATCATGTTAGAAGTACCTGGAAATTTCTGTCCAGACTGGGGCTCACAGGTTTATCAAATTTTCCTGCAAAATTTACTTTTTAAAGCTGAGGTAAATCTGTGGTCTGGAAATCCAGTGAATATCATACCCTTGGGGGGCAGCTCTGGTTGCTGTGCACAGACACACTGAGCCATTTGCATTTTGGCACCACAAAGCCCTTGAGGCTCACAGACAGTGGTGGCTGAGGGTCCACTTGGGTCATTGCTGGTCCAGCCCCAGAGTGCCTTCTTCCCAAAGCAGCCCTGATCCCTGCCTGGAAAAACCCTGGGGGTATTTATGGAGGGATAATATTTTGCTTTTCAAAATGAAGTAATTTCTATTATTGAGGTTTCCAAAATTATTTCTCTTTTTATTTGACTTGGTGCAGGTGATCCCTAGTGAGCAGCACTGTCTCACCACTGTCACTGCAATGTCTCCAGCTGCCATTCCAAAAACACATCCTGAACCTCTCCAGAGACACATCCTGAACCACCCCACACCTTCACATTCCCACAATACAGCAGGATGCACACAGAGCATCAAATACACCACAGGGAAGGCCATTCTTCCCACCTGCACCAAACTGGTTCTTGCCTCTCACCCCCAAACTGTCATTTTTTGTCGTCTTAACAGATAACAGTAGGTCAAACTGTCCTAATGCTCACAGCAAAAACACAGAAATCTTTAGAAAGTGCTATCACCTGAAAGGTTTGGGTTCCCTTCACACCTCTGTAGTGCAAGATTCCACTGTGAAACTCTGAAATCCTTTGAGCACAACAGGGATGGAAAGGAGTCTTAACATTCTCAATGACAAAATACATCCCTGGAGGGTCACATGGCTGGGGCAGAGCTTGGTCCTACCCTGTACAACCTCTAAGGAGCTAAAGGAAGTCTTGAGAGGAGAGACAGGATTCCCTTTTCTGGCAACATGAAACAAACTCCTCTAGCTCCTCACTCCCTGTTCGAGTATTCATCCCCTGAAAGACCAGGCACAACTGCACCATCCTTCACTTCCAGCCCTTCCAGAATACAAGTGATAAGTGGAACCTCACCATCAAAGATGAGGGGCCCTTTCTGAGCTTACACAAGATATCCAGGCTAACCAGGCCTTGCAGGAGGCCTTGTTGCCTATACCAGGGTAGGTGGTGTCTGTGCCTCATGGATGGATGGAGGACTAAACCTCCCCTGGCCCCAGGGGACACAATCAGCTCAGGAACTGGGTTGGGTGAGGAGCACACCAGAGCAAAGTCAGCAGCAGGAGCACTCCAGGAGATGTTCTTTAGCTCACACTTGGCTTTTCCCTCCTTTGAGGGGCAACAAGCAGGAGATGTGCTGAGCACCCCAGCCCTGCTCACAGCTCCTCTCTCCCTCCAGGCCAGGTCACAGAGCGTGGTTTGGCCCTGCACATTTTCCCAAACCTCCTGACAGCACCAAGAGAGCCCAGTGTGGGTTTCCCCTGCCCCAGCAGACACTTCTGAGTGATGCCATGGCTGTGCCATTTCCACAGCTCATCTCACACATCTCCCAGATGCTGGAGCTCACAGCTGTGGCCCCTCTGACACGAAGGTGAGGGAGCTGAGATTTGTGAGCAAGCCACCCAGCTGGCAGCTCTGGCTGGGGATTGCTGCTCAGTGAGGGCAGCAGGGAGAAGGCCACACACCACGAGCAGGTTTGATCATCCCCAAAATTACCTCCTGGGCACAGACAAGCTGCTTCTGTGTTAGACAGGCAAGAGGTAACTTTTTAGGAAAGTTTTACACATGCTGCTTCAGGCAATATCTTTTGGCCTGAAACAGCACAACCCATAGGACTTCAAAGCCACCAGCATGCTCAAAGAGGGTGTAAAAACTACCACAAAAGAGAGCAGGGAAATTTGAGCATCTCTTCAAACACGGGCCTGTGTGCAGTGCAGTGTCAGTCAACTAAAGGTGGAAAAAAAAAGGGGAAATAAAAATTGGGGGGGAAATAAAAACCGGGGGGTGAAAAAAAAGTGGAAAAAAAAAACGGGTAAAAAAATAAGGGGGGGGGGGCGTAAAAAAATAAGGAGGAGGGGTAAAAAAACTAATGCTGCTTAGACACAGGACTAGAATCTAAGCACTAAGAAGGGGGCACTTCCTGACCTAAATTTCAGCCTCAGTCTGCCTAGGACTCATTCATATCCAGTGCAAGAGCCAGAGCCCTGCAAGGAGCTATTCCCATCATGGATTTTTAGCACATACCCAGGGCACAAAGCCTCTCACTCCAAGTGCCCCAAACCCCCCATGAATGGCAAGGACTGTACTCTTTTTCGACCTGAGAAGCAACACAATTCTTCAGAGTGGTAACCAAAGCAGTCAGTGAATAAACGCTGGATGCTGCTGAAGGTGCAGGAATCAAAAAGCAGGTCATGAAAACCAAGCAAGGAATAGATGGTACCAGTTTTCAGCTTTCCTAAAGGTATTGGGAAAGAAAAGCCCCCAGGCCACAGGGAATAGACTAAGCATCCTAGAGTTGGATTTAGTCAAGTGTTTCCATGAGCAGCACTTTTTCACCTTGGATTAAAGTAATTAAAAGTTTTGCATATAATTATGCTTTTTTATCATTCATTTTGGTGTGGTGTATCTGTATATCCAGTAATACACAGATATTATAGATTAATACTTTATTTCTCTGAGTTTAGACAACTAAATACGTGAAAAGCACATTTATATACTAAAAAAGATCAAAACTAAAAAGACATCACAAAAATCCTACTGGAAAAAATATATTTTGCCCACAACAAGAAAGAATTAATCATGGTCACAGTGTCTTTACCTTACTAAAAGCAAAGCAAACAACATAGTGGCCCATATTCCAAAGAAAACAGAATACCTGCATTTTTCCACTACAAAACCAAGCCTAGCTATTAGTACACAGTGCCCCCCAAAGAACAGAGACTTCACAGCACCTTCCCTCACTTGCAGAAAAGTTTAAAAAAAAAAAAAAAAAACCAACAGAAAAAGCTCTTCTGCATCGCTTTTGAAAGTGGGGATTTTACTCACTTTTTCTGCAGGTGAACACAGGTTAAGGGAACTCTGCTCTCAGGAAACCCTTTTTTAAAGAACATGTCCTCTTCTCACACAGAGTACAAACTGTGGGCAGCAGATGTATATCATCTTCCAAACACCTCCATTTTCCACTGCCAGTCATGAAAAATGACACACACTGCAAGCAGCAGTGCTCAACAATTTCCAGTGTCTCCGTGGTCCTGATTTTGAGACAAATCAGTGCCTTTGCCCCAAACAATTGCACAGTGCACACTCCTCCTTATAAATTTGGCTTTAATTCCAGTATTGTTTTCCAGGCAGAAAAGATGGTGCCATCATCTGCTTTTGCAACCAGCTTACAAATTACACAGCTGCCGGTACAGGGTGAGGCATATTCCTTGGCCTTGATTCTCCCTTCCCTTGGAGCAGGCTACACCAAGTATCAGCCTAATCAAATCAATATTCTCTGACATCTACCATTGTCGCAGCAATGTGAGAACCAGCCCCCTTTGTGCTCTGATGCTAATGAACCATTCAGCCTCAGCAGCTTGGCTCAGGCAGGGAGCAGAGGTTGGGGCAGGGTCATTAACTTGGGCTCCAATGAAAAGCACAGCTTGCATGGGCAAAGCCCATTTAAGTCCCACACATGCCCATGTCTGCAAACAACACTTGTGATCTTCATTTAGGTCTCCTGTGCAGCTCTGCTCGCTGTAAGAGAATTCAGCACTTGCAGCTGCTTCTCAGTGCATCCCCTAAGGGTGGCAAGCCATGGAGAGAGAAAGGCACCTCAAGCAACAATTTATTCAATAAAAATGAAGCAGAGGTACCTGCTGGAAAGAATACCCAATTCTGCCAGTATTTACTCCAAACAGTGAATTTATTACTGCCCACACTTTACCACTGCCTAAGGGGAGCAGTGTGAATACAGTCACCACTTTGCAGGCAGCTCATGCTTAATTTTGTTGCCGCATATTTCCTTGCATCTCCCCCAGATTCAAAAAGCTTTAACCAGTCTAGGTCACACCACACACTTATAGAGAACCTAAATTCTTTCTGTACAGCACTGCATTTTCTGTGCCCTACAGGTAAAATACAGAATAGGAAGCAAAGGCAGTAAAAAGCTGCCTTTTTAAAGGCTGAAAATGAGGAACTGAAGAGGTCCAGCTTAGATCTACACTGTTCAGACATTCAGCTCACCCTGGAGATCAGTATGATCCATCTCAGCAGAGACAGCATAGGGAGGACAAGACAGTGAAGAGCTGAGAGCACCCAGTCTCTGCTCTCACACACAGAGCTGTGTTTGCCCAGCTCAGAGCAAACTGCAGCTTTGTGCCACTCTGAGCACTCAGCTCTGAGTCCTACCTGCCCTAGTAAAGAACATTTCCAGAACAGGCTCTGCAGTGCCCTGCATCTCTCCCTCTCAGCCTGTGGGATGCAAGGGCAGGGGCACACCTGGGAGCCAGCTAGAGCAGCCTGTGCCAAAATCACACAGTGAATTTGTGGGGAGAGCTACACATCAGAGCCCATCCCTCCCTCAATCTGCCAGCCTTGCAGTCCCCTCTGAGCAGGACAAGCCTTTGCCACCTCCTTAGAAAAGGCAAATTTCTGTTTTTGCCAGAGACAACAAATTTACAGGGAAGAGGAGCAGGCTCAGCAGACAGAACCTCGACAGCAGTCTCACTATTTTGCTAAGCCCAAAACCTCTGTCTGCCCTTGGGTTTACCCAATGGAGAGAAGAGGAACTGCAATATCTGCCTCAAAAGAAACCATAAGAAGCAGAGAGGAATGTTTCTAGAGGAATGGAAAGGCAATACTCAACTCTCAACTGGCTGTCTGGAGTTGCTCTTTTGTAAGACAAGGATCTCCTCAAGTGCCACTTCCTCAGAGAAGCCATTTATCATCAGGAAAGTCTGCAGTGCTCCTGAATCTTTTTGCATCGGTAACATTGAATACAAGAAATGCTTCCAGATACCTCAAATAATGTCTGTAAGGAATCACTGCTTATCTGCTCTAGCAACATCAGAGGGAACCAGCAATGCAAGCAGCTCACAGCTTTCTATGGGTGTTCATGGGCTTAGTGTTCCTGATTCATGAGTTACCACAAAAAATGAACATGGGTATGTCTGTGACACATGTTCAGAGTATCCATCACCAAACAGACCTCAGAGCCAGCTTGATAAGAGTCTCAGGATACAAAGCTCAAAAAAGCAGCAGCCTTTTCCCCACTAAACATTGAAAAGACATCTTTAAGAGCATTTGGTTGAGGATTCATTATATTTTCCTATAAAGAAAATAAGTTTTTCCATGAAATTCTCTAGATTATCATATGCTGCCTTTTACTAAGGCAGCCCCACTACCACACTGCTCTCACTTCCAGCACTCAGCCTCACAAGTCATCAGGAGCAATTCCCAGGGCTGCAAGTTTAGATACTGATGATATAAACCAGTCACCAGTGGCTCATAGTTAACATCTTTATTATTTTCAGCCACAGAGACAAAATTCATAAATAAAAAAATAATCAGTGAACTTTTTTTTTAAAAGCACAAATATGGAAAGAATTATGCCTGCCTTGACAAAAGTCTTTTCACCACTGCTAAATGCTTTTGGGTAAAGGGGAGGGATTGTCCTTGCCAGCATCTACCACATTTGATATTATAACCATCAGGGTAAACATGCACACGCCTTGAGTCAGAGCTGCTTCTGAGTGTCAGGATCTGTGTTGAATTCCTAGCTAACAGCCATTGTTTGGATTCATTAGAAGAAATATGACAAATTTGACTTTTTCTAGAATTTAGCACACTGTGACACCATATAGCAAAGCAAAGAAAAAAAAAGTAACATTTGATAGGTTTTCTAAGAAGTGTCCTTAGCTTTTAAAGAGGCTTTAAATTGATAATGGGTTCAGAAACACTCCTGCCTTTTTTTTTCCCCTAGGTTAGAAGAGACCTTCAAGATTATCAAGACCAACTCAGCCCCAACTGAACCCTGACACCCAGTGTCACATCCAGGGGTTTTTTTAAACACACAAAGAGATGGTGACTAGGCAGGCAGACCATTCCAGAACTTTATCATCCTCTCTGTAAAAAATAACTTCCTAATAGCTAACCTATATTTCCCTTGATGCAGCTTCAGACTGTGTCCTCTGATTCTGTCAGTTCCTGGAGAAAGAGCCCAGCCCCACCTGAGCACAGGCACCTTTCAGGAGCTGCAGAGAGTGATGGGGGCACCTCTGAGTCTCCTTTTCTCCAGGCTGAACACCCCCAGCTCCCTGGGGTTTAGTTGCCAACTTTTAGTGCTCAAAACGAACCCTAACTATTCCATATTTGATTTTTTAAAAATGCCACTCAGGTTACTGAATTTGGCATCTGAGCGGTTGAGTACAATTGAATGCTCCCTCAAAATTACTGAGTTTTCATACATAGATGCACGCAAATTAAACATCACAGAAACAGCTGAAGTCCCTGCCCAGCCCTCCAGGCAACACTTCCCACTTCTTATTGGATCATGGATAAATTCCCCATCCTTCAGGGAGACACCAGCCCCGTTTCTGACAGCCCCTGAGCCACACCATAAAACCGCTGAGCTGCAGGAGCAGGCAGTGGGGCAGCTGCAATGCACAGCTCCGTATTTCAAACCCTTGTCATCCCGCCCCCAGCGCGTGTCAGGAGCTCATAAAGCCACAGAGAGGGGATTTGCTGGCTCCCCCCAGCCCACATGAGCAGGGATTACTCCTCAGTGCTCAGCAGAGGAATCCCACCAGCCCCCAGCATCCACCAGGAGCTGTTGGGAAATGCAAGGGAAGTTCCCCTTTCCTTCCCACAGCTCCATCCCCACCTGTGCCAGAGGCACACTGAGCACTAAACAGAATTTGCACGATGCTATGAACAGGCAAAGTTCTATTCAAGCCCTTCACTGGGGTGGTCAGAGTCCCAAATGCCTCATGGGGGATTCCAACATGTCCAAAATCTCCTCAAGTTCATCACTTAATAAAAAGGAAAAAAATTCCACTTAATTAAAAGGAAAAAAATTCCACATCTCCTCTTGACAATGTCAAGTGGCATCCTTTTTAATTCTCCACTGAACTTTATTATAAAGTATTTATTATAAAAATACTTAATAAAATATTCCCAGAAGTGCTCCAATAATGTGCAACTGCTCTCAGAACCCTTTCAATAATATTTCAACAAAAAGGCAACAAAAAATAACTCTTCTGAAATAAAGTCCAGTGATATTCAGCAAATCTATAAATAAAGACTCCAACAGAGCTAATTTCAGCTGCTGAAATGATATTATTCATTCATTGTTTTCTATTATGATTTCTTGGCAGCCATTAAGGATGTGTGAAGAAGCAGAGAGAAATATCCAGAAAAATATTTAGCTTGAGCTTTTTGACACAGTGACCAATTTCCCTATTGCTTTTTCACCTTATCTTCCAGATTAGTTGTGATTGATTAGGAAATTCCTGCAGTACAAGCTCTGTCTTATGAGCTTCATCTTCATATGCTCAAAGGGATTAGTAAAAGGCATTTTGATTCATTGTCTCCAAGGGGAAGGGTATTTTCTATAAACCCTGTCCAAATTTAATCAGGAATAAAAATATATTGGTGGTTACATACTGCAAAAGTATGGGAAATTGGACCACTTATTGTTTCAGGCCCAGGCCACCCAAGATTTGGGAGGATTTGGCAGCTTTCAGAAATTATCACATGAGAGACAAAACAAAACAACCCAGATGGTTGTGCTTCCCTCAGCTGCAAGGCAATGCCATCAGGGAGGCCTTGACTCACACAGAAGCATTTCCATTTTGAAAAGGTCAGGTATTTTTTAATTCCTGTACCAAAATTCATGCTTTCTTTCCATTTCCTGTAAGCAGATTTATGTTAATGTTGTGGAAATGCTCAAAACCCAGCCCCAAACAAAGCCAGCCTTACAAGATCTCTCTCCAGACATTGCCTGTTTTTCTCTGACATATAAATATCAGCTGAAGGAGTGCACAAACACAAGAAGTAAATAGTTTGCTCCACTAGTGCAAGTATTAAATAGCTCAGTCATCAAGCCATCTTAAAACTTTCCTGTATCCTTTGTTTAACTATCCTGGTATGTTGAAGTTTCTGTCGAAAGAGAATCTTCTACCAGAATCCAGGATAAAGAGGGAAAAGAAAGGAGGTGGGCACACTCCTGGGGGAGTCAACTGGCAGGAGGAAAATGAGCCCAGGCTTTCAAAGCAGTATTTGCTTTTTTCTGTAGTTGTGCATCTATCACTGGCTGTGCCTATACAGTGTACAGGAGGTTTGAAAGTGCCTTTAAAATGCCCATGTTTGTTGCTTTCACCAACAGGACAAAGCAGCAGACCACAGAACAAGAGTAGAGATTGGAAATAGCTCAAAGAGAGAGGAGTCTGGACAAAATGGGAGGAAACCCCAGGTCAGGGCCATGGATCCCCCAAAAAGAACTGGAGTTCAAATTTCTGAACCCCTGAAATTTGCTCAAAGGCTGCACATGACCCAAGAATCCTGAACGTCATCCAGAAATGAGTAGTTTAAAGGTCAGTGGTGAAGCTCAAGGTGGCAGCTGGATGTGTAAGGCTGTAGGTCCATTACTGAGAACTAATTAAGTATATGGGGTAGTGATGGCAGCATCCCTGATGGATACAAGACAGCATTTACAGCCACAGCCTTAAGGCCTCACACACAACAAGAATAAATCAGTCAAGCCAGGCAATTTCCAAACCCTTCCCTTTTTTATAGCCAAGCTTTACTTTATAAAGTGTAGGAAAAAGCCCAGTACTTGATTCCTGCTGTCATCAGTGCTCAGGCCCTGCAACTCCTTTCCCACAGAGAGCCCTGCAGAGCAGGCTGGGGAGATTCTGAGGATATTCTGTGTACAGCACTGTCAGCACAGACACACAGAAAGCCCCATGCCTCACATCACTGCAGTCTGAATGAGGTGTCAAGCACTCCAATATCTGTGCTCTGGGCTCTCAAACCTGAATTAACATCTGTGTCTCTTCCAGCAAACACAAGGACAGTGTTCAACAGAGCACTGAGATTAAGGGGAAAAGTGGAGATTTAGAATTAAGTCTGTGGCAGGACTTTGGCTTTGTGCACACTCCTCAGGAGTTGTCACCACAAGCAATATTTCCGTAGGTTAGGTAAAGGCTCAGTTTGCACATATTCTGGATTTAGAGTTAACATTTATTTTCAATGCAATTTTCCCACTCTCTGCTTTAAATGAAGAGGCACAGGCTCAGGATTGCTCACCTCACCAAAGCCAGCTTGCTCAAAAGCTAAGCCCAGCCAGGGAATATTTCCTAGAGAACAACAGCAGATCCCATAGCACACATGAGTAAAGAGATAACACAGGAGAGTGGGGGACATTCCCCTATTTAGGCTTTTGTGCTGCCCAGACACACAAACAGCAAGTTCACCTTCAACTAGAGGTGCTGAAAGGAAGGGGTGAAAGCATGATTGTAAAATAAATTTTCAGTGGGAATGAGCACAAAAGGGCAATTCTCAGATGAATTATCACTTCATTCATTGAAGCTTGCATTTTTATTTCCATTTAATACTGTTGGGTTTCCTCTACTCTACAGCAGAAGTAAACCACTGACCCTGACCTGAAGTTTACTCCAGCCCCTGCCCTGATTATTCAGGAGAAATCTGGGAAGGAAAACTGGACCTGAAGGAAGGAAGGAAGCAAAGACTTGGCTCAGTCTCCCCCACATCCCTGCACCTTAGCAACACTGCCTGTCTGCCCCAAACAGCACTTCTTGCCAAAATGGAAACATTCCAAGATTTTGGTGCAAAATTGTTTAGTTCTGCTGGATCCCAGCACGTGAGCAGAGGGAGGCACCAGGGTCAGAGCTGTTATGAATTTAGGCTGTCTAGTGTAACACAAAGTTTCTTTTTTAAACAATGCCTGTTTTCTTGCTCCAGAGACACCTATTCTGTGCATTAGACACATGTTGTGAGCTGTTTATGCTGGTCACATCCTCTGTGTAAAACTTTTATGGCTTTTTTAGCATTTTATTATGTATTTGGCTATTGTAGTGCTCAAGTGTGGCTGGCCCACCTCAGGCAGCATAAATCAAGTGGGACAGTAGTGAGTGATGAAGGATTTTAGAACTCTGAGGAAGTGAACTCTCCCTGTTGTTCTAAGACACATTCTCCTCTTCTGAATATTTTCAGAACATTTTCACCCCCAAATTCATATCTCTTAGGTAGGAAAGTGGGAAGACTTCTTGAAACATATTGTCACTGATATACCAGTTTATTGTTCTAATTTTAAATTGAACAATAAACTGGTATATCAGTGACAATACGTTTCAAGAAGTCTTCCTAGCTTTCATTTTTTACCTAGGAGTTGTACAAAAAAAAAATTAATAAAATCAAGAAGCAAGCTGAAAGCTAGGCTTGGAGACATCCTGCAGATTTTGTACCCCTTCTATTTTCCCCCTGTGCCCTTCAAATAAGGAAGGGTCACTGTAATTCTGCACTAGTAACTCAGTGGGCTCAGCTGCAGCAAGAGACAGCCAGCCTTACCTAGAGCAGTGGTAGAAATCAGCTGGGAAACCTTGGATATTAAGCAAGATCTGCACTCCTCAACTCCCAAAATGTGAAGACTTTGGCAAAATTGGGTCATAATTTTCTTTGTTTTCTTACTCCTCTCCTCCCCAGTTTGTAGGCACAGGGGATTTTGCACATCCAGTTTCTACAAATCATTTTCTAACTTGCTGCTGTAACCCTTCGTGTGTGTCTCAATTCTTTCAGTCACTCTTGCTAACCTAACTCTGCCAGATATTTTGGAGGTTTTTTACATTCTAGCAAGGATTACTACAAAAGGGACAATCAGATCTTGGGGGCTTCCCCCCCTTCCTTCTCATGAGTTGTTGGGATCTTAATCTCTTTGGCTTCCATCTTGATTTCCCAGTTATGGGTAGGATTTCACCATGGAAATAATTGCTTTACAGGTTTAAGTCCTTTGCCCCTCACAAAATAATGAGCCTTCTTTATTTCCTAATTAGAAGAGTAATGGAACCTTTACGAGTCTTCGAACTAGGACTAAAAAATTCCCAGAAGGAGCTGGGCTGGAAAAATGGCCACTGTGGCATTTTGGAGAGAAATTATGTCATCTTCTGGAGTGGAGAGAGGGAGGAAAAGCAAGGGAGAAAAGCAGCTGACATTTTACATACTGGTTCAGACAAAAAAAATATATTCTTATTCAGAACCTGAGTATGAATGATTCCCCCAGCATTAAATTTGAGAGATCCTCCTTGAACGCATGTATATTTGTAATTAAAAAAAAAGTTCTAATACAATCAAACTAGCTCATAAATTCTACTTCAAGTTTGAAATTTAATGCAAAAATAACCTTGGGTGGCAGATGCTGCTTGTACAGCTTAGGTGGAGAGGCAGAAGGAAAACCAGCCACCCATGCTCTGCAGCCTCACATACCAGTGGCAGCTTCTCCTCCAGCTCATCTTGCATCACATTTTCCATTACAGGACACCCCCTTTGCAGTAGCTTATAACTCTGCTCAGTGTTAAGTGTTTGAATAGAAGTTTCCATGCCCTGCGTTTGTGCCGTGTTACCTGATGACAGTCTGGGGGGGGCTGTTAAGGGTTGGGGTTTTTTCTGGGTGTTTACAGAAATTAAAAGTAAACTGTTGGACCACAGGAAAAATTATCTTATAGCTGTTTCACAGAGAACTTCCAGGTTTTGGAGCACAGAAGTTCAGATTTGATAGAAAGACATCCTCTGCATCAACCCCACACTGCCTGCTGGCTTCCTGAAGGGATTTACGTTCCCCACATTGGAGTTCTGCTGTATCCAACTCTATATCCATGAGCAGCCACTCAAACTTCAGCAGCCATCACTTCAACAGGGACTTCCCTGCCCTCCCAAGAGGAAAATACCTGCTCCAAATGAAAATTTGGAGTATGGAACAGAACACAGGAAAAAAAACAAAACACAAGCTTTATTTATTGGGCCATTAATCAGGAATCTTAAACTATGAGTTTGTCAAACCCATTGAGCCTGAGCCTGGAATAAGATGTGCAAATAACAGTGGAGTGGAACCTTTGGCTGTGTTTGCCAAACACAGGCTTGTGCTCCGGCTTTTCTTGCCCAGATTTCACAACTGCTCCAGCTGCAAATCTATGGATTTGCATTGCACACTTCCACAAGCATTTACAGTGGCTGGGGAGGGAGAGATATCAACAATCTGTGCCTCAAGCTTCTTAAACCAATTCACAGCCCACATGTCTCAAAAGCATGTTAAACAGCTCATGGGCAAGGCTGGCCACTCACTGATAAAAATCTGAAATACTCCAGAAATGTCAGTTCACAAGTTGTGTTAACACATGTGAGAACAGCTCAGTTCAGTAAAAGCCTTGAAGTGCAGTTTTGATCTTCCTTGGGTGACCAAGCAGATCAGTGCATTTTTAACTCTCCCAATCAGCCTAGTTTTGATAGACTCAACCTTTTTGCCAGGCTCAGCTCTGCTATAAAACTGGAGCAGGGGTGGGAGGAAGATGCAGCGCTCATAAAATACTTAGAATTTGGAGAAATTGAAATACAGTATCTGTTTAGACAGGGGAAAAAGTTTCTGTATCTTGCAGCACACCTGCACACATCCTTTGGGCTCAATTAGCAGATATCACAATTATCTACATGAGGAAGCCAGAATTATCTACCTGGCCTCTGTGCCCAGCCATACAAACAGCATCCCAAGACATCCCTCATCCTGAGAAAAGGTTTAAGGTCAGCTCAGGCTGAAAATGAGCCCAGATGCACAGGGGAGGTTTACAGCACAGTTGGCATTTTTCACACCAGCTCATTTAGAGGCTCCACTTGCCTCCCACACCACAAAAGTGTCACTGCTTTCATCAGGAGCAAGCGCTGCTCACACAAGCTGCATGTCTAGCTGGAAAAACAGCAATAGCCTGGCTTGGGGCTGATGCAGACACAGAAACCTTTCCCTTTGGTTCTGCTGTTTAATGTTTAAACCATGCAAGCCTAATTCTGTGTTCTGCTGCTTTTTACAGTGTATTTTTGATTGGGAGGTGAAGCAATGAGCCTGTTCCTTGTTTGGCAGCAGTACAAAGTCACTCTGAACTAACACCAGATTCTGTAATATGGTTTCAGGTATGAGGTTAGCTACTGGATGGGCACAAAGCATGTGCCAGACTGGGACAGATCTGGCTGCAGAGGTTGTATTTTAATAAAAAAACAACCACAACTGTGCCTTTTTCTGCCTCCACATCCACCTGTGCACTGCCCCCAGCCCAGCACGGGTGTAAATCAGAGGGCAGCCTCCAGCCCATGTGGTCTGTACCAGAACTGTGCCTCCATTCATCCCTCCTTCCCAAGCCTGCAGCTCTGGGCTGGGCTGACATGCTGAACTGATTTTCTGGCATCTGCTTCTGCAGCCAGACCTGCAGAGAGAGCCTGGGCTGCAGTCAGAGGATGCTGGTGCTGAGCTGATGAGTTGATACTGACTAAATATTGAGTGTTGTGCTCACAAATACTCACTGCCCAAGCAAAAGAGCTGCCTAAATTAGAGGAGGTAACTTTTTGGGCATAATGACTTGTACAAGAGCAGCTCTATCCTTTTCTTCTACATTTGCCTTAACTATAAAACCAAATCCATAGCAAAAATTAAAATCCCATGGCTATTAGGGAAAAAAACCCAGCATTTTTAACATCTAGACTTATTTGTGGATATCCTGTTCCCCATCTCCTTTACTCTGGGCAGATTCCTCATAGACTTCAGCACCAGTAAAAATGTTAAAAGCCCATTTTGATCCCAAACCACAGCTCTCACCAAACAGAAAGGTTCTTGCTGATTTGGGGTTCTTGTGAGGTTTAAATCACCTCTGACATTTTCAAGAGAAAAGGAAGAGGATATCTATTAGTCTGTCCTGGGCAATACTCCCTCAACACTCATTCCTTTGTGGCCCCTCTCCATGGAAATCCTGACCCTCACACAATCCCTGTACACATAAGCAGCATCATTTCCAAACTACAGAGGTAGGCTGAGCACCTTTTTTTGTAAGTTAATTATTTAGTAGTGATTAAAATTGATTATTATATAATTATTATTATTTAGTAGTGATTAAATGCTCTAGAACAGGTAAAGTCTGCAGCAGAGGATCTTTAGGCACAAGAGGATCCAAAGTTTCTGCCAAAGGAAGACACATCTTAGTCGGGCTGCAAATTTCAAGAAATGCTTAATTTTTTCCACCTCTGTCACACAGCTTGCCTGCACTCAAAACTCAGGCTGCAGCCCCCTGAGCTTTTCTCTGATACTGTGATATCTGCAGATTGGTGGTAAAATATAAGGGTGCCATGTAGCTTTACTGCCTGTTTATGGAATATGCCAACAATGATAGAAAGAAAAAAGAGAAAATTTCAAGACATTTCATGAATTCTTAGACAAGAGAATCTATTCCTCACAGATTCATTTAGGAGGAATTCATTCTGAAGGAACTGGAGAACATCAAAGCCCTTAAGCTTCCAGAAATTTTTAACTCATCTTTTGAAATCAGAAACACGTGTGCCAGACAGTTTTGCCAAATGTTTACATTTTGGTGCATAGCTGAACTGCTGATCAGAAGTTCAAATGCTCTTTGTTCCTAATTTCCCACTGTTATTCTCACTGCCCAAGCCCAGCAACACCCTGTGGCCAGCAGTGCTTCTATGTCACAGGGAGCAAAGAGACCCAAGAGCTCAGCACTTAACAACACCATCAGTGATTCCTCCCTGCGTTTTTATATTTACTAAGAGCAAGAGCAGTATAAAACTCTCAAATTCAAGGAAAGCACCTTTCCCAAGTGCCTCAATGCTGGAAGAGTGACTGAAATTATCTGTGAACTCTCATCCACCCTACAGCCTTCCCCACACTTCTTATGGCAAGAGCTGCCACCAGACTTTCCTGCCCTGTGAAATCCCAGATATGTCACTTGCCCCACCTCTCTCCCAAGATTTTAATCCTAGATTTTAGTTTAAGATAGACACCTGTTGATTATTAATCCTACTCTGTGATAGCTCTCTCTGCAGAGGGATGCTGGAGCAGCAAAGTCAACCTAGGAATTTATTTGGGCTCCAAAAGCTTAGCAAAAAGAATATTAGAGCAAGCAATGGACCCCAGGCTACTGAGGGAGGTGAAACATCAGCTGACAAATTTTCACTTTTTGTTACAGTATTCTGGAAGATGCCATGAAAGAGGACAGCCGTGATTATTTTGAGAACAGGCACAGCTTCCAGTGTTCCATGACAGTGGTGCAAAGTGGGACTGAGCAGGCATAAAGCAAGAGGGGAAGAGGCAACAGGATAAGAACACAAATCAGCAGCTTCTGGAAGAAAGATAAAATACAAAGGGTAAAATATTTGTCAGGACTAACAGAAAGTTACTGCCCTTACTGTAAATGATCATTTCAACTCAGACAAGGGAAGAGCAATTCTTACGATAAGTTAGTTTTGCAGGGAGAAGATGAGCTCAACTGGGACACAAGAGGTCAAGGCAGCAGGTATGAGACACATTAATCCTTCTCATTTCCAGACAAGATGGAAATAGTCTATAAAAATATGTCAACAGATTATTTGCATGTAGATCAGCGAAGCCACAGTGACTCCAGAGGAACCCCTGCCACTTGTCCCAGCAAATGATCCATCAGGGCAGGATCATCTCCCTTCCAGGGCTTCTGAGGAGATTTGGATTTGCTTTGAGAGCAGACACTGCCACTCACCCAGGAAAGGGCTTTGTGGGAGTGAGGGGGTAGTGTCAGAGCAAAGGAAGCTGCAGACAACTGACACAGCTACAAAATGCTTTCTTGAGGGAGCTGGAGCTTTTCCTGCTGCCTGCTTGCAGCAGAGATAGCTGGAAGGGATCTGATCTTACTCTCTGATTGCATGTGAGAAAAACCTGAAACTACACAAAGGATTTTTCCATGGAAATGAGACTCAGAGACCAAAGTTGCTGTATACAGATGTACAACATTTGCTTTTTACCACTTATTCTTTTAGTTGCATGTTGCCAAGTAAAGACTAGATATACTGATATATCCACCTTAAGGGTATCTTAGTGCATCTGACCACAAAAATCAGGAAAAACTTAGAAATACAACCTTTACAAAAAAGATCTTCCTCTTACAGGAGAAAGCAGATTTAATTTTTTTCTCCTTGATCTTGGCAGAAGCTGACTAAAAATGCATAATCTTTATCTTCAGTGAGCTTGGGAACAAACTCTGTGGGACCACAACAGTGTTCATATCCCTCCCTTCAAACCCAAGTGCACAGCAACACACTGAATTCACTAAGTCAGATCTGATCACACTTTTGCTACTCTCCAGCTCAGCTGAAAGTCAAAGAACAAAACTAAAACAACACTTAAAGAGAACACTCCCAACAGGAATTTACTGGAAGTAAAAACACATTTGGCTCTCATCTGGAAGGTAAAATAGACAAAGCAAGACTCTGTAAGACAGCAACAATCACCAAACAGCTTTTACATCAGGATAGCAGAGAAATGGCCCTTCAGAACGTGAACTAAGAGAAATGTTGAACTGGCAGCAAATTGGTTATTTTGGGACATGGCTGAACCTTTGGGCTTCAGAGGAGTTCTATGAAGCAGCAGGATCTATCACCTGCACAAAGCTCACTGAGATGTCAGGCTGTAAAGAAAATCTTCAGAATTCTCACAATTCCCTAACTGTAGTCTTTAAGAGTTATCAGGCAAAAAGGAGCAGCAAGGAGCTCTGCAAGTACTGAGAACTTCCCTCCCTTAGGACTGGCATGTTTTTAGCACTTTCTGCCACTCTGCCTTTAATTAGCTCACCACAAGCCTTGCTCAGGGTTTTATGCTCCATTTAGAAAATAGGTAGAGCCACCAGCACTACTGAAGAAGGATGGTGGCAGAGAAATGTTGGTTTTGAACTGCATCAAACAGAACTACCGAAAAAATTAGAGATGATACTGTTAATACTTGATCCCAGAGAAGTTACCACGTGGAGAAAAATGTGAAAAATTTAGCTAAACACACAAATGTGGGAAGGTCAATATCTAGTAATAACAATTTCAAAAAATACCTTTTTAAAAATGAGGAATTCCCAGAGCAAGCATTCCTAAAAGAATTTCCTAACCTCTCTCTGGAAAGGTTTCCTAAACTTTCTAGTAAGTCAAGATCCCACATCCATTTTGCAGTTCAAGAGCTTCAGATCCTGAAAGAGCTTAAAGATGACTCCAGAGCTGGAAAGAAGCTGTCATTTTCCTGATTTCTGTAGCACAACAAGGAGCTTATTCATCTCTTTTTCTACAGATGGGAACAGACATTTATCAGTCTGCTCAGCAAAGGTTACACAATAGCATTGATAAAGCAAGAGAAACCCATGCAATTAAGACTTAAAAAAAGCTGTAGACCTACCCATGCTATCCATTACAGAACCAGCAGAAAAAAAACAAGGAAATTTCTACCCTCATAGCAAAAACACACTAGCCTAATGGACAGGATCACAAGCTGTCAAATAAATGGCTTAAATTATTTATTGGCATTGCAATAAAGCAAATCCACTTAGAGGCATATGAGTAAAAAGGAAACCCACAGCTTTCCAGACATATTTTCCAGACAGTATGTCAAGTTCCCATAATTTTGTTCTACACACTTTTGCAGCTCCTCCTCTACTTTCCTATTCAAGGATGTAGCTCCCTGAAATACTGTGGTGACTGGAAATGCCAGTTTCACAATTTTTATTGGGAAGAAAATGCAGAAAAAGCATTGAGGGAGACTCAAGATATAAGCATATACATTGTTTATCAGATTTGCTTGTCTCTGCAAAGAATAAAAAAATCGAAATCATAAAACTCCTTGAAATCAAGTAACCCAGCTTGTCCAAAGAGGAGCACCGGGATTCAAACTGTGCTGAGAAATTTGTGGTTAGCATGTAAGGTTGACATCTTTTGATAGTTAAATATATTTTTTGTTACCATTTAGAAAGAAAAGCAAGCTTCACTCCTTTGCAATCTCCTGATTTTACTTTTTTTTCCCCCCAGACTTCATAAAAGTTCCCTGACATAGCACAGAATGCTGGAGACCTAAGTGAAAGAACACAAAGCTGAATTTCTGCACTTAATTGATTCTCCTTAAAAATAATGGCCACAGGGGTGGGAGGCCAGCAGGCTCAGGGGATTAGCAAGGAATATGAAATATTTCCACTCTCAGTCAATGGTTCAAAACCAGTCCAAGCCAGCACATGCTTGGAAAACCATTTGATGACCTCTGTGAAATGAGCTGGTGGTCTCAGTAAAACTCCTGCTAGGCACATGTCTGCAGTACAGTTGATTTTTCTTGTTTGAGGCCTCTAAAAGTAACCCAAAAGGAAATAATCACTGACATGGAAGTGTAAGGTACATAAAGGGTTTTTGGGTTGGCAAGGAACAAAACCAGCTGCCCAAATCTGAGCAGTGTAGGAGCCTGAACTGATGGAGTTTTTGCAGTGGAGAAGTTACCTGTTGAGCTGGAAGTACACAAACAAATCCAAACATATCTTGTGTTATATGTTAGCTCTCACTGTAGGGAGATTCAAGGTTTTTGACAGAAACAGAAGAATTGGCTCAGTCACTAATGAAATAGATGCAACTCAGAGCAAAAGAAAGAAATTGTTTAGCAAGACAGCATCAAAAAACAGGGAAGAGGAAAATGCAGGAGCAATTTTAGCTAGATAGAACATAAATCAGTGAATTAAAGTGAATTAAAATTCTCTTTCTTCATCAAGTGATTCCATCAGTATGCCAGATAAAAATGTTTATAAGGTCAGTGTTAAAACTCAACCCATAGATGTTCTCCTGCAGCACCAGGTCTGATTTGGTCTGTCCCCCATCACCACATTGTGTTCTGCATTGGAAACCAGAGCAGCACCTGCTGGCCAGGGGTGCTTCCAGCCTCTGTGGTGTCTCACACCCATGCAGCTTCAGAGAGGGAACTTCTGGTGGGTTTCTGAAGGCCTGGGAGTTGTGACATCATCTCACAGGTCAGCAGATGAGGGAATCTGCTGAAATCAGGGCCCATCATTCCAGCCATGAACAAACACACTCCTGCTCTGCTGTTTCCATACAGAAAGAACAGGGATAGGCAGTAGGTTTTTCTGAGTGTGGAACATCCCCCAGGACAGAAATGAAGCCATTCTTAGGTTGCCAAGAAACTTTCTCATTTTAAGCAATAAGGAACTTTTGCTTCACTGAAGCTCAAATTCCTTGAGTTCATCAGACTCAAGATTTAGAGTCACCCACCCAACTGGAATGACTGAATCCAGGGACATCTGGCTCTGAAATCTGAGCTTTACAACCAATATTATGATTTTTACAGAGAGTTTTGTAATTCTAACATACTTGTCTGCTGTGCTTGCAACACCCCTATCACAAGATTCAGCTTATATTATCAATGAGCCATTTTTTTCTCTATAACTAAACAAAAAAAAACCAAAACTCTTCACACCTTTTGGACAGAAAGGGGTTGTCTTTAACAGGGGTTTTGCCTGTTCCCTTTAAAAGGAGTTTCTCCCTCATATCAGGACAGACAGCATGTGGAAGGGAAGATGATAATCTACTACATCTGTGATCCCATTTTGTATTTCAATACATCAAAACCCCAAAGCCCAGGATAAGTGACAGCCCCTGTCATTTGGTCACCCAGCTTTAAAAAGAGTATTTTCAACAGGGATAAACAAAGTTTATTCTGGTGTGCACATGACACTGATGAGGACCTCCCATCCCTTGCTCTTGGAGAACCACCTATCCCTGCAACTTTTTCACCTCCTTTATCACAGAAATTATCTCCACAATAGGATCTGCAGGACCAGCACAAGTTCTTGTCCCGCCAAACATTGACCAAAAAAAATTTCTTCCCTCACATCAGTTCTCCTCCTGTTCTTTTTGCTCTTTTTTCTCTTTGAATAGCTCATTTCCAACGACCACAGCTTTGAAGAGACATACACCTCTTCCTCCTCAGACTTTCTGCATTACCAGAAAGATCTCCAGGATCAGGTTGCTTCTCTTCCTCTGAATTTCCATTTGTTCTTATTTAGAAAACACTTTTTCTAGCCTCAGGCTCCTTTGCAAGTTTCAGCATTTTCAGGACTGGCAAAAACCTTTACAAAACATACACCAGAAGACAAACTCATTGTGCATATGAGTTATGAGAGTCAAAACTTTCAGCTTGCTTTTGGTTTTCAGGGAAACCACACATGGTGTGCTAATAATGTAGATTAAAGGCTTGACAGTTACAGCATTATTTCCTAAATTATCTTTCTGTTCTCATTTTTGGATCACATTGCAAAGAAAACTTTGGCCCAAAATAATAGCAGAGATAATATTAAAACTTATTTACTCTGTTTCAGGTGTGCAAAGGTCCATCAAAGTTAAATCTTTATAGCACTTTTTCCTCCAGTCAGTGGCTTCATGTTAGTATTCAAAAATCAGAGGAAATAAATTGATTTTAAGGATTCACATCAGCAGCAGAAGTAGGATTAAGGCTTCAAGCTGCTTAATATTCTTTTTAGGATAAAAAAATATTCAGTCCAAAAAATAGATATAAAATGCATTTATTTTGCCAGACATTTTTCCTCCCCATAAAAATAACATTTTACTTTGAGAACTGCTAAATTTTCAGACCAAACCAATCTCAAAAATAAAACAGACATTTTGTTTCATCTAAAAATAATTCCTAACTTCAGAATTGCTGGGACACAGCCTCTAAAGCAAGATTTCTAGGACCAATGTCTGTAAGCATCACTTTTTTGAGACCTAGTCTTTCAGATGATTCTGACTTCTCCTGATATTCTTCAAGGTGGCCCAGCTAATCAAAAATCTGAATTTTACCCTGGGGTTCTGAGGGACTGCAGAGGGCAGTGGCCAAATTTTGACAACTTCACTCCACACAATGTTTTTATTTCGCTTAAAAAATTATGGTTAAGTTTCTTTCATTTCCCCCAAATTAAACTTTCAATAGAATTTTCTTGTTAAGAATGAAATTCTTTTTGCTGTCATCAGAATTTGGGGAATTGTGACAGAAGGAGGCCACTGAAGGGATTAATATTTTCCAAGCAGCTGCACTCCCTTTACCAGAAAAAGCAAATTTCTAGATAAACACTGCTGCAAGTCCGAAAAACTATGCATAGTAGAATTTTTTTCAATTTAATTTGCCATTTATTACACAATCCCTTTAAGGAAACATGAAGAGTACATTCATTATTTCTTTTCTGCTAAGAAACTTGCCAAAAACTGCTGCAAAACAGTAGCAGTCTTCAGAAGAAAACCCCATTATTTTAGCAATATTAACAATTTAGGCCTGAGATTAAGGTCATTGATGAGCCCTCACTTGCAAAACTCTGAAAAGACATTTGTCCTTTTCCATTAAAGGCATGAACACCCCAAGAGTAATTAAACGATATTGCAGTGGTGAGCACCACAGAAGTGCCTATAAATAAACTAAACAAATCCATTTTTCTGGGGTATTTACAGTGCAGGAGCAGATCACATGCTGCTCTCCTAGCCAGGCTGTGCTGCAATGAGTGATCTCATGCAGATCTCACTCTGCATTTACCCCTGCAAGTTGCCTGCAGGGTTAGAGGGATTTTCCTTGACTTCAACCCTCAGGATTTTTGGTGTTTGTCCAGACAATATTTGGAGCACAACTCCAGTGGCTCCACGGGCTGTGAGGTCTGGGTGCTCATCAGTCACCAAGAGCTTCCATCACTATATTGGTCAATAATTCCAATACACCTGGGCAGAGTTCTGGCCTTTGCACCTCATGATGGAAAACACAGCTGAAGAGAATTCTGAGCAAACACATTTTCAGGCCTTCTTTGCTCAGAATTGGAAACCAGAGGCCAAAATTCAAGTAAAAAAAAAAAAAACCAACCAACCCCCAAACAATTAACTTGAAACCACCCATCACAAAAAGTATATATATAAAAATTTATATATAAATATATATTAAAAATGCCCCTTACTGCATTCTGACAAGGAGGTTTCTAGAAGCTGTTTTGCTCCCCAAATAGATAAATGTATTCTTTCAAAACTTACTTCAATACTATTACAGCCTACTAGTATGTTTTTTTCCCCATAGAAAAACTGAATTTTCTTGTCCTCTCATGCAAAGCAATGCCTTCCTGCAGGATTAAAGCCCACTGCATTTAAAGCTAAATTGACTGGCACTGTGTAAGTCACAGTTAAACTACTCTCAGCTTCCCACAATGTAGGGACTTCCCACAATGGCACTCTACACAGAATAATTTCAACTCAAAAAAAGGAAAAAGGCAAAAAAAAACCCCAACCGTTAAGGTATCCTGCACCATCTGATTCATTACAGTTAATGCATGGAAAAAAGGCAGTATATTTCATTATTCTTTTTGGTATGATTTCCAGTTTCTATATCCTGACAATTGCCATTTGCGTGACACTGCAAAGCCAAAACCATCACTACAAAAATAGCCACATCACACTATGTGCACAGTGGAAACAATTCCATACAAATTAAAATAACAAAGGAAAATGCCATTCACTAAGGAGCCCTTTCTTCCCAATGACAGGTGGCTGTATTGAGATTTCAAAAAAATGCTTCCTATTTAAATTTGTACACTTTTGGTTATTTAAGGCTGTTGTGTCAATAAGATATACATCATTCCAGCACCATCCTAAAAATCATGCCTTTCAAATACCCACTGTCTCTATTCCAGCAAGGCTCTGAAGACTAAATTTCCATTTTCACCGTATCTGCAGCACTATTCTAATTAGCAGATAGACCACCATTACCTTATCTTTGTTATTCATACTTTAAATATTAAAGCTGAAAGAATAAATTCTTTTGCATTCTCATGGTATTTGTTTTGCTTCTGCACTTCCTCTGGCTTGGATAATTCCAAGAGCTAAGTTTTATTTTGTTTCCCAGGTCTGTTTCACTTTAGGGCCATATTAATTTTTATCAGTATTTCCAGTGAAAGGAATTCAAGAACTATTTCTACAGAGTGGGCCACATTCCATTAAAGCCAGTAGAGAGAGAGACTCACACAAAACTTGGATGGGACCCATCAGATCCTTTAATATCCTGTTTTCCTTTTGTTTAACCCACAATTGTTCTGGAATCCGAATATGTCAGTTAAAATGATAAATTAGTGTGAATATTAGAAATGGACCTCTCCCAAAACTTTGTATTTGAATACTCAAATACCATGGGGGACATCAGATCTCAGCCTTAATTATGGAATTCATTTTCCCACCAACACTACAATCAACTGAATTAAATTCCCCAAGGTCAGACATTAGGCTTGGGTTCCATATTTAATTACAGATATGCCATACAGAAGTATTGCTGCTTGATTTGGCACAGAGCACAACTGACAGGCACATCATATCAGCAGTAAAATACTCTGCAGCTCTCAGATACCTTTGGGGGTTGAATTAAAATACAGATTAAGAGAGGGAGGTGTTTTGAGGGAGCAGCTTCAGAGTACTTGCAGAATTCTTGAGTCCAGGCAGTTGTGTGGGCCAAAATGACCCTTGTCACTTCTCACGCTGCTGATAATCATCTCCAAATTAACAATTAGCAGAAACATGGACCTTGCAAAATAGCTCTCAACCCTGTATTTTAGGCAGATGAGCCAGGAGCTACATTGTTTTGCATCTCTAAAAGAGAACATTTGATTGAGTACATAATCTAGATTTTCAGATAAAGAAATATCAGGCATTTGTACTCTTTGCCGTAAGGATTTTTTTCCCCCAGGCATTTATTTTTCTTCTGTAATTCTTTGGCATCATTAACATCAACCAAAGATTATAGTGAAATGTGACTACTAGGTTCTAGAGGATCATTCTTATGACCTTTTACAAAACTACTTGGTCTCAGTTACACAATCACATGTGGCTAACATCCAAAAATGTAGGGTTATTTCTGTAGAGCTTATTCATATGACAATTAATATATTGTAGAAGTGCTAAGACTGTTCCATTTGTTGCAAAGTTATTCATTTTAGGGGGGGAAAACCAAGCAAGCATCCTGACTTCTCTAGGTAGTCAGGGTGCTAAGTAACTCACAGTTGCTATTATGGCCAGAGCATGAACCACCTCCCCCTGAAAGAGCTCATGCAGGCTCTGCCAACCCTGTACCAGTTTCCTTT
The DNA here is from genome assembly GCA_035583995.1 of Arremon aurantiirostris. Taxonomy (NCBI): domain Eukaryota; kingdom Metazoa; phylum Chordata; class Aves; order Passeriformes; family Passerellidae; genus Arremon; species Arremon aurantiirostris. The sequence goes on along the minus strand of JAXCLO010000056.1, from coordinate 68,870,996 downwards.
GGGCCATTATGGCAACCCAGCTGTGGAAAGACACCAAGAGGTAAAAAACATCCTTAAGGGACAGGAATTCCCATCCAAAAACTCCACCAGTTCCTGATGTTCACAGCAAAATCAAAGTCAGAATTGTCAGTGACTGATATCTCTGCTTTGGGAGGGATGAGCTGTTGTTCCCATACTGATTTGCTGAGATCTCCAATAATGCCACAGGGCCAAAGAGCCACCCTGGGAAGAACTCCAAATTTGCAAACAATTCCCATCAGCTTCAGTAGCCTGTTATGACATTATTTAAAACATGTATTACACTTGCTGATGATCTCATATCATGCATGTGTTCCCTGTGCTTTGGCTAATGAGGAATTACAGAATATTTCAGGCTGGAAGGCACCCACAAGGATTATCAAGTTCAGCTCTTGAGTGAATGGCCTATGGGGGATCAAATCCTTGACCTTGGAACTCATAATTATCACCATGCTCTAATCAGCTGAGCTAATCTCAGAACAACACGCATTATTTTTGTGTATGATACTTGTTTTGATTCTGCCAACAGACTTTGAAATCAGAGAATACTAGGTCCAGTATTCTGTTTGTTAAAGCACCTGCATTTTCTGGAACTTACCACCCAAACTGCTCAACCCCAGACATTGAACATCTCCACCAAGCCCTGCATTTAGCATTCCAAGACACACCTGGTACCTGCTTTTTGTGCCACACACCTCACCAGCAGTGCCCCAGCATCTGAAAGAATCAGTTCTCTCATTTGTCGCAGGAGTTCATATGTGCCAGGGCAAAAGAAAAAATGTTTTTTCCTGCATCATCCAACAAATCATTGCCAGACTCCAGAAAATCTGAAGTGTTACATCCAAACCTCCTGGACATCAGGTGCCAAAACCATCTCCTCCCCTGCTGGCACACAAGAATATCCCAGTGACAATTGTTCTGTAAGGATGGACTGTGTTGTCCTCAGTGTGGGACTATCAAAGCCAGCTGCAGGCAAAGGTTGATTTTTGCAGCATGGTCATTTCAGCACAGAATTAACACCCAAAGCAGTTTTTTCCATTTTAGTTTCATAGGGGAAAACAAATAAATAAAAGAAGGATGAAGGCTTATGACAAAGGAATAGCTAGAGAGGCCTTTCAGGAAAGATTATAAACAAGGCAGGACCATTTTTTATGGGTGCACACTTCAATAAATCCAAATAAATGTGAATGCCTTGCCCATCTTTTTTTTGGCCACAACAAGTGATCTGAAATGGGCTGACAAAACTGTATAATGCTATAAAGTTCTGAAAACAATTAATACCTGTAAGAATAAGGACCATTCTTGATGAAAACCATGCTAGCACTTTATTCCCACCTCTCACTTGATTAATAAAAAATACAACGCCACAGGAAAGCTACCTATACACAAATCTAATTATTACAGACCACAAGGTAACGAGCTGGGTGGATGGCATTTTCTGAGCATAATAATTTTCTCCACAAAGCCCTAAACACTATCCTGCAAGGGACAACTGCAATGAAACTTAATTTTCATTCAACTTAATGGTTAAAACATTAAGTTTCTAAACAGTATAAATAAGAAAAAATTCTGAAAGACCTGTAACCTAAAAAAAACCCCAAAAAACTGCATCTCAAAGCACAAGCATGCTGGAAGTAGAATGAAAGGTTGGCAGATCAATCATCTGCAAAAGGGAATTTTCCCATGTGTCCAATGTGTTATGCCTTGAACTTTATTATTGAACACTGAAAAGATTTGGCTTGCTATCCATCAGCATTTGGAAAGTTCCAAGTTATCTCCCTGATAAAATGATTGCATTTCCATGGCACCAATAAATTAAAATTATATATATAATCTCAGGGAACAAGCATTAGGAGTATTCCTAATTTTATACAGTCATCTGGATATGAAGTCATGACACCAAGTAATTTTTTACAAGTACTGTGAGAATAACCAGGAGGCTCTATTAACTTTACCACACAGTCTCATTACAGCTTTTAAAGCACTCAGCAGAATAGAATGATAGTCACCATGAGTTCTCCAGATCCATGGGATCTTGAACAGTGAGCGTGGAAACTATTGCTGCCTGCACAAAAAAGAAAGCTAAGGGGATGGAAGAAGGAAGGAAATGCCTTTTGCAACTTGGAAGCTATTTACAATTTGATGATACATCTCCAGCTCAGAAAACAGAATAACATGGCTAATAACTGCAAAATAGGATTCAGTCAAAAATCCAGCCCTAAACTTTGAACAAGTTTCTCTAATAAATACAAACCCACATATCCCTTATAATTGCAAAGCAGCATAGAGGTTTTAACTGGGTCCAAACTTAACTCCAGTTCATGGAAAACAAGGCTCAGGTTTGCTTGGAAGCATACATATTCTATGTTGTAAAAGAGGGGGATACAAGAGGACACAGCAAGGGGACAGCATTATTTCATTAAGGGGACAGCACAATTCAGAACTAACTGGAACAAGGTTTCTGTGCAAATAGGGATATAGGGAACTTCTGGGCCATCTAAGCATTCAATTCTGATTAAAGGCAAAGCATAACTTCAGTTAGCAGCTATATGTAAACATCTGCAAGTTTTCCTCAAAAATTGAAATTCTACAGCAAAACTGTAAACAGGGAAGTTCAACCTTAGTTCTGCTCCCACAGCTGTAATAAGCTGATTTCATGCTACATGTTTGCCACCATTCCAAAGCAGAGGGAAATCCTAATTGCATGGCTATCACTTGGCCCATAAAGCAGTAATTTGAATTCTCTGGATGCATTAAAGAATGCACAGTGCTGAACTCACACCACTACTCGGGTCAAAGGAAAAAATCAACGAGCTGCACACAGATGTCAGAGTAAATCCCAGTGAAATATGGCAGGCCTTCTGCACTCTTTATGTCTTCCATCAGCTTTCTGCTTTCACTTGACAACACAGTGGAATTTTTGGGAAGCAGAGATCAGATATCTTAATCTAGCTGAGATTTCAAACCTTTGCAGCAGGGACTGTCTAATGCAATACATAATGAGATCGGCATAAAAGCTGAAAGTCCATCAGCATAAATCCTACTTCTCCAAGTAAAAATTATATCATCACCATCATGAAATAGAGATAAACTTCCTAAAAGGAGCTACTCCATCTTGAGCTGCTGTTGGATTTTCAGTCTTCCTGGAGTACCCATCCAGGCTGTAAATTCCTCAAAGCAGGAAATATTTTATCTTCAGTAGTAAGAAGAGACCATCAAGCACAAGGTCTGTGTTAAGTAAAACACACACACACACCCCTCTGCCATATCTAACTAGATATGCTATTAATAGCCTATTTTGAGCAGAAAATGCAGGAAAGTTTCATTATTTTCTACGCATCTTCCAAGCAGTGTTTCCAGCTGGACTTCCAAGTCATTGGCTTGTTCCCAGAATTCCTGGGAAACCCTTTCCCTTCCTGCAGCATGCCAGAAAGCACTTCAGCACGAGCATGGATTCCCCACAAAAATAAGCAGGCAGGAATACAGTACAAGAAAAAAAAATTAAGAGTAAAACTAAGAAAAAATTAAGTTCAGAAGACTGCACAGTGTTTTTCCAAAGGCTCCACAGAAACCCTTTTGCAGAATTAATGCTTGAAGCACAGATGCAGTGAGTGGAGCTTTAGATAAACTATCTGATCAGCTGAAGGAGATTCAGATAGGATTTGGGGAATTTTCAGTTTGTCGTGGGCAGGAGAGTCCATAGGCAAAGATAAGTGCCAACGAGGAGTGAAACTATCTTATGTCATATCCCAACAGAATTGGCTCCTTTATCACCACTTAAAACAGGTGAAAGCCTTCTGGAACAGCAAGCTTGGGAAAAGCTGTTTCAGCAGGAGCAAAGTGCTCCAGGTCTCTCCCAAATCACAGCAAGACCAGGAAGGATTTTACCAGATCGTATCCCCACAGGAGATCACACATTTCTGGCATTATTAACAGATCAGGAGGAATAAGAAGCCTTGTGAGAAACCTTGGACCGACCCTAAGTTGGTTTGGGGGTAAACCCAAGGCTTTTGAGGTGCATCAGGGTTATAAATCCCTCCAGCAGCTGTTTTGAGCACAGCTCCCAGGGCTCCTGGCTCAGAGCACAGAGGCTGAGCATCCTGGTGCTGTGCCATGCGAGTGTCCACAGCTCCCAGACACAGAGCAGGCCGAGGGCAGCCCTCATCTGCTGCTCTGGCCAAATATAGAGAACTCTCAGATTACACCGAGGGTTCTGAGGTGGCAGGGAGCACAAGAGTGGGGGGAAAGGCATTTCTAGGAAAAGTCAGGCATACAGTGGCTGTAACTGGAGCTCAAGTGACTTTTATCACTGCAAGTCACAGCTCTGGTGGGTCAGAGCCTCCCTGCAAATCAAATCAAATGTAGAATTTGGCTGCCTTTTAGAATTTGCATTTGTTATTGTCACAGAGCAAACCACAGGGCTGCAGATGAAAAGCTGCCTGTCAGGTCATCAGGACCAAGGAAAATTTCTGATTTGTGTTCCTCAGGTCCCATGCACAGACCCTTAATTTGCACATGCCCAGGCTGTTCTATATATCCAACCTGCATGTCCAGCCTGTTTTGTATATCCAGCCTGTCCTGGTCTGTGAGCTCAGATGAGATCTTGTGCCTGGGGTGCACACACTGCTCACAGCACTGCACAGGATGTTCTAGCACTGATTCCTTCTGAGTTCCCTGTCAGGCTACTGCCTAACATCAAATCTCAGTTTGTTTTCCCCTCTCTTATCATAAATCACTCCTGAAGTGACTGCCAAACCAATGAAAGAGAATGCTAAAAAACACACAGGAGCACTCAGCAAGGCAGCTAAACAAATCCTCATTATAATTAAACTAAAGGGCCCACCCAGAACAGTCAGCAATTCCCCAGGCGGGGCTGCTCTTCCCATGCACAGCTTCTCTCTTCAGATAGGGCATCCCCAAATAATTTACTCCTCCCAAAAAGAGTAAAGTTCCTCGGTTTCACAACACTTGCAATCATTTAAACTACTCTTCATGGCCCTGACACCAAATGCACTCTCTCAGCCTTTCTTTCCCAGCTCAGCTTTTTCTGCTCATGTATTTTCCAGAAAGAAGCCTCTGGAAACAGCTCCTGTGCTGGCCTGGCATGAAAGTGAAGCTCTCCTTTTAAGCCTTGCCTTTGGCCTAAACACTCAGTTCTAATAATATTTGAATGGCATCATTTGATCAACACCAGTGTAATTCTCACAGCCTACCAAGGCTGCACCAGAACAGCTCCTCATGGCCCTCTAGCTTAGCTACAAAAAAGAAAATTTTTTTTTTAAATTAATTTTTTTTTTAATTAAAAATAAATTAAAAATAAAAAATCAAACCGCTCAAAAAAGTAAAATCATATTTAGGCATATATACACAAATCCTCTAACAGTTAAAGTAAAATTACTTTCCGAGCTCAAAGCTGAAAACAGATGGCAAATCCAGCACTGAGCATCTGAGGGTGCTTTGGTAGCCCAGCTACAGCTGCTTATAAACACTGGTTTGGGATCCTTCTCTCACCCACCCCTGCATATTGAAAATTCTCCCAGCTAAACCTCCTGAAGTTGTCATCAGTCCTTTTCCCTGCTATTTCCTGGTAACATTGAGGGTTTGTTTTCTTTCAGGACAGACATTCCCTGCTGTGCTTTTCCTGGTTTCAGACTATTTTTAATATTTATTTTAAGTCGCTATGGCAACAGGGAATAACAGATGGTAAGAGTTAAAATTGTGCCACAGGAGACATTTATCATCATAGCTCTGTATAATGTGAGCTCCTGTCCTCTGAATTTTTCCCCAAGCTGGACACTCCCCTCATTATTTTGTGATGGCTAAACTAATGAATGTATATGCCTAATGAAGAGTACAAGCCTCTCAAATTTGTCATCACATGTTTGATGGACTATGGTAATTGCATTAATGAGAAAGTGGCCATGTTTATTTCTTGCCATTTCTCACTACTGAATGGCACTACTTGCCATTTCTCATTTCTGCTATTCTGATATTTCATGCTTTCTTCTGTCCACAAATAAATCACACTCACTTCTGAGGTGCCAAAAAATATAATTATTATTATGAGTATACAAAAAACCCATAATTATTTAATAGCTTTAAGGTAATTGAAATCCAGAATGGGTTGCATAAGACCTATAGGACCATTTTATGCAAATCTAGACCTTCAGGGGGATCATGTACATCCCCAGTAATCTACTCACGCTGGGAAGGATCCAACAAAATATAAATACAGCTTCCACTAACTTAGAAAAAGTTGCATGCACCGGTGAGACCTGAATCTGAAAGGTGGGGAGCACTGAACTTGGGGTCCACACCTCAAAACACCACTTTCAACACTGATTTCAGGAAACATTTGCAGGTATTATTCCATCTGTCATTAAGCTTGGGCCAGCTGAACCAGTTTTACTTGCCGCCCAAGGTAGGGATACTTGGTTAGCAATGAACCTAATAGGTTCTCCTTGAAAGCTTAGAAAAATATCATTCCAATGGCACGTATTCAGAAGTCATCAGTTTTTAAAGACAAAAAATCCCTTCCAAAAATGTGAAATTATTTTTTGGGGTGAAATGTGATGGTGACATCCTTGGGGTTGAACTGTACAGGACCAGTTGGGTCCCTTTAAGCTCAGGATATTGTATAACCCCCCTAAAGACACCCAGATGATATCCAGCAGAACTGGGGCTCCCCAGTTTGCCCAGTGACTGTGACTCAGCACACACACACACAAAGCACAGGCCAAATTCTCCCTCTGGGACCTGGCAGCTTGTGCAATGCAGCAGTTTCAGGATAAGGGGGAACATTTGGTTCATTCTATCTCAAGTACCAGATGCCTCCAACTCTGTTTGGTCTCCTAAGGATACAGCAGGCACAGAACATCAAGAAAATTCCACAGGATCAGCAACCTTAAAGATGTCTTAACAGATTTACCATGCTCAGAGTTACCAGGCAATGCTAACAAAAACTACCCATATATATAGAATTATAGATAGGATTTTTAAGGTTCTTTTCAACCTAAACCATTCATTCCATCCCTCTGCCATGGGCAGGGACACCTTCCACCAGACCAGGCTGCTCCATGCCCCATCCAGCCTGGCCTTGAGCACTTCCAGAGATGGGGCACACACAGCTTCTCTGGGCAATGCATTTCCACATCTCAGCTGAGGAATTTCTTTTTGCTATCCAATCTAAACCTTCCCTCTTTCAGTTTAAGCCTATTCCCCCTTGTCCTAGCACTGCATGTCCAGGTAAAAAGTCCCTCTCCAGCTTTCTTGCAGGCCCCATTTAGCTGTAAATCCTGAACCCTGTGGAACATCACCCATCTCTGCTCTCCCATCAACCACAACCCTGAGTGTGACCACCCAGGCAATTCCTCACTCGCTGAGCAGTCCATCCACCAAACCCATGCCTCATGCAGCCACAGCTCTGAACAAGTTTATGGAAATAAACACTAAATAACTGTGAGCATTGTCTCTAACAAACTCATTTGGACTCTAAGAGTGGCAAAGAACTTGAGACTAGAAATCTCAGTAGAGCTCTGCTCTCCAAAATAAGCCATTACTTTATAGCAACTTGAATATAGTTCCCAAGCTAGAATGATACCCAAAATTAATATCAAATGCAGATTAAATGCTTTCTAATTATGCTCAACTACAGAATATGAGGATCAGTCCAGACTTGGATTACTGTATGTACTGATGTTCTTCAAGCTGTTTGAATAACTCTTCATAAAAGCTTGTCATTACAAAGCTGGGAACAAATGATCTGGAACAGCAGGAATTGTTATTCAAATGCAATGGATATAGAACCTAAAAAAATTAAATCTCATACCTACAGAAATGTAGTGCACCACAAATTGTCTGATTTCCAAAACAGAAAACCATGGGCAATGCCCACACTACCTGCTGGGATCAACCAGGGACTCAGGGAGGAAAGACACATATGGGATCATAAGATACTTTTTAATAAAGATGTGCTGCAAAATCATTATTGCTGCAGATCCACGAAACAAACAAAAGCATCATTTGGATTCCAAATTAGATGGTTGGTGCCTAAGCTCAGTAAAGCACCTTATTTGTTCAGTTAAAGTCACTGATGAAAAGAATTGCCATTTAAAAGACTCAAGCACTCATCAAAACAGAAGCTGAGGACTCCTCTGTGTCAAGAGCAAATAACTTGAAAGGGGTGACCAAAAAGAAGAACCAAGTTTTTACATGGAGGAATTGCCCCCTTGCTTGACTTAGGGGCAGTCCTGCTGTACAACACTGCGAGGATTTCAGACTGTCACAGCAACTGGGCTGTGACCACAAAAGCCTTCAGAGGATCTCCCCAAGACTAATCCCATCCTTGCCAAAGGATCTCCATTTCTGTGGCTCCTCACCTTGTGTGCCAACTAGCCCATGCCCAAAGCCCATGCAAGGCTCCATCAAATCAAAGGAGATAACTCAGATACTTGCCCTTATACTCAAGAAAACATTTGCCAGCATTAATTCACATGCCTACAGTCTCTTCTGGACTACTGTGAGCAGTTTTCTGATTTCCAATTATCAAAAAAATTACAAGCATCTAACTCTGGCAAAACCACAGAAAAATGGTGGGGAGACGTTATTACCTTTTTTTTGTTGTTCTTGTGTCTATTGGGTCATTGCCTCAATCTGGGTATTTAGGCATGGTAAAAGTAGCATGAGGTCATCCCTCTACTGAGTGATTTAATTGGGGGTTTTAAAAAAGCCTTTCATTCTGACTAAAATCAGAAATATGAGAGACTGGACTGATTTTAAAACACTGATGTAAACCATACATGGTGTCCCTCTGTGATTTGTATTTACATAGAAGTTTCATTCATGCATCTTTCCTAACCTTCCTTGTCACTGAGAATCTCGAAGCGGACAGAACAAGCATTCCCACTTGTGAGACATTTAAAAAATTAAAATTAATTCTTAGGCAAACTTCAGCCTCTCTTGCCATACACCTATGAGACTGAAAAAGGCAATTATGGAGTTTACCAGCCCTGAACAGACAAAGGGGGGGAAAAAAAGCCAATTTTGGCATCCCATATACCAACAATCAACTTAAAGGATTTGGGTTTTCCTCTGGCTGGTTGCCATGCATTCCTTGAGAATCAAGAAACCATCCCAAGTTTCCCAAGCTATTCCTTCCATGTAAGGGGAGTGGAAGCAAACTCTTCCTAGGATTTGCTTTCCCTGCAACGAGCCAGCTGAGCAGGAGTGACATTTTTCACACAGTTTCCCCCCAAGGCAGGTGGTCCATGAGAGCCCAAGCACAGCAGGCAGAGGACACAACAGGAGCGTGGTGCCCTCTGTTAATCCCCAGCAGCAATTAACAGCACAGCTAATTGCTCTGCTGGTGTAACGTGCCACAAGGGCTGCAGCAAGCTGAGAAATGGCCTCACCCCTCAGCAGGGAGGTGACAGAGCTCATTCATCTACAGAGTAAAACCCAGGTGATTAATCCTGCTGATCCACCAGCAGCACAGTCAGCTCGGCAGAGAAACACTAAACCCTGCCCTGTGCTTATCCCAAACTCACAGAGACAGGCAAAACATCCTCTCAGCATTCAGCTGCTGAAATTCAGGAGCTTGGGAGGCAATGGCACAGCTTCTTTTGCCCTTCCAAAACAGAGAATCTTAGTAACTGCTCTGCAAACACAATAAAAGTGGCCCAAGACACTGGTCCTAGCTGTGTCTGCTGAGTTATAAATAGAGCTCACTGCATGTGCTCCCATTGCTTAGGATCTCCTCCAAAGAAAGGCAGGCTGACTGAAAAATCACTCATTTCTGATGGTTTTTCACATCCAAAGGGTTCAGGAAACCCCTGTTTTGGAAGTTTCTCGCTATTAAAGCGGAACAAGCTCTTCCAAGTAGATTTCCCCCAAATTCTTGCCAGATGCAAGCAGAGTCTGTTTGTGCCCAGTGCAGCTGGTAACACATTTGTTCCCACTGATATCATGGAAAGAATAAGGAGAAATTAAAACATGGCAAAGTCACACTGGCAGCAGAGTTCATTCAGAGATGACAGCACCTTGGTAGCTGAAAACACAGTTACTATATTGAGATATGTTTTTAAATCATTCTGGAAGGAAGATTGAGACATGCTTTAAAATCATTCTGGAAGGAAGAGCTGCAAAAATTGATGCTTTGGGAAAACAAGCAATCAGCTATAAGCTAACCATGGATTACATTTAGCTTAAATTAGCTTCCTTGTTAGGCTATTTCAGCAAAGAAGAATGCTATAATTGACTCATTTGTAAGGTTCAGAGGTCCTGTAGTTGTGTACATAATTAGTTTATCATTAAAAACTACTTTCCCTTGGTTTGTGCAGCCACAGCAGTGGTTTAACTCAGTGTTATCACAAGCTGTCAAGTGCAGATGGTACCATGGAGTCAGACTACCCTGCCTTGAAGGTGTTATAATCTTATTTACTGCCCAGCACTTCCCTGGTTTAAGAACATACTTGACACAATTTGTGTCCTGAATATGCCTCTAACTACTCTGCACTCAAGAGTGTGACCAGCATCATATCAGAATTGCCACAATTTATGAGAACTTGGAAAAAGAAAATATTTTCTCTCAATTAGCAACAGTCTCCATATCCACATTTGGAGCTATGACCAAGGGAAGAGCCTGGTAAATTAAAGGGGTTTTTAACACAAGCAGTTGGTTACATTTGGAATTAATCATCTCACTAGAATACTAAATTGTTAGGTCAACTCCATCTAGCAGCATGACCATGGTGAAATAGAATCACTGACATTCAGATAGGGATTGAGAAAACCTCTTTGCAAATGCGTCAAAAGCCAGTAAAGTACGCGGTTTGGAAATTGGTGAAACTTCATATTTCACAATTTTCAAGTTTCCTGCCCTTACAAGACTTGACTGTATACCAAATACAACTACCAATTAATTTGTTGCATGTGTTTACTTGTGTTATCTCAAATATGCAGTAGCTGGGTTAGCATTTACTTGGTAATTTTTCTAGGAAAACACATGGAATGGTGAGCAAAGGAAGAAAAGGAAAAAGAGTTCATCACCCCAGGCTTCACAAGAGAGCAAAGAGACCCCACTGTAGAGTCACAATATCAATTTCAGTGCTCACACAGCCCTGACAGCAGAGCCTGCTATCCCTGAAGGAAGCAGCAATAAACAAAGTGGTGCCCAAGGATGGGAAGGGAAGATGGGTTTGCAGCAGCTGCTTGGTCCAAAGGAGTTTTTCAGCAGCTGCCACTACAATTTTCCCTGGATGCTTCTGATGCTGCCCATTCAGAGATGTAACAGACTAGGCAGACCACTGGCCTGGCCCATAATGACAACTCTCCCACTCCAGGGGAAACAAAATCATCACAAAAGGAAAAGCACCACTGAAGGCCACTATTTATGGGTTATAGCTCACATCCTTCAGCCTCATTTCACAGCAGCACAAAACATTGACAGTTTCTTCACTCCTTGCAAATTCATTTCTCCTCACCCTGGGAACAAACATTTCAGCATCTTCATCTCCTGATAAGGGGCCACCAAGCAGCCAAGGCACAGATTCCAGCGGGGGAACCACAGGAACCATTCAGCTGCTGGGACAAACCAAAGTCACATCAGGCCCATGCTGCATGTGTTGCTTGCATTTGTCTTACACACAAATGCTGGTTTTCTCTTGGAATTGTGACTTAAAAAAAAGGGATACTGAAGCTGGCCAAAGGTTGGAAGTTCAATCAAATCTACCCAACAGGCTTGCAGGATGGTGGAGAAGGAGAGGGATTGATATCAGCTGAGCATCCTCCTCAGTGCATCAGAAATGGAATTTAGCAAAAATAATAACTTCTTCAAAAAGAAAGCTTACAAACCAGCTTTGGGTATTCTGAAGACAAACACCCACAAAATTAACACTCGGATCTTCAAGCCTTCACTGTGATGAGAAGTGAGACTTTCTGCTCACCACCCAATAGCTCTGGTGGGAGCCCCAGGGCTGAGGCAGCAACAGCCAAAACCCCACTGGGAACCCCAGATCTGCAGGTCCTGGCCCGCCCCACCAATATCCCACAAAGATCTGGGTCACCTCTTACACCATGGCCATTTAAAACAGGTTATTCCCTCTGCTACCTAAGGATTTAAAGCCAGCTCACACAGATTATGTCTTCCTCCAGGCAACAGGAACATTCATCTTACCTGAAGGATGCAATAAGGAGGAATGCTCTCTCGTGCTGTAACTATTACACACAGCCCAGTTTTAAGATTAAAAGGATTAAAAGTTCTTATTCCCTATCCACATGGACACCACGTGTGTAAGGAAATGCTTTAATTGAATTCACGGAGCTACAATGTGAGCCATAATTTAAATAATAGAAAAATGAGGTATTGGGTTTCCAAGGATATTTTGTAATTGGAATGAGAGCAGCTGCCAAAAGACAAAAAAGCTTGAGGGCAAACAGAGTCTATGGGTTTGGGCAGCAGCAGGTAAGCAGAACACTGAATCTGAGACTGATTACATGGGTTTGTCTGGTTTGAAAAGAAAGAGACTCAAGAATTAGCAAAGTCCTCTGAAATAAAACTCACATGTAAAAAAAAATACCAGCATCTGAACACACTCACTGAAACCAGCAGTGTCCTATTCCCACGAGGACACATTCTGCTGTAGAGAAGGAGAAACAGAAAACTGGGATTTTAGCATGGTTTCACAGAAGTTACTGTTGGTTCAGGTAGAATTACTTATTATCTGGTTAGCTCCTGCCTAATTTTTGCTAATTCTTGAGTGAATCCAGTGTGTGCTTAGAAAAAAGTCATCCTCTAAGAATACAAACAGCTGAGGGAAGCCTCCACCAATTTCTCTGGTATTTCAGCAAGGTGGGAAAATGGTTCCCAGTGAAAAGGAACCTTGCAAGTCAGAAGTCCCACAATTTGCACTGCCATTAAAATAAAAATCACATTACTGCCTGATCTGGGCAAGCATCCTGGCCATCTGAGGCTTCTAAGTTTTCTCTTTAAATGAAATCAGCATCTCAGCACTAAAAATGGAGAGCTGGTAATGCTTTCATTACAGGGGCAACAAGAGGGTAGAAAGTACCATGGCACAAACACTGGAGAAACATTTACCAGACCATCAGATGTACACCATGCTAAACAAAAAATCAAAATATTCTTTGCTGTCCAGAGCCACAGCTCACAATTAAGCCAATAAAATGCAGAGGTATCAGACCTAACCCATCTCCCAGCTCTGCAGCAGCCACTGCTTACTTAGTAAGAATATAAATATATGTATGAAATGAAAAAAGTTTGAATGAAACTCTCAAACCCAATTCCCACAGGCTGCCCTAACATTAACTATAAATATTTTAACAGGTCCATTGTTCTAGCTTTAAAACAGAAGGACTAATAATATTTTACTTCAAGTTTTTCAGTAATTGGCAATATTTTAGAGCACCTGGAGACAAAAGCTCATGGGAGAATTACAAGTTTTATTGAAAATGATGGTCACACTATTGCAGAGGGGAAAAAATTGATAACTCAATATTTTTCTAAGTCTCATTAACTTAAACCAAATACAGAATTTGGGAGGAGTCTGACTCATGATACTGGAATGTTCAGTGTTGTCAATATTGAATAAACCCACTGTCACACCTTTCTATATCTCAGTCTGGAAAACAGAATTGAGCACAGACTTGGAACCCAGAAATCCATCAGTGATCAAATTTAATCATGTCAACCCATGCAGTTATGTACCACTCCCAATGGACAATGAAATCACCTTTACAAGTAAGCAACTACTGCAAAACCAATTATAAATAGGATAAAGGACCCAATTGTTTTAATTTCAAATTAAACAGGCTTTCTTTAAGTCCAAACCATTGCCAAAATAAACCAGAAGGGCTATGGTTACATCATAACACAAAAGGCAACATAAGAATCCCCTTCCTGAGGCAATGATGGCATCCAATCTATTTCAGTTCACATTATTAGTTGTGCAGGAATAGAAGGGGCAGAGTATTGGGGCATTAAATACTAAATGTCTTCACATAGCTTTGAAAATTACCCACAGTGTGAGATTCCTGGAGTCCTACCTCACAACCAAGGGCCAGAACAGAATATGTGAAGGCACAGATTTCTTATCTAGGCACACAGATCTGTAAACCCTCATTTTAAACAAATCTGTTTCTTCTGAAACCCATTTCAGACCTCTCCCCTTTGATTTTCCAGCAGTGGGCTCCAACTGCTGCCAGACCTCTGTTTACGTAAATGGGGAGAAATTCCAACTCCCATTTACCCAATGCCACAAAAATGACCCTCTTAATTGGCTTCAGGTTCTCTTCCAGAAAGTTTACTAGGGGTCATAAGAGCACTGAAGCCACAGAAGAAGAAAAAGTGGAGGAGCAGCTTGGTCCTTGAACCCAGAACTCCACATGAGCCAGCTCAGCCTTCCTGCACTGCCCTCCTCCAAAGGGTCTGCCCAGGGCCACAAAAATGAGATTGCAGCTACTCATCTCACTGAGCTCCTAAGGCCCTTCTGGTGCAAATCCCAAAAGAACTTCAGCCCAAACCTTCCCTTTTTTATCCTTACACCCTTGCAACTTCAATTATGATGATTTCTGCTGGTTACCTGCACTCATCTTAAGAGAAATACAGCAGCACAGGTTACCTGGTGCTGCTTGACCTTTCTCAGGTAGCTGAGAGCACACATGCAATTTAAAACCAGACATAATATTGCCTTTCACTCAGCCAGTAACTGAGGGACACACAAAGGCAAGGGTGCAGATATTCTGTGGGGGAGAAGGAAATGGGAAACAGCTTCAAAACACGCTAATCTTGAATTATCGGGGAGGGTGACAAAAATACAATCAGGCCTTGCTGATTCTATCATCACCAGGTTAATTCCAAGCAATTCATTTTCCTCTTACCTTTGTGAAGCAGTTGAGCACAGAATTACCCAAACGCTGAAGACAAAGCAGTGGAGGCAGGACACAGACGAGGCAGCTCTAGGGATGCTGGCAACAGGGTCCATCAACAGCTCCAGGCACAGCAAGCTCAGAATCCATCCAGGAATGCCCTCAAGAGCAGCAGAATCAGAGAGCTGGACACATACAATGCAGCCTGAAGAATCCCATGCAGAAAACAGCCACCAAAACCACACAGCCAAGAGGAAAAACCAAGTGCAAGGCTGGCAACCAACAGTGCCTTCCTGGAGCTGAGCTTAAATAGGGCTCCTGTGCCCAGGGGAGTGCAGGCAGCACTCAGGTGAAGCTGATCAGGGCCATCAGAGCCAATTAGGGCCCTAACAATGAACAGCTGGGGTTACCTTTTCTGACACTTCATCAGCATAAGCAATATGGGGGAAAAAAAAGTGAGCATTCAATAGAATATAATTCATTTGGAAGGAAATTCACTTATTTTCAACAATGAGGACATAGCTTTAGGATTTTCACTTTAAAGAAGAAAGAAGTGCTCACCTCCCCATTTTAGCCATGTTTTTCATTCTGAGAGCCTCATAATAAGTGATATCATGCTTTTATGGCATGGAGGTACACAGTCATTGTCAAATAAAGCATGTCAGACTGCTTACTAAACAGAAAAAATTGAGTCATACACAAACCCTGTCACAGCCAGTTTCTGTAGTAAGACATCAAAGATTTCAAAGTGAGACTACTAAGACATTCCAGCCATTTGGTGCAAATTCTAGAGGCATGGATCGTGCCTAAACTGAGCCCATCCTGTCTCACATCCTCATGGTACAGGACTGGATTCTGGGCTTCATGAATGGTTGGAGAGAAAGAAAACCACAAAATCTCTGAGGGGAAGGATCCTGTAAAGAAATTCCCACAGTCAGTGGGAGCTCTCCAAAGTGACTGTGACCCATTGATGTGATCTCCCACATGCAGAGCCCCCAGCTCTGCACCTGAGGGTCAGACTCACCCATGGTTTCACCCCCAGGGTGTTGACAAGTAGCAGATAACACAGATGCCACACACCCTGGCATCACTCTGCACTGCCCCATCAACCACGGCTGTCACAGACATATTTTCTGAAAAATCCTTTCGCTGGGATTTTTCCTCCTGAGAAGCTGAGAGGCCTCAGAAACGAAATGTAAACAATGGTTATCTGCTGCTGTGGAATGCAACAGGCGCATCTGTGACTGGTCTCATGTGGTTGTTTGGTTGTTTCTAATTAATGGCCAATCACAGTCCAGCTGTATCAGGACTCTGAGCAGTCACAAGATTTTATTATCATTCCATTCCTTTCTTTGCTGGCCTTCTGATGTCTCCATTCTCTTTTCTTTAGTATAGTTTAATATATCATTTTTTTAATATAATGTATATCATAAAATAATAAATCAGCCTTCTGAAACATGGAGTCAAGATTCTGATCTCTTCCCTCAAACTCCACCACACCAGGGCTGTCCCTGCAAATATGCTTGCAGCAAAAGAGACACTGTCCCCTTTGGAAATTATCTCTAACAACTTTTAGGCCCCTGTGTCCTATTTCCTCACCTTGTGGGAGTGGCTGTAACCTTGCAAACATTTTGGACTCTGAGTTGCCCAATAATCATGGCCATTGCATTGCCAGAGGCAGCAGGTGGACAGACAGATTGTTTAGAGGAGATATTTGCTCTTGCTGATAGATGTCAGAGCTAAGAACAGCACCATCTTCTCTTCTCCTCCCCACTGGGCACAAAACTGGGTTTGGCAGCAAGTCCTCTCTCAGTTTTTTGCAGATGCAGAACCACATCCACCACAAACCAGGGGAAAATGTGGAGTGGGTTCATCAGGAATAGGAAATCTCTGTCAGAGGGAAATGGTGCCACTCAGAGACATTCCTCACTGGCTTTTCCAGCACAGCCTGGGACAGGGAGTGCCACAGGAAGAAGGGGCTGAACCGTGAGTATTTAAGGCAGAGAAAGAGTCATAACAGGGAAAATAAAATTAGAAAATTAAAGATTTCCCAACCAAGCCATAGAGATTTTGCATTTTGACTGGGCTCTCATGCTTCAATTTTAATTGTGCTTTTCCTCGGGTACAAAAGGCAGCTTAGAGGGACAAAATGAACAGGCAGAGCTCTGTGAGGCTTGGAACACTGAGCTAAAATGCTGACTGTGATCTTGGGCAGCTCACAAGCAGCCCTTACGCAAGCTGGGATCTGCTCCAGCACTGCCAGCTCTGCTGCAGCTCCTAACCTTTCCCTGGACCTCAGATGGGAATGATTTTTAGTCTATCCTGTCTGGACTCAATTTGATCCCAAGCAGCAGGGCAAGGAAAGAAAAAAAAGTTTATTCTCTAAAAGCTTTACATACTGGATACTTAAAATGTAACACTCGCCCCTTAGAGCTATATTCCCAGCCCAGAGCTGGTAAGAAGCAACATGTTTTTTGCTTTAATCCTTTCCAAAGACACATTCCATAAATTGCTAGCATCCTTGCCAACCACTCAGTCTCTTAGTGAGCCCACATACCAGCTTTAAAGTAAGCTCTTCTAAAACCAATGCAACAGTCCTGTGGGTTAAGTTTATATTATTTCCAGATTCTTATAGCTGCAGGCTCCTTTTTAAAGTTGCAAATGATAAGTCATCTCTTTGTTGCCAGTACTTTTTTTTTCTTTTTTAAACTTTGTTTAAACTGTTCACTGATGCACTTAGTGAAAAACAGACTGTACTAGCTGTAACTTAGCAGTATATGCTGTAGCAACAGGAGCACAGTCTGTATTCTGCAGCAGGAGTGGTGAAGAATCCCTGTTTGGACAATTCAGCCTATTAATAACTCCAGCACAGATATCAGTGCTTAAAGTCAAGGGGAAAAGCAACATATTGCACTGACACAGCACCTTTCATCCCAAAAGACAGCAGTTGCACACTCTCAGCAGCATAACCTGTATAAAGAAACTACCCTAAAAAAATGCAAGGGTGTAGGGGACTTCCTGACTTTATGCTAGTTAATAATGCAGTCACTCCTCCTTCTGGCCCACTGGCGTTGGGTAAATTCCTGTTTGCTGATGGCTTCTCGTGTCCCTGTCCTGACCAGCACAGAAAGCAGATCTGGGAAGCAGGCACCAAGCACTTCCAGAGCACTGCAGTCCTTGCTTCTCTGTATTTCCGGAGAGACTGGAGAAATTTCTTGCAAAAATGACACCACTCCCAAATTAAATTTTGGAATTAAATTGTATTAAATTCTCTTCTTTTTACCTTTTACTCTTTTGCCCAGTTTTTTCTCCCACTGTACATCCCACCAGTCCTCACCAAAATTCTGTCTGGAGCTGAGAAAGCATTTGCTTCTCCTCATAAGAAGAGTTAATTTTCTGCTCTATCTTCCACATTTTAGCCATGTTTTTTTTTGTTCTGAGAGCCTCATAATAAGTATATTTTTTCACCTCCACATTTTAGCCATGAGTTTGAACACCAGGACTCTTCTCCAGCTTCTCTCAGGAATTTGGTGCCAGAAGCAGAAACACAGAGGAGGAAATGCGGAAAATTCCAGGGAATGATGCTACCCTGGATCTTCAGACCTCATTCCATGGGGCCTCTTCCACTGCTGCTCACACCAGAGCTGCTTCTGGGTGATCAGTGGGAGCTCTTTGTTTACTTAAAGCAGAATCTGCTCTTAGCTCCCAACTGCACGTGGCAGTGTGGAGATGTGCAGTGCTGCCCAGGGAAGGCCCTGAGATTGTTTTTAAATTGCACATCCTGCAAACTCATCATCCTCCATTTATTAACTTTGATAAACAACTGGGAATTGGTGCTGGGAGCTCCAGTCAGGACTGGGTTGGGGCTGGCTGGCTTTTTCTGTAATTGTGCTACATTTATCAGTACACTGTGTTTGACCCTTTTCATGGATCAGCTGGGAAAGCAAAGCTCCCATGCCTGCCTGTGAACTCACACTCTGCTTCTGCAAACATCCATATAAACAACTTAATCCCACATACTTGACTGCTCTCCTAATTGAATATTTGCAAGGCTTTGACTTTAGTGTAAACTGGCTTCACAGGAGAGCGTGCAGCATTTTCTATACTTTAAAAGCAAGACTGGCATTAAAATTAATAAAATTAAAATTTAAAAAAAAAAAAAACACAACCCAAAAACTTTTCCTCCATGCCTTAATTCACCCTAAATTTACCTTGTGTGTTTCGAAAGAGGAGAAAAGGCAGGATGGACAATCAGAGTGAGGGTGAAAAAGCTGAGCTGACTAACAAGCATCCCAAATTCCCCTTCATTTTCCCCTGTTATGGTCAGTCTGACTGCTTGGAGCCCCCCCAGAAATTCAGATATGATACATCTGCTTTTAAAATTCAAATCTCTAAGCAAGCAAATTCAGAGGGGTTTTCAATGGGGGTTTTTGGTGGTTTGGGTTTTTTCTGTTTGTTTTTTTCACTTTGGTTTTTGGAGGTTTTTGGGGGGTTTTTTGGTTGTTTTTTTTGGTTGGGTTTTTTTGTTTGTTTGTTTATTTGGTTTTGTTTTGTTTTTTGGGGTTTTTTGTTGTTGGTTTTTGGTTTTTGGGGATTTTTTTGTTGTTTTTTTTATGTCTGGTTCAGCTGCATACCATCTTCAGGAGCAAGCAGAAAGTACAGATCCATTAATTATTAATATCTGTAATATTAACCATTATTAATGGTTAATATGGATTTAGTTATTTTATTATTTACACATTAACACGAATTCAGTTAGTTTCTTGACCTCGGGCATACACAGGAGCTCCTCCAGCTGCCTGGCACGCCCTGGGGCAGCAGTGAAGCTGCACCATCATTCTGCAGGCAGAATGGAGTGAAGCATCCTGCAAGGCTGAGCTTGCTCCTGCCACTGCCTGGAGCTGAGGACTGGGACACCTTTAGGACAAGCCTTGGGCTGGGGCAAAGCTCTTATTTCCCTTAAATGGTGTCTCTGACACTGCATCTGGGGGACATACCTTGGTTACACCCCGAGTGTTTACCTAAATTCTGACCATGTGATTGAAATGCCTGGTTTAAAATTGCCAGAACCACATCCTGGGATCCCTGACAGGGATTTAAAGCCTGAGATCAGCCCCAGCTCGGGCAGTGCAGGGAGCAGAGCCACCCTCAGCCTTGTCCCAGCACAGCACCAGGATTCCAAAGGGATCCTGTGGGCCACTGAGAGGGGGAAAGGGGGTCCTGTGGCTCATCTGCTGAGGCACAACAGGCTCAGCCCTTCATCCAACCATAACTCAGTGGGATGGTGCAGAAAACTCACCAGGGTTGGAGTAGAAAACTCGTGACAGTGTTCACAGGGGTCTCAGGTTGAGGGAAGAGACAAGGATCTGACTCCATGTTTCAGAAGGCTTGATTTATTATTTTATGATATATATTA
>JAXCLO010000056.1:68820498-68838752 GCA_035583995.1 Arremon aurantiirostris | reverse complement strand
GGAAAAAGTCACAAGTTTTCATTATTATCTTTTTAGCCTTCTGTAAGTATCCTTTCTGTATTCTTTAGTATAGTTTAATATAGTATTCTTTCATATAATATAGATCATAAAATAATAAATTAGCCTTCTGAGAACATGGAGTCAGATCCATCATCCTTCCTGCCAAAGGGCACCCCACAAATGCAATAGTGCAGGGACACCTCAGCCACTGCAAACCCATGGCAGGAAGCTGATTTGATTCTTGTAGCCACTGTTGGTTCTCCCTTGCTGAAATAAACGCAATTTTCAGTCCCTGGTGAAACTCCTCCTGGGTATTACCAGCACAGAGGGTTTAGTATGGATTTCCACCATTTCAGAAATACCTGGA
Organism: Arremon aurantiirostris; assembly: GCA_035583995.1. Lineage (NCBI taxonomy): Eukaryota > Metazoa > Chordata > Aves > Passeriformes > Passerellidae > Arremon > Arremon aurantiirostris. Next base: position 68,838,385 of record JAXCLO010000056.1, on the reverse strand, counting down.
GAGCTGCAGGGTCTCTTGGGGTGGGAGCTGCTGGTTGTACTGATTGATGGAGTGATATTTTCTGCAGGTTATTTGGCAGCTCCAGTTCAATCCACACTGAGAGTTATTCCTGTTGTCCCACATCCTTAGGTCTGTGGCAACGTGTCAGAGTTTAACCCCAGCTCCCTGCCAGCCCCTGCACTTTTGAGGCAAACTGATCCTCTCCTCCTCCTTCCTGAGACCTTACAGTGGAAAACCTGATTATTTCCCAACTGGAGATTCAGCAAGCCCTTTGTGACCTGGAATTTGGTATTCTATTCTGAGAAAAGCTTCTGGTGTGGACAATAACACCACCATTCTCTAGGGCTGAAGTTCAACAAAAATATTAACAAAACAAAATAGGATGTAGACAAGCCTAAGGATTTTTTTTTTTAAAGGTTTGGCAACCTTAATTATCAGCCCTGTTGCCACCAGAGGAAATGACAGGACAAAAGAAATCCAACATGCAGGCACAGAAAGTTACAAATTCCTACAGAAACTGTCTCATGCTAACAACAAATCCTACAACAAGGATAATTTCTCCCCAGCGTTTGATAACTGAGGATTAAAACAAGTTTTTTGGTGCAACATGAGGATAAAAAATCCCCTTTCTTCCCAGCTTAATCCACCCCATAACCCAGCCCCACCCTGAACTTTCAGCCTTTGGGGAACTGCAGTTTTACACAGAGATTTGCAGTTTCCCAACACGGGAATTATTACATTAATTTAATTATTGATGTGAGAACAATCATTTGGCGAGATGACGTATGTTTTGTACTTCTGAGGAAAAGACAACTCACAGCAAACATTCTTAGTGGGATTAAATTCTTCTGTGACATATTTCTCTGCCTTCCAGAGAGCTGCAGCCCAGTGATTTTCCCCCAGGAATGCTGTCTTGGGACAGGAGCCGTCCTTTTTGCCACCTTCCTTTCAGAGTGTGACGTATTTCACAAAATGCCTGGGTAAATAATATTGCATAAAATTACAACAAACAAGAGGCAGAGCAAGATGCAAACAAAGGCATAAAAATGTTCTTAAAATGCCAAGTATTTTTGTAACAGATGACAATGGCTTTTTTTCCCCACCATCTTTGTGTCCTCACTATGTTTTCCTGTTGGACAAAAAAACTGAGTTTTTCCTGTTTTCTTAGATGATTTTCTATTTAAAAAGGATTCTGGAAAAAAAAAAAAGCAACCCTTCCCAAAATAATTTCCAGTTTTTATAACCAAAATATTTATACCCCAAAGCTGTGGTTTCTCATTTCATTTTTTTAAATCTGTGGGGAAAAAAAGAAAAAGAAGAAAAAACCACTTTTGTCTTCTGAAATACTCTAAGGAGGAAAATAAAAAAAAAAAAAAACAGCTCTTCACAATAACAGCACATGCTTGTTTCTGCATTCTATTATTTAGAGATAGGCACACCTTGCTGCAGGATTAGATGGGAGACTGCCAGGTCACACAGGAGGATTTCTGCAGCAAAGGGCAGTTTGCACACCTCAAACTGCTGCATTATCTCTTTTATCCCAATAAATATCTGTGCACACAGTCAGACTGAGGTCTCTGACTCAGGTTTGCTTGGGTTCTCACTGTCAAACTTTGTGCTGCCTTTATGCTCCTGCATGGGGAAGAGGTACATATATTCATTATCTTATGTATGGTCTTTCAGGAGATACCTTATATTTCCACCTATTCATATTTTGCCTTATTTTATGTGGAAAATGGTGTTGGTTGTGCAGCTTGCCCCTGCCCCTGATATATTTTGAAGCCCCCTCCATTCCTGCATGTGTCTGTTCCAAGTTGCTCCTAATTATCCTAATTAACCTCTGACTTTGAACGAAGAAGCTCCCAAGCATAAACCATAGTATCACAGAATGGTTTGGCTTGGAAGTCAAACTGATTGCAAAGTAATGACTGGATGCTGATGTTAGTATGTAAAATGTGTTTTACAGTTGCAATTGCATCAATGAGAACTGTAATACACCAATTTCCTGAGGCTGTTTTATTTACTTCAAGTAGTTTGAGCTGGAGAAACATAACTGGGAAAGTATAACAAATGCATATTTCTTGGTGGTTTGCCTAGATTTGTTACAAAGCTGAAATCTAGACACTGGTCAAATGGTTCTTTATGGATATTGCTCATAGGTCTTTCCTTTTTACTTTAATTTCCTGTTACATTTCTATTCAGAATTTGAAATTGTCTGTCCTGAGAATTTCCCTTGTGGTTGCTCCACTTCAATCAGAGAAATTCATGTGGGCATTTTCTGGGAGCTAAGTATGCAGGTCTGAACTTTTTCTCAACTGTTCAGATTGCAGCTTTCAACACCAGAATTCTGCAAAACATTTAACACACCAGTAATGAGAGAAAAGAGCTCCCTCCTCCACCTTGACCCGTCTCCCCAGCAGGACCTGCTGAAGCCTGGAGAAAATGAAAAGCAAATCCTGTGAAGCATTTGGCTTTCTAAGGAAAGATGTGGATGTGTTTCTCTCCTGGGTCTGATGAAATCCTCCTGGCTTGTGCAACCACAGAACCAGGAGCAGGGTCACATCCCCAGGATGGGTTTGGACACTGGATTTGCCTGTGCTGCAGCTGATGAGCAAAGGCATCAGCCTGCAGACATCCTCTCAGGGTGGTTTTGGGTAGCACAGGACACTGCAAGGCATGCTGGAAAAGCCATGGCCCTAAATGGGGTGGAAAATAAGCTAAAATCATACACAACACCAGGTTTGCTGGGTCATCTTTATGGACAGCAAAGTCCAGCTTTGGGACAAATTATTTAAATGGGAGTAAATGTAGAAATCCATGGGTTTGTTTGCATGCTACATATATCACCTACCAAAATCGACTCTGCAGCTCAGAAACAAATCTAATCAGTCATGGTGCTGTAAAACACATCCTAAATCATATCTAGTCACACTGGAGCTCCCCTGAGTCACTGGAGAGAAGAAAATAGTGGGAGGCCACCATTAATCTCACCTAAATGAAATGTCTAAAACAGGTCTGGTGATTCACACCCTAAAAACGACTGCTAGTCCTCCTTATCAATGGAAGGAGCCAAGGGCGAGCCTTGCTCAAGTGGGGATATTTGTACTGCAGGAGGTGAGCTAAAGCCTGTCCCATCTGTGTTAAAACACTGTTAGCAGGGACAAGCCTGGAAGCGCTTCATCAAAACAGGCAGGAACTCCTCCTCCACTTCCAACTTGGCATCTTGGATGTTTAAATTGAACTTGGAAAACTTCCTGGCCATTTGCAACAGCATTACAAGGACTTGTGAGAAGGATCTTCATGCCTTTTTGCAGAGCTGGAAGTTGCCAGACTGTTTTTGGACATTGATTTACTTGCATGAACAAACTCTTGCAGCGACATCTATGGTATGGTTCTACCAAAGCAATGTAAATTGCCACTGAAGACTCCTGAGCTCTAGTCTCTCTACATTTTTTACAGAATAAATGCTTATTACAGTTCTTGTAGCATGAGTGAAGAGACAGGGAAACGCCATTTTAAAAACAAATGAACTTTCAAGCACACTGCAAAGATAAAATGCATAAAGCTGTTGTAAATAGAAGGTCAGGTAGAAATCTCAAGCTTTCCCAGAAACCTCATTTTATTACTCAGAGCTCCATTAGGTTGATGAGCGGGCTAGAATTCAGGATTATTCATGCTTTGCAATGTCTAGCCCTCTTCCTGTCCGTCCATGGAGGCTGCTGTCGTTAAGGGCCCTCCCAGGAATCTTGCAAGAAATACTCTGACAAGATACAAAGGTTGCATTGCAAAGGCTGCTCTTTATTTCTGCATCCAGGGGGGAAAAGAGCTGGTGGGGAGTCTGTCCCTCTCCCTGTGCAGAGCTGGACCTCCACAGTTTACTGCAAGGGAAACAAGGATCAGGGTCCCAGGTTATAAGAATCAAGGTGAACACAGCATACAGCTTTTCACAGATGCAGCTTTGCAATATCTGATGGGAGCCCAAAAGAAAAATGGAGAGGGACTCCAAGGGCATGGAGTGACAGGACAAGGGGGAATGGCTGCAAGCTGAAAGAGAGCAGCTTCAGGCTTTGTTTTCCCTAAACTTCCAAGGCAAACCATTCTGGGATTCTATGATTTGTGCTTGGGAGCTTGGGAGCTGCTTTGTTCAAAGTCAGAGCTTAATTAGGATAATTAGGAGCAACTTGTAAGAGACACATGCAGGAATGGAGGGGGCTTCAAAATATATCAGAGGCAGGGGCAAGCTGCACCACCAACACCACTTTCCACATAAAATAAGGCAAAATATGAGTAGGTGGAGATAAAAGGTATTTCCTGGAAGACCATAATACAACAGGAGAGTGCAAAGAGCTGAATTTAGTTTTGTGCTTCCAGACAGGAGTTCTGTGGTCACCAGTGGACACATTGAACACAGGAGGGCTGAACGCTTGTCCAGCAGCTGCTCCTGCATGCCAAAGGCTCCTTCTCCTTTCCCTGGGCTGTGTCAGAGCTGGACACCATCACACATCCACACCCTCTGCATCCAGCTGAGACAGCTCTTCAAGGGACCTGCTTTTACAGAAATGCTGAGTTCAGTGGAAATTATTGTGCATAACACTCAAAAACAGGGACATGGGAGGCAAACCTATTAAACACTCTCTGAACCAAGAGCAAATAACCAGGGCTTGTGGAGCCTTTTTCCTCATCTCCATGAAAACCAAGTCAAAGCTACATAAAACTGGAAAATAGATTGCCCAGTGTTTTGACAGCCTTTAGATGATCCTTCGGGGAGCACAGGCATATCTAATACAGCACCCCTAGTATTTCTGTAATTGATTTTTCCATTCATTAACTCAACCAATCCTTCTTCATTCCTGGCACGCCACCCTTGGACACTGAAGGAATTAACATCAAGCAGCGCCTGTTGAGTATGATGCTTTTTTTGTGGGGTATCATTAACAAAAGACCTGATCCATGAGGTGATGAACAACCACAGATCTCAGCAGCAGTGGTGGAGGCACACACTGCTCCTTGGCCAGCCACAGCAGCACAAAGCCATTTGTCATGCAGCACCACAGAGACACTGCAAGAGCCCCTGGGCATCGTGGTGGAAAGAGATCCACTGCAGGAACAGAGAGAACAGAACAAGCAGATAAAAACTGTTCAGAGGAAAACAGGTCACTCAGTGATTCCCTCATGTGGGTGGCTTTTTCCAGCTCAAATATAAAAATCTTCATTTTCCCCCGTGCATCGTTGGAATGCAGACAGCACTGTAAAATACAAAATGCGATCCAGCTGGAAACCCATACCTCAGCACAGCAGTTCTCAGGCTTTTTCACATGTATCTCCCTCTCAAACCTTCTCCACGCTTGACCCTGTCTCCCCCCATCTCAGCACCTCGGATAAGCAGCCTGAAGCTGGCAGGACACCCCAAGGAGGAAGGAGTCATGGAAGAAGGTGTGTGGGGGCACCTGGAGGTGCTTTGTAGTTGGATGGAGAAGTTCAGGGCAGGGTCACATCAGGGAACAGGGAAAAAACACAAAATGTGAGAAACACAGTAGCCAAAAGCATCACCCAGAGCCAAGTGATAACTCTTGCCTCCAAACAAACATGAAGGACCACATGAGTCTTCAGCCAACTGGAATTTGTTTCCTCATTGTGCAGACAGTAGCTTTCTATGGAAAAGAAAATTCCTATTTGGCACTTCCCAGTGTTCTTATTTTTTTTTTCTTTTCATTGTTCTGAACAAAGATGTCAGTATTTCTGGTGGATTCTGACCAAATCTGACTCATGTTTTCCAAGCTAAGAGAAAAGGACCAAAATCCAAGCTCCTGTGGAATTTGAGTTCTAAGGTATCAGAAGGGAAAGGCAGAGAAGTTAAATAAGGAACTGGAGGACGATAGGATACAAAGTACTAGTGCTAGTTAAAAGGAGGTAATTCTGGCCCTGGAAAACCCTCAAACCAACCACACAGAAGGGAAAGCACAGAATATAAGATTTCCAGCATTGAAACAAAGTACTTTTAATTTCTGTAGGGCCTCCTAAAGCTTTCACCTGAGAAAATGAGATCTGGGAAAGTTTATTCTGTTTTGCTGTTGTCCAACAAAAATTACACAGCTATTCCCACACCATCTCATGAAACTGAAATGTGTTTGTTACTCAGATAATTCCTTTAGAGATATGGGTTGAAATACACACCAAGTGCAAACACAAAGCTCATGAGTTTTGTATCAGTAATGAGCACTTTTCACACTCATGTATTTGGGAAGGCTGCAGAACAAGAATGAGAATTTACTTTGCAGGAGTCTTTTTTTCTATCAACTACACCTACAGGCTCTCTCTACTTGGATAACTCACATCAGTCCATATATTTCAAGATATGACAAGGTGTAAGGGGGGGTCTGAACTCTTTCTCAAAGCTCAATTTGACAGCATGTATGCAAAATGCTTCCAAATTTCCACAAATTCCAACAGGGAGAGAGAAGAATACAAGAACCCTCAGGAGAAAATTAGTACAAGAGTATCTGAAATCAGACCACTGAAATCCAAGGCACTTTCCAATTCCTGTTCTTTTTGATTTGGCATTTGCTCATTGCTGAGCACCTTTTCTCATGCAGCACTGAGTGCTCTGGTGAAGCTGCTGATGTTACACTAAAGTAGGATTGATCTGCACAAGCAATCCCGGATGATGACTGCAATTTATTCCCCAGCAGAACTAACTCACCCTCACACCACCTGTCCCACCACAGGGCATTTCTGGCTGTCAGATAAAATGTGCTGCCTCTCAGGAGAGGCTGATGACACCTCGCTGTCCCCATGTGCACACAGGAGTGTAAAACCCACCCCTTTTCCCGTGCATCCTCCACCACAATGCACTTGCTCCACCTGTTGTCCACTTGCTTTCCTACAAGCCCATCTGCAGCTGCAATTTCTGCAGTTGCTTTGCCTTCAGGGATGCTCAGGGATCTTTGTGCCTGCTTTCTCATGCCTAGCACAGCCACTATCACTGCCTTCCAAAGAGATTCTGGAAAAAAACAACCTGCAGTTAAGGAATAGCTGAAGAACCACAGCTCTTAGAGGACTAGCTCGGGTTTAACCACAGTATTTACTGAGAGCCTGGCAAGTGCCTGTCAGGAAAGCAGGATGCACTGGGGATTTAATTACTCAGCAAAGCATCCCCACTCTAGCTTAAGGGATTAACAGAACATGCACAGTCCTACTTTGCAGCTCTTCTGCTCGATTATCACCAGGAACAAGGAGAAAAAAAAATGGCTTTTACTGACAGAAACAGGCACTTCCACTAAAGAGTGTATTCAGCTGTGCCATTTGCTCCTCATGGGCAGACACGACCAAGCTGGAAGATGGCAGCAAAGTAGTGCCTGGCTCCTCTGAGGCCAGCAGCAGCCCAAACTGACAGCATTTGCTGCCTCTGGATTCACACTGTTTTCCTGGGAGAGAGAATTCCTTTGCCCAAATTTCATGCAAGAACCAGACCAAAGGTGAGGAAATACTCAGGTGCTGCGCTGAGGGGGAGCTGAGACAGACCTGAGGAAGAAGATGGCTCTGTTAACAAGGCAATAATGCTTGCAGACAGCATTTGCAGCGCTGGGGTCCCACTAGGGCCACAACTGCTTTCTGAAGCCTGATAGGAGGAACTGCAGCACCACAGCAACAAGCATAGAATAATCTGAGTTGGAAGGCACCCACAAGGATCATCCACATTGCCACCTCCAACGGAGCTGTGGCTCAATGCCCCTCCTTTCAGAAGAGCCAGCAGAAAGGAGAAAAAAGGACCAAAATCCAAGCTCCTGTGGAATTTGAGTTGTAAGGCATCAGAAGGGGAAGGGCAGAGAAATTAAATAAGGAACTAGAGGACATCCAGGCCACTTCATTGCCCTGGGAGGGACAGCACAGCACAGCCACAGCCTTAGCCTGGTGTCTGCTGCCCTCCCCTGCTCTGCCAGCAGAACGGGAACAGCAAGGACAGGGAGCCTCCTCCCCTGCTGCCTTTTCTGCAGTGTGGGGACACAACCTGGCTGCTCAATTCTGATGGAACAGCCCCAAGGCTGGAATAGCTGCTGGGTGACAAGGGATGAGGCAGTGGGAGGAGGAGTGCCATGGCACAGCCATCCTAAACTGTGCCAAACTGCACTTCCCTCTCATACCACCCACACCCACAACCTCTGGCCACCTTAACACAAGGAAAAGGCAGCAACACCTGCTCAGCACAGCTGTCAAAGAGATTCCAAACCCTTCTGCACCCTCTATTTGAATCATTAGATTGTTCCCACCACAGCTCTGAGCTTCCTTGAGCAGCAGGGTTGTCATGTCACCTTCCTCTTCTGCCCATGGGAATTTAAAGCTGAGGAGATGCAGAGAAGACAGAGAAGGCAAGTGGCATTTATTGTGAACTTTGAGAATGAGCACTCTGCACAAACTAAAAGTCAAAAAAAAATTAAGGAAGAAGAAAACAATGTTGCAATTTTGAAAATGAGACAAGACAGAGTCAGGCTCTAGAGATAGCTCTCAGGCTGTGCAGAGCATGCTCATAGCAAAGTCCTTGGCACAGAAGTATGGAAGTATGGCAGACTGAAACCAAGCTGGTCTTCAGGTGGTCTTCTCCCAACACAATAAACAGTGGGCATGGCTCTGGAACAATGTGAGGTGTTACTAAAGCAAAGTACAAAAAGTGACAGTGGGAAAGGGAGGGAATACACCATAAAATACCAGAACAATTTTGAATTGGTTGGCTTTGTCTCCAGAAGCCACAGCTTTAAACACACATCAAAAAGTAATGCTTCTTACTAAAAGGAAATGCAAGCATGAGAATTAGTAAGAATTTGTTTAGATGCACTATTCTGGAAGTAAAGTTCCTAAGTAAATGCCCCCTCAGTTTTGAAGGAGTATGTATTCCCTCCAACTTCTTTACATGTAAACACAAGGAAGTGTTGGCTCCAGCACTATTTTAACCCAACTGACTGCATGATGTGTGATAAGCAAGTGTTTGAGAAGTTTTGGAATCCTGAAGGTCAGTTTTATTTACTTACCAGCCCTGAAAAGGAAACAAAGGAGATAGAAGTAGAAGAAAAAAAAGACTGAAGCCAAATTAAATTCTATTTGAGGTGAATTTATTGAGTTAAAAAGAACCTGCCAGCTCCACCATATTTACAAAGGTTTTCAAGAGGATCTAGAGCTATTACTGCTACTGAACCACATGTTAAAAAGGCATAAACAAACCAAATCAACCACATCCATTATGTTAAAAACACCATTTACCTTATAGGACTGTGAGGCACACTCAAACATAGGGAAAAATGCTTCCCAACCACTGATCTCTACAGCAAGATTCTCATTTCTCCCTCTGATGTAGCTACACCTGAAGATCTTTGTGTCTGACACCTTGGAACTTGTGTCTGTTCTTCACTAGATATGGCTTACGAATCAGGATTTTACATAAAAGGTTACTTGGAACTGCAAGGCATTAAAACAATCCTAAAGAGCAGAATGAAATCCCCAGTTGGTTCCATTTGATACTTTTGCAAGGTGTTATTGCTGCCAGATGTGCACATAAGATCCTGTCATCACTGTGGAGCCACAATCCAAGCAAACAAAGCCAAACTTCCCAGAGCACGGTCACTGTTCACATCTCAAGCAGCTCTGCAGAAACAGCACCTCCTGCAAACATCACACTGCTGCTCTCCTCATCCTGGCCACGACTCAAAGGGTGATTTCAGCTGCAATTAATGCCCCCTAAATTCCCTCACCCACCTTCCCATTCCCCTCTCCACCCACAGAGGAGACCATGGATTCTCAAGGGAGGAGAGAGCCTGCCTCCCAGCTCAGCTGGGTTCATTTCCAAGGATACTGCAGCTGCAGGTCACATCCTGAAGCAGCTCTGCATTCCAATTCCACAGTGCCACAGGGATGTGGGCATGGCCTGTGTGCTCACACACATGGGTGCACCCAGTTCCCACTGGCAACTGGTGGCTCTGTTTACAAGCCTACAGTAGCATTTCATTGATATTAAGCTTCACACATTATTTAATGTTTGGGGAAGAATTTGCTCACTCGAATGTCAGCGATCCTTCCCAGGGTTTTCACAGGTGAACTTCTGCTGATCAGCAATCTAACACTGTAACACTCACTTGGAAACTAGCAACTAAAACTCAGAGTTACTCTAAGAACAGAAACTAAAACCCCAGAAACTAAGTCAGTATCAAATCAAGTACCAGAGAAGCTGCTAATAGCATTTCAGAGGGGAAAAAAACAAAAACAACCAAAAAACACTGAAATATGTCTCTTATACAAAGAAAGATGAAACCTACCAGCTTTATGTTTAAAAGAGAAACATGTAACTTTGTTTCACAAAAACAAAACCAAAGAGAAGCCCAAGCACCATTCATGCACAAGAAACTACCCTCTAGCAAGAAGTCTTTTATGGAGTAGGTGCTACTCTAATGTGAGCTGGCACCAGACCTGCAAAGTCTTGCTCCACACATCAGCAAGACTGTCAGAGGCACACCACACTGTCACACTGCTCTCTTCAAAAGGAAAAAATCATCCTCTCACACTCACAAAGCAAGCTACAGAGCTGCTCACTACAAAGCAGGATTTTAAAACCTTATACTCATATCAAGGAAATTCCCATCAACATTGAGATTTGTAGGTGGGCCGTGCTGAGAACATATCCAGCTCAAGCAGCACAGACACAGGTGTCACCCATGCTGGTATCCAAGGTCAGAATCAGGTGCTCAGGTGTTGGCACAGTGGGTCAGATGTAAACTTTATCAGTTTCATATCTGCAGGTAAGATTAGGAGCAACTCTTCAGAAGTGGAATTACCCTGGTGCTGGTGTACACGAAGAGAGCACCAGGCTGCCACAGCTGCCACACTGCATCCAACCTCAGGGCGAACTGGTCAGATCCAGTGCCAAACACTCAGCAGGAATCAAGCTGTGACTGTGAGGAGAGCTTTACAGAACTCCTTCAGGCATGGCAGAATAGCTTTCCTTACCAGCAGGATGGCTGAACAAGCTGCAACACTTGTGACATGCTGCATGCACCTCTCCCAGCCCTTCAGAGAACTGGATACAGATAATGCCACATTGATGTTACAGTGGAACACATTTATCAAGATACCTCTGCAACTCAGGAAAGCTTAGAGGGGCTTTTCCTATGTCACTTTGGCTGAGGTGAGCAGGAATTATTTATCAAATGACTAAGGGGTGATGAAACCTCTAGTACACATTACCAAAATATTTCAAAGGTATTCAGGTCCCTCACTAGGAGCTACATAATTGAAAAATTGAGCAGAAGAAAACCTTTGTGCTTCTTTTGTGGACTAAAGTCTGACTTAAATCCTATTACTGCAAGCCAGCAAAATGCAGTGATGCTAGGCTTTGCAAAGATGGTGGAGGAAAAGGGATTCCATCTGCATTCCTTAAAAACCAAATAGAGTGTAAAAAAAGATAACTGTGATAACTCTAGTAGTCAGAACATCTCTACAAAAGTCTCTGGATTGTGAACTGGCCACAGAAGACTCAAAATAACAAAGGCAGAGAGTTGTCCAGCTGAAGGTGGAAATCCACTGAGAACAAACTGACACAGCTACTGCGACACAGAAAAATCCTAGTTGGTAACAGTGACATTTTTGTCAGTGACAGTTTCAGTGCCTATAACATCCTGGACTTAATTTAGGCCAGTAAGCTGGTGCTTTTCTCCTTACCAGATCAGGACTGATTGTTGTTGACACCAGTATCACATCCCTTTATTCCTCTGGGCCATCCTCAGTGTGGATCTGGGGCAGGCTGCTCTGCCAGTTTCCTTTACCTGAATCATCTCTTCCTTTTCCAGTATTGAAAACCTCACACACTGCAATCTAAATTCCAGTTTTTGAAAAGGCAGAGGGGTAAACTACCAACCTGAGACTCAACAATTGTCCCTTCCAATTATTTAGTGCTTGAGACATTCACACAGTGCAACCTAGCAGTCATTCACACATCCTCACACACTGAATGCAGCTGTGTTAGACAGTGGGGTTTAACTTCTCAGCAGATTTCACTTTCCCTTGATCTTCCACTTTTTTGATGGCAGCTTGGATAGCTTCTTGATCACCCAGAAACTGGTGAGGGCCCAGAGGGTGCAAATTCTCATCAAGTTCAAGCAGTATGGGCACACCAGTGGGGAGGGTGACGTTGATGATGTCCTCATCGGAGATGCCTGCCAAAGAAAAACAAAACAGAGTTACACCTGCAGCTTCCTCACTGCCTGCTGCCTTATTTCTGAGGTTACCCAGACTCAAAACAGTCAAGGACACCTTCCAGGCTCCATAGAAACCACCAGCCACTCAAGGGTCAATTCCCAGCTAGGCCACAGCCTGCCAAGTCCTTTAGGAGCAGCTGAAGGAGAGAATTCCCATCAAGGTGAAGAAGTTTCTTCACTTTTTCAGCCTCCACGTGTGAAATAAACAGGAAGAGATTGCCCAGGAGACTACACTGTTCCTTTCATACAGGACATGGAGTACAATAGGTTCCCCTCCATCATTTCCCAACTCACACATCACAAAAGATGGGAGCCCACATGTGCTACTCCAACATGAAACAACCTCTGCTACACAGCCCATTAAAGAGGCAGGGTAACAAGATTAGTTATTCTCTTAATTTCTCTTAATTTTTCTGGGCAATTCTTATCACACAAACTGTCACAAAAGTCAGTATTTAATTCCTCTTGTGTGAGAATCACTCCTTGCCCACATCTGATTTCTCACAAGCAAGTCCACAGTACTGTTCTCAGAATTCCAACATATAAGATATTCATTTCCACTTTCAAATGAGGGGAAGAAAAAGGAGGCAGAAAGTCAACTTGTACTTGGAGCATTCTTCTTTTTTTTCCACTTAACTAAAGGAATGTGTACCTGGAAAATAATATTTATGTTATGCAGACATGTAATTAAAATATTCTGGGCTCTCATCTCAATGAAACTGCTGGTTATTTTTATATCAAACACACATCCAAAGCCTCCAAGACCAAACATCCTGGTGAAGCTTCCACACAGTCTAAATAATTGCATTAAAAGCAGTGACTGCAAAGATATTATCATTTAAAAAAATCAGGCAAAAGAAAGCTGGTGTCATTGGGAATGTCAAGGTTTCCTTTCCCCCCCTCTTTTGGAGCGCTGAGGTCCCAGCAGCAGCCTGCTGTTGTGAGGCAGGGCAGATCTGAGTAATTCTCTCAGAAAATTACTCTGAAGTGTAATGACACCACATGAACCAGACCAAGGTGCAGCAAGCAAACATCCTCCTGGAGCAGCTGACAAAACAGATGGTCCTCAGAACACAGGGGTGTAAATTTACCAGAGATTTGCACAGTAAGTAGAACAGCAGAGCCATCACATTAACAGAAAAACACACACGAGTCAAGCAACTCCACAACAGTGGGGTGACCACAGGTCAGAAAAAACAGAATTGTTCATGAGGTAAGGATCATGTACACCTGCACCAGCACCCAGCTTTTGCAGTGATCTATTCTTGCTTCATGCTCAGCACTTGGGTGAGCCCTAAGTTTCAGAAGGGCATGGAGCACCAGCAACAAACCTTGGCAAAGAACTTGCACCTTGTTACATATTGAGCATCAGTCCACTGAAACAAGTCACACTCAGATAGCTGAAGCAATTCTTGCATACAAGGGACAAATAATTCACCTGGTGTAGGCCACAGAATCAGACCTACAGGGAAAAAACCTCAATACCTAAAATTTAAAACTGGCACAGAAATGGATAGGGAAAATACTGCATCCATTTACCAGGCACAAGCACAGTTCTCAAGGACTTTGTTTGCAAAACAAGCTGCCTGAGCTCTTATTTCAAGGATTCTGAAGCATTAGATTTTAACAACAGCCACATCCCCATGTATATTCCCAGGGAATCCATGCCTAGGAAGTGATCTGGCCACCTCCTAAGCTCAGTCTCCCAGACTAAACCATTCATATACACACACAGCAGATGAGGTCATGCAGGAGAGCTCAGGCAAACCACATAATGTGGTCAGGAGACATGATATTTAAAAGTTTCCTCTGGAGAAGGATTAAACAAAACTAGCTGTAGCTACACGGGTTCAGAACTGCACTTTGCTGTTTTTACAGAACACAGAGTGACCACAATGTCAACTAGTATTGATTTACAAAGCAAAACAGTGCAGCCTAAGATAAACACACAGCAGCAAACATGATGGTTTTCTCCTCAGGAGTTTTCCCCATACACAAGTGCTGCCCCACAGCCAGAAGTCTGGAAACACAAGCTGAAGACAGATGAAAATCCTAAAGAAACAACAGTGCCTGCTGCTGTGTGCAGCATTTCTGTTCTTCAGGAAGCAAGAGGCTGAGCAGGCTGGTCACACAGGCTCTTGGGTTGCAGGAGAGCTCACCAGACCAGTCCTCAGCCAGCAGGACACCAAAGGGATCACACCAATGGCTGCAGTGTGAGCTGAGTGCTATCCAGTTACTCCATGTGCTGTAACCAGAACCAGCTGACCTTTTCCTGAGCTCCATCTCAGCTGGCCTGAGTCACAACCCAGTCCATGGCACAGGGAAGAAGGGTGAAATCAGGGCAAGACCTCAACTGCTGGCTCCAAGGTGCAGTGGTAAATAAGACCACTGAAGACATAACATGCTTCCCTCCAGTTTAACACCAAAGCCTGGCTCTCAGCACTGCTGAAATACTGAGCTGCTGGAAGCAGCTTTTACCCAAGAAGGTTTAAAAAACAGGTCCTACCTACTTACAGTTGTGAGAACCCAAAGACAGTACAGAAATACTCAGGATGGCTTCCTGAGGAGCCCAGATAAAATGCTGACGAGGCAGCTGCACTCCTAAAGTGAACATCTCCCATGCTCTGTCCTGAAAAGACTCAGGGCACCTACAGTGCTCCTCACCTGTATAGCAGGGAGCAGTTAGGCACAGGAACACTACAGTAACTTGGTACAGCACTTTTATAAAAGAGACCTTTCAAAATCACATTCAGAATTCCTCTCCAGCTCACTTACTCTCCATTTAACCAAACACACAAACTGGAAATAACTCCAGGCAAGCTTAAGAATTCACCTTCATGTGGTAGCCCATGGAGCGTTTTGAAATATTTGGACCTTGCAAAGTCCTACAGAGACAAATCCCAGATTTTGAGCACTACAGCACTTTCAGAGGGGCTGGTTCAGCTTCTCCTTCCCTCTCACCTGTTCTTACCTGGTTCCTCCCTCCTATTCTTACGGTCAGAGGAACCCAAAACCCACAAGAACTGTTGAGAATAACAACAGCCCTCCTCTCTGCATGTCCAGATGATTCATCCAAGAAAAGATCATACACAAGATCAAATGCATCAATTCAGCCACAAAAGCTTGTTTAATACTGGTGCTTTGTAAATGAGTTCTAAACCAGGTCATAGCATCCCATATGCTTAATGAAAGCACTAAAGCTTTAGCCTGGTAAGGAAAATATTCAGAGCCACTTTCTGCCCTCCCTGCAGGCTGAACAGATCTAACTTCAACAGGGCAGAGGAGGGAAACAAGCACAGTGTTAGAACCTGGCTTTTGATCTTGACAGACCCTTACCTTGCTGTGCAAATTTTAAGGAAAGAAAGATGGGTGGGCTACAACATGGCTGTAGTGTATAATTTACATTTGTTCCACTCATGTCTGCCAAGACTTTCTGTCTGTATCAGGTTTGCACACCAGGCTTTAGTGGTAGGGGGCTACAGCGGGGCACCAAAAAAGAACTGTGGTGGGTTGGTGGTGTGACTGCTCATCAAGCTGCTCTATCACTCCCACCCTCAGCTCAACGGGTGGGGAGAAAAGATGCAAAAATAACTTGTGGGTCAAGATAAAGGCAGTTTACTAAAGCACTAGTAGAGGCCAAGCACAGAAGCAAAAGAAAGCAAAGGATTTATTCTCTACTTCCCATCAGCAGGCAATCCAATCACTTGCCACTAATCAGGGCTTCAGGGTGCAGAGCTGTTGCTTCAATGCCATCACAAATGCCCTTCCTCCTTTCTCTTAGCTCTTCCTGCTGAGCAGGCATCATAAGGGCTAAGGAATATCCCTCTGGTCAGCTTGGGTCAGCTGTGCTGGCTATGTCCCCTCCCAGGATCTCTGCTGGAACCTACACTCAGCTGTCACCATCCCACCCCCAAAGGGCTTGACCAGCATGGTTTCATGGAGCTGGTTCAGCTCTTGGGAGGCAGGGGAGTCACCAGATCCCCTTTCCCCTTCTTCCTTTATCATTCCACACAGTGTGGACAACCACTCTGGCCACATCATGAACTGACTGAACCAGCCCTTCCTCCTTCATCCATGATCTGCACCCCAGGATTCACAGCCTCTCTAGTCTCAAAAGCCATTTGTACCTGCTCATTTCACAGCCTTCAGACTCCTGACTGTTCCAGCATGGCCAAATGCAAAAAGTAATCAGCAGGCAGAGCCACAGAACAGAGGATTTTATAACTAAAAAAACTGAGTGGACACAATCCAGTCTGTGCATATTTGTAACTACAACTCTTCCAGGACTGCACTAGGTTGCATTCACACATATAATCACTGAATCCTGCTCTATCCACAAAGAAATTAATACAGTTCAACTTCCAGTGTAGGATGGCCAAGAAGCCAGGAGATGAAAGAGGAAGAGAGGGAAGAATCTAACAATGAAAAGGATGTTTTTTATCATAAAGTCCCAAATAAGTCATTTCTAAGACCAGTTCTGGGTCAGTAATATACTGACACTAGAGAACAACACATAAAGCTCCAAAGCATTGAGCAAGGAGGAGGGCAAGGCTGAAACAAAGGCCCTTACCTTCCACGTGCTTCAGCAACGCCCTGCTGCTGTTGCCATGAGCAGAGATAAGAATCATTTTGCCACTTTTCAGTTCTGGCACTATCTTTTCATTCCAGTAGGGAAGGAGTCTGTCAAGCACATCTTTGAGGCTCTCAGCCTTTGGGAGGCTCTCCTGAGACACATCACTGCATTTGTAGCGGCGGTCGTTGTAGATCTCGGCGTAGTAGGGGTGCGATTCAGAGATGGGGGGCGGGGTGACATCGTAGCTCCTCCTCCAGATCTTCACCTGCTCCTCGCCGTGGTTCAGAGCCATCTCCGCCCTGTTGAGCCCGATCAGGGCTCCGTAGTGACGCTCGTTCAGCCTCCAGGAGCTCTGGATGGGCACCCACTCCTGGCCCATCTCCTGCAGGATCAGCCAGGCAGTCTGGATGGAGCGGCTCAGCACGGAGGTGAAGACCAGGTCGAACTCGAAGCCCAGGGCTTTGAGGTGCTTGCCACAGTTCTGAGCTTCCTTTATGCCATCACTGCTCAGCTTCTGGTCCACCCAGCTGCAGAAGCGATTCTCCTTGGTCCAGGCTCCTTCCCCATGTCTCAGGAGAACGAGCCTGTACTTTGCCATTTTGGTTGCAGCTTGGCACAGAGGGCAGCTGGTCTGGCATCTAACAGCGACACATCTGGACAGAGACACGAGACAGACACGTCAAACATCCCACAGACAATGCAGTACAAGTAGCAGTAAGGCAGTGAAAAGTAAACAACTATCAGAATCAAAACAAGCAAGGAAACAAGTGTCTGCTGAGTGTGATTTTACAACTGAGAGTGGGAGGAATTCCAAACCAGGAGACTCCATGTGGGAAGCAAAGTGCCATCCTTCACCCAGCTTGTTGCAACTAGCCCACTAAAACAATTGATCAGGAGCAGATTGGTACAAGCTGTTCCAGCCTACAGTTTTCCTCAAATGTTCAAACAGAGCCTCACTCAGTACCACAGGCTCCCAGAGCAGCAGATCTCCCTCACTGGGATGTCACAGACATCTTTTATGAAAAATCCTTTCCTTAGGATTTTTTTCTCCTGAGAAGCTGAGAGGCCTCAGGAACAA
>JAXCLO010000056.1:68787564-68810613 GCA_035583995.1 Arremon aurantiirostris | reverse complement strand
CCTGCAGGGACACTCAGTGGCCATGGACAGCAGAGATCTCCTGGAGGGAGGGTTGGCTGTGGGAGAGATAAAGAAAACTGCCCCAGGAACAGCAGAGAGCTGCCCCAGCTCTGACAGATGGGGATAGAACACACAGCCCCAGCCACATCTTGCATTCCCAACCCAAGACACTTTTTAACAGAAAGTGATGGGGTTTGAATTTTAAATTCAGGCCTTCAAAGCCCCTTGCTGTGTGCAGAGGCTGAGCTGTGTGGAGCAGGCTGGGAGCCAGCCCTAGGCTGCAGTGTCACCTCTCAGTGCTGCCAGCTTGGCACCCTGGCATCACCTTGTGGATTTAAATGGAAGCATTGGTTAACTGAACCCCTCATTAACAAAGGGCCCTCAAATGCCTTCAAAATGATTGAAGCCAGGCATAAGATAGCTCCAGAAGGCAGGGGAAAATAAAAGGTATTCAAAAACCAGCAAAATCCCACAAAACTCACCACTTTCTACTCAAGTGCAATTCCCTGGAGAAGCTGCACCCACTCCAGGCTGGGCCATGCACAACACTGCAAAGAGAAGGAACAAACACAGGTTTTAGAAGATAGACCTTTTCTGTCTTCTTTATTATCATTACACCAGTTATTCTGGGAGATTCATTCCTTTTGTGTTCAAGATTCATGGAAAATTCGGAAAGAAAATGCAGTACAGTCTCCTCCCTCTCCATTTGTCTCCCTCGCCCCATTCTTTTTGAGGAAATTGGTAAAGGCTCTCTCTTAGGAGTCTAAAAGGAAGATTAAATACAGACGCACAAGAAATCATCACTTACAAGCAATGTTTTTACAAAATCCAGTAATTTATAGAAAAGCAAAGTTCTTCAAAATGACCTTTTAGGTACTAGACAATTTTTTTGAAGTGGGAGAAAGAGGAAAAAAAAACCCAAGAAGACTTTCTCTTGATAGTATGACGTGCACTTAGTAAGAGAAAGCTGTTGAAAACACTTAAACTCTGTTTTAGGTCTTTCTGCTGTTGCTCATCACCATGGTATCAGAACATCAGAAATGTAAAGCAGATTAGCAAAATCTGAGTCTCTGTGGGGCTCCTGGTTCTTTGTCATTTTTTTGTGTATGCAGAATCCCATGGGAAGTGAGTCCCTGTGTGTTGATTTCCAGGGAGGCTGAAAGCAAATTCCATTTTCCTACAGTGCTGCCTAAGGGGATGGAGCTGCAGCAATTTCCTGAGTCACTCAGAATTTGGCCTTGTACATTTTCTTCTGAAAGTTTATTCCATAATCAGGCCCCTTCCTGGACAAGAAACCTGTACTTCAGGATGTGCAGCTGGTATTTTGGATTAGGTGTCAAATGTGTGCCATGCTTCAAATACCTCTTTTCTAGCTCTGAACGGGTTAATTTTCTCACTGGTAATTTTGTGAAATTACTCAAATGGATGTGAATTCCTGCATGCAGGTTTTTTTCCAGCTTTTTCTTCCACCAGAATAAAACCCCAGTCCCTGTCACAGTGCTGCCTCTCTCCTGCCACAACAGCCAGGGCCATCACTGTCACCAGCTCGTGATGGAGCTGTTATTACAGAGAACATTACATCTCAAATGATGGGATTTGGTGGTCAGCTGCTTGCTCTGTGCAAAATTATGTTTGAGCAGAGCTAACAATGAAACATTTAGAACCATCACATAAAACATAAAAGGATGGAAGAACAAAATAATGAAGGGAGAAAAAAAAATAAAAAGCACTCGGGGACATTCTCCAGTACAGTTTGTACCATCGCACAAGAGTTATTATTGTTCCTACAGTTCATGGTTAGGAACAGTCTCAAAGTCCAGGAGCTCCATTTGAACATTCCCAGCCTCTAAGTTGCCTAATTTGAGGTCCCAGAGGTGGAGCCTGCCCTTCTGATGACTCTGAGTATCCCAGGCAATAACCACAGGATGCTGATCTGGCTACCCAGTCCTGGAAACCAAAGTTATGTGAATAAATTATCCCAGTGGCTGCAGGGACTGGCAGAATTGGCTGTGCTGCTCTGAGGATGTCAAAGCAGCTCAACACCTGCCCAGCAGGTCTGCCCTGATGGGGACACCTCTGCCTGCCCCTCTCCCCAAACCTTCTTCAGTTCCAAGGGACTCACTCAGCTCAACTGCTGCCTCAATCTTCCACTCTGAATCTTGTGGATTATTAATTATTATTAATTTTGTGAGAATTAATCAGAAAGCCTGATATCCAGTAATTCCCATGCACTCCTTTGATACCCTGTCCCACCCAGACCATGAATGTTGCCATGAAGAAAGGTTAGGAATGGTCCAAGGGGCAAGGGGACAATCAGCTATTTGAGTTGATGCATCTAGTGACACTATTACCAAAGCAGGATTTCATAAAACCTTCTGAGGATTTCATAAAACAATAATTTATTTGAGTTGATGCATCTAGTGACACTATTACCAAAGCAGGATTTCATAAAACCTTCTGAGGGTGCAAGGAAAGTTATCATTAGAAGAGTTTAGCCTAAGGTTTTTACCTTTTTTTTGGGGCACTACATATTAAGTGTAGTATCTATTCAAAATAGTTACAGAGCCAGGATAATCCATTCAGAATCACTACAGAAAAAAGGTGAGGAAAAAGAAGTTTAAAAAATTTAAAAAGGAATGAAATCAATGGCTTGGAGATAAATGTAACTGAAAAAAGTGAAAGGCAAAATCATTACTCAAAGAAGAAAAGTGAAATTATTCCTGCTTTGATGCATATAGAAAAGCATCTTGATAACTACAAGGCAAATCTAAAGAATGTGTTATCAAAAAAGAATGGGGTCCCTGTTTTTTCTGTTGCACTCTCAAATCTTGAATAGTGGTGATTTGATTGAGTTGACCTCAGAGGAGACCAACCAGAGCAGAAAAACACAGATGTGATGGATGTACCAGTGGAGGGCTCAGCCCTGGAAGTGCTCCCTGAAGGCAGAGCCAGGCAGCTCCACAGAACCTTTCTCAGGGAACTCACAGGGACCCAATGTCACATTCATATTTTCTGAAAAATCCCTTTGCCCAGGATTTTCTCCTGGGAAGCTGAGAAGCCCCAGAGAAAAAGGAAAACAATTCTTATCTCATTTGCTGCTCCTGTGTTGTGCTCACATGTGGAATGTGTTTGGAGATTGTTTACCCACAGGTGATTGTTTCACTGGTTTCATGTGAGTTGTTTTGAATCAATGACCAATCAGTGCCAAGCTGTGTCAGGCTCTGGAAAGAGTCACAAGTTTCCATTATGATCTTTTTAGCATTCTGTAAGTATCTTTCCTGTATTCTTTAGTATAGTTTAGTATAGCATTCTTTAATTTATTATAGTATCATAAAATAATAAATTAGCCTTCTGAGAACATGGAGTCAGATTCATCATTCCTTCCTATGTCTGTGGGCAACTCAAATACAACCTCCCTGCACATCCTGAATTCCTTCTGGAAATGACAGATGCTGAGAGTGCAGGAGCCCATCTGACCAACCCTAGACCAGACCTGGAGCACAGAGTGCAGTAACTGCACAGCCCTGGATTAGTGAAGGACAATGAGCCCAACTTCTGTGGCAATCACTGGACCTTCCACGTCCCCACTAAATGTTCAGCTTGCCCACGGGTCCTGCCATGTGACGGGAGAAACACCACATGAGGTTCTGCTCTCGTATTTACAAAACCTGAGTAACCCAGTCAGCTAAAACCATCTGGCTCCCCTGTTGTGTACAAGTTCAGGTTATAAAGCAAATTCTATTCAGCTCTGACTGCACAGATCCCACACTGGTAGTTTTCATGTTGTTCCTAATCAAGATGAACTCACTGGTTTTACTGCATGCTTCATTTTGTTTTGTTTTTTGAACATGAGGAAAATATTTCCAACACTTTTCAAAATTTTTGTGTTTGTTCAAAGGGAAAACATGTCTCTTCCTCCACTCTTAGAACATTCAAAGCATCCCTTTCCTTGTCAATACCAGACATGGCTTACTGCTGAAACTTGAAAGGAAGCATGAAAATATTTTTCCATGAGAACAAGAGGCTCTACTTGGCAAGAAAAATAGTCAACTGTTCTCTAAAGTGATGAGCTTTGGAAAACCTACAGTCTGCATATAGGAGAAAGGAAAATCCCATTCCTGTGATAACCATGCCTACCAACAGAACTGGACAGGAATGTAGGTCTGGGATAGGCAAATTTTCCATTTATAGATGAGATGGGTTTGGATGCTGGCCATGGTGTTCTTCCTATTTAATTGAGGTTGCCTCTCCCCTCATTACAAAGCCCATTCTCCCACAGAAACAACTGAGAAGGTTTGGTCTGTGCAGATGCTTTGGTACCTGCTCTTTTTACAGGGCTTGACCTAGAGAAAATCAAGCAAAGTATTTGCCAGTCCCACATTAATCTACCTCTCCAGTCTGTGATCAGAAGGTTTCTTTTTACAAGTTAAAGAAAAGACACAAAAGACACTGACATGTTTCTGCTCCCACAGCAACCAGTCCTGGCCTGTGCAAGGAAGTTGCGGTTTAATTAAACCATTTCAAAAGCTGATGCTGTTAAATTAATGTGAAGTCTTTAGGAGGATAAATGTTATTTTGCTGGAGTAGTTTCTACAGTTTTAACTGAAGTGGTGAGGAAGGGATTTAAGCTAAATCAATACACAACATACTTCAACTGATATGTGTCCAAAAAAGGCATTTGCATCAGCATAATGAAAAAGTGCAAGATTTTCATGTAGACAAGACTCAGAAGAAAATATAACTATATTATTCTTTGGGAATATCATGAACATGCCTTGTTTTGCCCTTGTCTGCTGTCAACACCTCCTCCACTGCCTCCAGGGGCCTGCTCCCCACTGCCTGACAGTTTTATTAACTATATCTTCCTGTCCTGTTTACCCTCAGGTACTCACTTGTTGGCAAATTACACTTCTCTTTATCACCAAACCACCACCCCATTTGATGTAGTTCTCAAGAACTGTAGCTTCCTGCACTTCTGCTAAGTTAAAAGGTTCCTCTTCAGGGTAGTTTCAACTTGGTGTTCCCCAGATTTTCCCCTTTCCTCTATTTGTAACAGTAGAAGTTACTCCAGCTTCAGAACACAACTGGCTGGGTTTTTCTCAGAACCCAAAATATATTGTTTCAGTCCTCTGAAACAACTTCTGGTGTGCCCAGTGCTTGCAGAGGTCAGACTGTGGCTACTCCTTTTGGAAAGCCCATCTTGCTCCAGAGGGTGACACACAGTGAGTGAGAAAAAGTATAAAAAATGCCATTTTGAGCAGCCACTTCCTCAGCTTTGCATGATATCCCAGCACCTCTTGAGCTCACTGGTTTACACTACAGAGTGGGGAATGTCCTTGGGAAGAGGGAAAAGGTCAATCCTTCTTCTTTCTGTTCTTGGTTTGTCCCCCAGAGTCCAGCATGGCCAGGCCAACACTGGGATGCAGAGTGAGGAATTTTCTCTGCCCATTTTGCTGAGCCACCACTGCTGCTGCAGGGGGAACACAGGGGATCTCTGGGGATGAGGCACAGTGCTGAAATCACAGCATGCAGCCACTCTGAGCACACCAACATGCAGAATAGGTTAGGCAGAGTTTGGTGCTGCACTGGCAGAACAAAGAGCTGACACTGTTGGCAGACATTTTAACAAATGGCTCGTTTCCATGCTGCTGAATCCATGGCAAACTTCCCAATGGAAGCAGCCCCTGGCTGCAAATGTGCAGTTAACAGCCCAGGTCTGTACAGAACACTCTGCTTCCCACCAGCTGCACATGGCCCACAGTCCCCACAGCTTTAGGAAATCCAAATATACTAAATTTTAGGTAGTCCCCCTGCTTCTCCTTGGACATAAATGTTGAAGGTAAGTGCCTTGTTAAGAGGGGGGAGAAAACAGACTTGATTTCCCCTCCACGTGCATAACAACACTTAAAAGTGCAAGTTTTGGAACATCTTTGAGACAAGTGGGGAGCTGAAGCAGGAGACTGTCTCATACATTTCAGTGCAAAAGACAGCAGGGAAAAGGAAATTGGTTTTTTGTGTCTTTAATTTAAGGATCAGACAATTCAGAAAATTGGTATGTTAGTGATAACTGGCTGATTTCCTCTTTAAACCCAGGTTTGTATCTTTTGAGTCTCTACCAGAAAATTTTCAAGTCTATTTATTATAAATGTAAGCCACCTTTATTTTTTTTCTTCCTATCCTTTTTTAGGAAAAGAGGCAGAGGAAGAGAGACCTTCCAACTTCTCATTATTACAAAATCTAAGGAATACAATACCCAATTCAATCTGCTGAGTTAGGACTGAAGAAATGCAAAAGCTGTGGCCACACACAAGTTTAACTCTGCCCCCGTGTGTGCAAACATTAAAACACATCCATCCACCCTGGATCCTGCTCTGGTTTTGTACTAAAGGGTGTGTTAGTTTGTGGCAGTAATAATATATGGCATTCCAAATGACTATGAAGCTATAGGACACCTTTTCTTTTCTACACTCACATGTCTTTGCATTATTAAGCTCCTTTATGACTGCACTGGCTGCAAAAAAACAAGCCATAGAGATATGCCTGCTGCCCACAGTAATAAAACAAGGAGAAGTGAAGAGGAGAAGAGGAGGAGAAGAGGAGGAGAAGAGGAGGAGAAGAGGCAGTTCTGGAATTTTACCAGAGGGTAAAATGATCCTATTAAGACTGGGGAAAAACAGGGATTTAATTTTACTTCTCCCATTTGGCAAGCGTGCCCTGTGTGAACTTCCCTGTTCTACACTGTGCCTCACCTTTCAGCCTGAAGAGTGGCTACCAACACCTTTGGAGAGGGTGAAAAGGAACTCCTTCCTCTGCAACCTCACACTGAGGTTTCTCCAGCATCAGCACACAGAGTGACAAGGCTCTGTCAATGTGAGACCAGCCCAGGCCACCAGCACTGTGGTGGGGACACACCAAGGGCTCAGCCCACACTCACACACCCAGCAGTGAGGGAGCAGCTCTGGAAATGAGGGGCCTCTGCATCACACCCTGCCCTGGGACTGGGCAGGAAGGAAACCTGGGCACTTTCACTGAAGGAAACCTGGGCACTTTCACTGCATGAAACCTTCTCTCTCAGGAAATCTACAAGAGGAACTGCAGTAGGGCGTCAGAACACTCAGTGCATGGCACAAGAGAGACACAGGGTCGGGACAGGGCACTGCAGGAGCTTATCCCAGCAGAAACACCAGCCTGATCAGGACACACCTGCCCTCAAGCCTTATCTTTTGATAAGGGAAAGGTCCGCAGGGCGCGCTGCTGCCACGCCCCGAGTAAATCACCTTGTCAATTTTTAATTGATTTCAGCTTTCACGTTAACCTTTGTGAGCTGGGTGTACAGGGGAAAAGCCACAGCCTTGTTTGCTGGATATAGGAGGACCCAGAGCACCAGTGACAGCCCAGCATTGTCCCCTGCCCTGGCCAGTGGCCACTGTAAAACCAGACAGGCAAGAGGCAGCTGTGGTGAGGCAGGCAGGAGGGAGTGCAGGACCATGGCAACCCATGTGCAGCTGAACACCTCTGCCAAGATGCCCCTCGTGGGGCTGGGCACCTGGAAGGTAAGAGAGAGTAAAGCACTTGTACTGCAGAGCTCCCAGAAAACTGCAATGCCCCTGGTCCAGCTCTGGAGAGCTGTCCTGGTGCCTGGGGCTCTGCTCTGCCTGGCTGCTGGGCTGAGAGTGAGTTGGAGTGGAGCTACAGATAAATGGCTGCAGGTTGATTTCGAGACTTGGAGTCCATGTTTGTCACTGCAAGAAATAGTGTTCATATAAGGGCAAAAAAAAAACCCCACCAACCTGGATTGGGGGAAGAATTTCTTTCCTTAACACGGTTTTATTTTGCTAGAACACAGGTGTTTAACAAGCTTTGAGATTCTTAATATTTATGCATTTTTGCAGTCTGCAGCTGGACAGGTTAAAGCTGCAGTGATGGCTGCCATCGATGCCGGGTACCGCCACTTCGACTGTGCCTACGCCTACCTGAACGAGAGTGAGATTGGGGAAGGGATCCAGCAGAAAATCAAGGAAGGAGTTGTGAAAAGAGAGGATCTCTTTGTTGTCAGCAAGGTAAGGATCCAATGATCCTGGAGCACAGATGAGGGAATGCTTTGTGTGGAGTATTTTCCCAGCAGGAAGGTAAGTAATGGAGACAAACTTGATGCTGTAGGATAAAGCAAATCAGAACAGCGTTCAGGTCACTCCTGACACAAGCTTACATCTCCACCATCCTGCAGGGAGAGTTAGGAAGGATACACTGTGTCTGCACCCTGCTATGACCCAGCACTCCAGAGGGATGGATTGATTCCTGCAAAAGACGGGAAGCAGGAAAAGGCAGAGGGACCAGGTAGCCCCAAGCAAGATAGTGATGCAGAGGTCAGATGCTAAAGCACAGCAGAGCACACAGGCTGTCACTGCCTGCTGCTTGTTCCAGCAGTTGGGCTCAGAGCACTCCCACAGGGGTGTCCCTGACATGGGAGGATTCATTCTGGGCACCTTGGGACACTGTAATCAGCTCAGCACATGTCCTGGGGAAGGTGGAGTTGGGGGGTTTTCTTTCCTATTACAAAAATCAGACATCAGCAAATACTTAGGTGGAATCTGGAGTTACTTCTTACCTAAGTAAAGGTAGATGGCAGCCCCTCTTTGTGACTTGTCTTAAACCTTCTTGGCTTTGCCTGCTACATGCAGTGCAGAGTTCTGTGCATGCTCAAGAACAGCACTCTGGTGCAGCACTGCCTCTGGAAGCCCCCTACTGCCAAGGCAGACCCTGGGGAAAAGGGTAGCACAAATGATGGGTGAGCTCATGGAACCAGAGACTGGCACTGACACTGCCCCCAGAGTCACAGGCCAGCCCAGAGCCTGTCACATCTGAAGAGCACTAGGCTGGCCTCATTCCACATCACCTTCCAAAGAACAGGGAGCATTCCTGTGCTGTGCAGGAGAGCACCCAGAGCATTAACCAGGAGCTCACAGTCTGCCCTTTTTGTCTCCAGCTGTGGTGCACCTTCCATGAGAAGCCTCTGGTGAAGGGAGCCTGCCAGAAGAGTCTTGCCAAGCTGAAGTTGGATTACCTGGATCTCTACCTCATGCACTGGCCCTTTGGCTACAAGGTACAGTAGCAGCAGGTCCTTTTGAAATCCTGGGAGATTCCAGGGAGAATTCCTGGGAGAGCTCCTCAGCAGAGCCAGGAGCACTTGCAGCACCACTGCTGCTCCAGAAAGAGCCTGTGCCTGCTGTGCCAGCCCTGCCCCAGTGCTGCCCACCCTGCCCTGCTGTGCCCCTGATCTCTGCCCCAGTGCTGCACAGTGTCCTCTGCCCTCCTGATAACAGAGAGGCAGCCCCAGCAACAAGGTCAGGCCTCTGGCTGCAAGCAAAACTGTGCTTTTCCCTTTCCTTTACAAACCCAAGGAGTGCTCTGCTGAAAGAAAGGCCCCTGAGACAGAGGGCTGCAGTTTGCTGCCTGACAGGAATTCTTTCCCCTGCAGGTTGCAGAATCACACAGTGCAAGTAAACACTTCCATTTCCCATTTCTCTCTTTTATCACCAGATCCTTTATACAGTACAGATTGAGCTGACCTTGCCTGTAGGAGCCTTAGCGTTGCTTCACAGACTTTGGATTTCAAAAAGATACCTGTCAAAATCTCTATTCTCCCTTATGCTTTTGAGCTCAACTCCATTCCTCCAATATTGTTTTAGTTAGCTTTACATGGACAAAGTTGTCAAGTGAAACTGCACAATATTGTGGCATTTAGATAATTCCAATAATTCAAAATACTTTGGCCATACTGTCTAGTTACAGGCTGTTCTAATTTTTCTAATACAGCAATTTCAACAGTGAGCCTCCCCATGGGACATGTGTCAGCAGATGCACTCCAGTATAAATGTGTTCACAGGGCTAAAGTCAATCCTCCATAGAGCTTTTTAAAAACACCTAAAGAAACTGTTACTTGAACAATACTTGAAGTGAACCCATGTAAGACTCCAGAATATTGTTCTCTAAGTTAACCACTTCTATGCATTGTGGATCATCACTTCAGAGGGTCCAGTAGAAACACCTGTCTTTATTGGGATAATAGATGACAAAAATGCATGAACTAAGAAGTGACTGAAGAACTAGTTAAGTTATGGTGAGAATTATTTGATTTTTTTTGATGCAGTATTAGCTTTAGCTCCTTACATCCCTGTTGGGTGATTTCACACAGCTAATATCTCAGCAGAGATTATTTCAAGCCTGTCTTTTCTCTCTAACAGGCTGGAGAGGAATTGTTTCCCAAAGATGACAAAGGCATGGCCATACCCAGCAACAGTGATCTTCTACAGACATGGGAGGTAAGTTCAGCCAGAGCAGAAGAGGGATGCCCTCTGTCCTCATCAGCCTTTGCCATGCTTCCATTACCTTCTGCAGTCACAGATCTGTTGTCTTGTTCACACAAAAGTAGCTGGAAGGAACATAAGGCAGCACAAAACAGCTTTTCATAATGGGCATGCTTAATCCTTCCCTGGTTATTCCTGTTCTCTGAGCTCTTACTTGACTGGAGCTGCACAAGCACTTCCAGTGGAGCTGCACACCAGACTGAAGCTAGAAAAAGCTCACTGTGGAACAATAACAACTGTACAATTGTTTTCACCACTGTTCTTGTGCCTTTCTTGAGTTGCTCAAACAAATTTCACAGAAATAAATTCATTTTAGGTTGAGATCTGGCCTGTAATGTGTGGGATAGCCCTCCAATGCTTGCACAACAGTGTATCATCATTCCCCTCATGCAATTCAGTGTGAATTTCTACACACTCAGAGAATGAGCATTTAGGCTTGGGTGAGATGGCATTAATGTGCCAGCTCCTGCATTTCCCTCAGAAAACTTTGCAATTTCAAACAGTTCTTTTGTGCTGCTCATGGTGGGAAACAAGTCACATTAGGAAGAACATCATCACGAGCTGCCTTGCACACTGGATGATGATTTTGCTGTTTTAGGCCATGGAGGAGCTGGTGGACTGTGGACTGGTAAAAGCCATTGGATTCTCCAACTTCAACCATGAGCAGATTGAGAGAATCTTGAACAAGCCAGGACTGAAGCACAAACCTGCAAATGTCCAGGTGAGCTTTACACCAGCTGTAAAGTGACTGCAGGTGACTGGATTTGTGGGATTATAAAGATCCATTTACAGTGACATGAGGAGATGGGAAAAGGGTGAACAGAGAAGACACAGCATGTACTTTAAATCCCTCTCTATGGACATTTCAGAGCACAGCATTTGGATACTCCTATTCTTTTTTTATCACCTTGCTCAGCCACTGTTTAAGGATGCTGGAGAAGTTCCCTGAAAACAGCCTTTCCCCAGAGATGAGCTTTGTAAAACCCCCCAGCAAAAACTGTATAAGCTCTTTGTATCAAAATAGGTGGTTTAATACTAAGGATGGGTATTATCATGCAAGGATAAGGTCAAATTAGGGGGGGAAAAGCAGCCTCTAATTGGACTAGGAGATAATTTATGGAGCACAACAATACTGCAGCAGTTCTGCCACTGTCAGACTCTTTGTTTTTGTGTTGGCAGATTGAATCTCATCCATACCTCACCCAGGAGAAGCTGATCAAGTACTGTCAGTCCAAAGGGCTGGCTGTGACTGCATACTGTCCCCTTGGCTCTCCTGACAGACCATGGTAAATTTGCTTTGCAATCTGCCAGGGAGGTGCTGGGGGTTATGACTGAAGCCCTGAGACTACACATACACCACTCATTTCTTATTTAAACACAGACCTCTCTTGCTGTGCTGAATCTCTCTGTGCAGGTTTCTGGCCACTGATTTGTTCTCTCTGTGTAGGGCTAAGCCTGGGGATCCTTCCCTTCTGGATGACCCCAAGATCAAAGAGATTGCAGCCAGGCACAACAAAACCCCAGCACAGGTGGGTACTCCTTCCCAATGTAGGAAAACAGAGCTCCAGGAAGGGTAGAACCTCTGTCCCTTCCCCAGGAATTGTGGCACTCCTCTGATTTTTCCCTAACAATGCAGATTTTTTATTATATTACCTCCAGGACACACTATTAACTCTTAGGCCATCAAAAAGATTCTTGACCACCTTCAGATGTCACTTCCCCTCTACAGTAATCACAGGTGACCCCCAAGGCAGGAAATGATTGGTATCTGAATTTAAGGCTTTGGAATGCTGAACACTCCTTTCATTAAAATTCTATTCTATTCTATTCTATTCTATTCTATTCTATTTTGCCACACAATATATTATATAGCATATATCATATATATATTGTATATAATATATATATTATATATTATATATCTTATATACATTCTATAGTATATATAACATTGTATCATATATGTTATATATAATATATATAATATATATTATATTATATATTCTATTAATTCTACAAATAATATTTAAGAATACTAAAGAAAACTCATTACTGTCTCCTGACAGTTGGACTTGATAGGCTAATTAACATAAACAATTCTACTAGAATCTAATCAAGTAATCACTGTGGGTAAACAATCTCTAGAACACATTCTACATGAGTACAAACACAGGAGTAGTAAATGAGATAAGAATTGTTTTCAATTCTTTTCTGTGCTTCTCTCACAGCTTCTCTCTGTTCAGAGGGCATGTCAATACCACATCCCTCTCAAGTCCTCTTGCAGAGAATGTAAACCTTGCACAGACCACTAAAATCCCAAACAAAAGGAATGGAGTGGCCCAAACCTGGATGGGAAGGGAGGTTTCCTGTGAAGCTTCACCCCTTCCCTCTGCTCTCCAAGCAGTGCAGCCTGGACAGCAGGGCCAAGGATGATTTCAAATGCAGCTCTGCAGAAGTGGGGATAGCTCAGGGAAAACAGCTGTTAGAACAGAATGAATGATTCAGTTGTCTGTCCTTGCAGGTTCTCCTTCGCTTCCAGATCCAGAGGAATGTGATTGCCATTCCCAAATCTGTCACCCCACAGCGCATTGTGGAGAACTTCCAGGTGAGGGATCAGGAGTGAGCAGGGGCTGCCCTCAGGGATGGTTTGGATCCTTTATCACCCCTGCCATGGGCTCCTGCAGCAAAGAGGGATGGACTTCTTCCTGCTTAATACACTTCACTGAGTGTTAAACCAGGCCTACTTCTGGAGAGTTTAATCAGAAATCCTTACATGATATCATTCCCTGATCCATGGCTTGTGGATGGATGTGTGTGGTGTTTGTGAGGGTCTCCAGGATGAGGGAAGAGATGAATTTGACTCCATGTCTCAGAAGGCTGATTTATTATTTTATGATATATATTATATTATATTATGATATACTAAAACTATACTAAAGAAAGAGAGAGGATACATCAGAAGGTTTAACAAGAATGAATAATAAAAACCCAGGACTGACTCAGAGTCTGACACAGCTGGACTGGGATTGGTCATGAATTAAAAACAATTCACATGTTTGGATAAACAATCTCCAAATCACATTCCAGAGCAGCAAAACAGGGAGAAGCTGAGGCTTCCCAGGAGAAGAAATCCTGGCAAAGGGATTTTTCAGAAAATATCATGGTCACAGCTTGCTTGGAATCCCCACACAGAAACATGCCAGAAACTTATCGTGAATCAGCAATGTTCATAAAATAATCCCTTATGTCCATAAAACAAGTTGTTTTTCATAATTCAGTGGTCCATGTGTGAAAATGGAGCAGTGTGGAACTGCTCTTGTGTTTCTCTTAGGTTTGTTCAAAGAAGTGATTTCCATTTGTATCTCTAATTAGGTGTTTGACTTTGAACTGACTAAAGAGGAGATGGCAACTATTCTGTCCTTCAACAGAAACTGGAGGATCTGTCAAATGAACGTGTAAGTGATGCTGCTTGTTTTCTTCCAAATCTTAAATTCTGAATATTCTTTACAAGGAATTTTGTGTCACACCTTCTAGGTAACATGAAATTCAAATTTTTTTTAATTATGCCAACTCAAACTCCAACTGGTTTTGGTTTGTCCCCAAAAAATCACATTTTCAGGAGAGGGCTTAATATTTTCATTTTAAAAACAAAAAAAAAAAAACCAAAATTTAAACCAAACTACATTCTAATTTTTAATTCTTCGTTTTCAGGAAACTCTCTTGAATTACAAAAAAATGGGATGTTCAGCTCATCTCTGTGTGTATTAGAGAAAGGAGAACATGTATCTACACCTACTCTTGCTGTAACTCTGTGATGCAGATCTTCCCTTGGTGGCTCTTCCATGCACGCAACATATCTCCACACCACATTTAGATCATGGGTGAAAATAACAGTCCCATTTTCATTTCTTTCAGGTCCAAAAATCTCAAGGAATACCCTTTCCATGCAGAATACTGAAGGTATTTGTAATGTGGCCTTCACCAGACCTCTGGTGCCATCTGCCAGGGAAGACATAGGATGTTTATCCCACAACATTTGAGGTTTTTGGAAGAAGGAAAGAGTATTTTCTACAGCACCATTATTCACTGGTTGCCTTCAGTCTTGCATCAGCAGAAACCAGATGTTGACAAACACATCCCACAGATCCACAACTTCACCAAAGGTGTCTGCATTTTAAATAAAATTAACTTTAAAATGCAAAAACCTAATTAGTGGAAAGCTTTCTGTCTACTGTAGGAAAACCCAAAACCCTCCCACCCAGAGATGCACGGAGGGGTGGGCTGCAGTCACTGCATTTTGGGGACACAGATCCTGCCTGGGACACTCAACATTTTCCCCTGCCATCCCTCAGCACCCACCTTGTCCCTTCCTCACCAGCCACAGCCCTGTTTTTAATAGACAAATACAAGAATTATCACAGATCTTGCAAAAAAACCCTTGAGAAGACACGGAGAAATTGGTGAGATCTCAGAGGATGCTCCTGGCTTGATCTGGACTCAATGCAAGAAAGAGGCCAATGTCTTAAAATCAAATTAAATCTCTACCCTCCTGTTTTATTCTTGCCTTAACAAGCATCTAGAAGTTGAACCTATGCCCATCATTTAGCAATGTAAATATTCTATTCCAACATATACTCTATTTTCAAAGGCTCCGCCATCATCTGACAACCCCAGCCACACCTTCAGGACAGACGCAAGTGTCACCTCCTGGGGATTGGCATGGTCTGGGCAAGGCAAACAAAGCAAAACACAAAACCTTCTGCCCAAAATCCTCTCTTACAACCTTAAAACACCAAGGTGTATCTCACAGCATGCTTTGGGAAAAACAAGCACCAGCCGTCACAGGAGAACATCAGTTCACAGAATGAAGTGAGCGGAAGGACAAATTGCATTTCTCAGCCCTGCTCTCCTGTGTGGTTAAACTGCAACATCACATCCTGCAGAAGACAGCTGACAGCACTGCCAGAAACCGGGGGGAAGATTTAATTAAAACTAATTATCTTGTCTGCCTTCAGTTAAATGAAGCAGAAAAATCTTGGGTGGGAGAGGCATCCAGAGAAAACAGTATATATTTTACATTTGTGTTTGTACCTGAAGGAATTTTCCAAGCACAAGCAAACAGCAAAGCCTCCCAAGCAGCCCTGACGGGATATTATGGAGCACTTGCAGAATCCTGTTGATAAATTAATTTCTTTTTCATTGCACTTTCAACACCCCATCGTATAGCACATTTTGCCTCTCCAAAATTGCCAAGTCAGTTTCTAAAGTGAAATTCAAAGGCCGCCTACCGTTTAATTGTACACTTGTATGTTTCCTTCTGAAATATGGTCTGCGCCTCCCTAAAGGCACAGGGACAATGCGATCCTTGTGATATTCGCTGTAAACTCAGCGTTCTTCAGGAGTTTTGAAAACACACTAAAACAGGCTTTCTCTTAAAGGAAAAGTGTTTAAAAGGAAGCGATTTGTAGTGATCATTTCCGAAATGACTCGCAAACTCCAAGTGAAACTGTTTGTGCCATGTTGGTGTCACTCTCAGGGAATCCAGCGGGCGTCAGAACACCCGGGGACATGGCACAAGGAGGATAAACACGGACACAGGGACAGGGCACTGCAGGAGCTGATCCCTGCACGGACACCCCTGCACTCAGCCTTTATCCTTCCGTGAGGAACTTCACCCTTCTGCCGGGGGAACTCCCGCATTCCCTCCCACACGGGCTCCTCCCCTCACTACATTCCCCATGACCGCCCAGCGGGCTCCATTAGCTGCCGGCTCCGCTGCTGATTGGTTGGCGCGGCGGGCTCGCGCGGGGCGGCGCCGCTGATTGGCTGCGGGCGCGGAGTAAGCATGGCGGCCATGGCGGGGTACGTGCGGCTTGGGGCCGCCGGCAGCGCGCCCCTCATGGGGCTGGGCACATGGAAGGTGAGGCGGGCACCGCGCTGCGGGACGGGACAGCGCCTGAGAATCCCTCAGCGAGACCTGTCCTGCCCTTTTTTCCCCTCTAGTCCCCCCCAGGGAAGGTGACAGCTGCGGTGATGGCTGCCATCGATGCCGGGTACCGCCACTTCGACTGTGCCTATGTGTACCAGAACGAGAAGGAAGTTGGGGAAGGGATCCAGCAGAAAATCAAGGAAGGCGTGGTGAAACGAGAGGATCTGTTCGTGGTCAGTAAGGTATGGATCAGATGGTCATGGATTATGGACACACTGGTTTTACCTGTGTTAGGAACATTTAACATGTTAAAACGCAGTAGCACTGGAGAAGTTTGTAAAGTAAATGAGTTAATTTTTGATACCCTTCTCTTGTTTCCTGTGCTGTCACACAGCCCAGCCTCACTGCGTGTGAAGAGCACTGGGCAGGCCTCATTCCACAGCTCATTCCCAAGAACAGGGAGCATTCCTGTGCTGTGCAGGAGAGCACTCGGGAGCTTTCCCCCAGGAGCTCACATCTGCCCTGTTTTTCTCTCCAGCTGTGGTGCACCTTCCATGAGAAGCCTCTGGTGAAGGAAGCCTGCCAGAAGACTCTTGCAGACCTGAAGCTGGCTTACCTGGATCTCTACCTTGTCCACTGGCCTTTTGGCTTCAAGGTACAGTAGCTGCAATGCCCTTAACTTTGTTTCTTGTGCATGGCTTAACACCCCAGCAATTGTTCTGGCTGATAATTACATGCCTGTTATCTGTGCCAGTACTGCTGTGGTGCTCCTCTTGACCCTGTGTGACTCAGGCTTTTGGTCTTTGCTCCAGAGGCAGTTGTTTCCATACCCTTTTGATCCTGGGAATGATGGCCTGAAAACCAGAGAAACTAGAAACAGCTCTCCCAGCTCCAAGCGTAGGACAGGCTGCTTTCTTTTTCTCTTGAAAATCCAGCGTGTGTTAATCTAAAAATCACCCCTTGTGGAAACAGGATTGCTTTTTGCTGCTTCTCTGCAATTTTCCTTTGCGTGCTACAGAATCAGAGAGCAAAAGAAAGCGTTTCTGTTTTTCATCTCTCTCTTTAATCACCAAGTCCTTAATGCAGTACAGATTGAGAAGCCTTAGTGTTGTTCCACTGAGACAGGAATTTAAAAGGTGAAATTTCTTTGAGAGTGTTTAGGAGTTCATGTCTGATTGAATCAGTGAAGGAGTTGATGTCTGAGTTTGAATATTTCTAGTCACAGCCTTTCTATCCTCAGTCTGATCCCTCCCCATTCTACTGTTGCCTTTGAGATGGTCATCTTTTTAGCATGCCTTATTTTAACTTTATATGAACAGAGCCATGAAAATGAAACTGTCTTATGGTGACAGCAGCAAACACAGCTCAATCTTGGCATCTTTTCATAACTTGTACACAGAGCCTCTTCCAACTTTTCTAGTGTTGGTGGCTTTGCACTGAGTGTTGTTATGGAAGAACTGTTAGTGCACACAATAACTCTTTTCAGTAGATCTGGTGTTGTGTAGACCAAAGTGTTGATGCCCCCCTGGAAAAAGAATAAAAGCAGTTCTTGCTAAGTGGGAACTAAAGAGCAGCCCCTGAAGGGAGCTCATGTGAGACTTGGAGGCTGCAGCTCTGAGTGGTTTGTTTCCCTGTGGATGTTTGGGTGAGCCATCACTTCCAGGAGTCCAGCAGAAAAACCTGTTCTGCTGGGAATGGTCACTGGCAAAAATGCCTTAAATTCCTTCCACTTCTCAGAAGGAATGACTGAGTGTAGACAAGGACCAGCACTGTTGCTCTAGAAGTTTAGGATATTGTGGTTGTGAGCACTCAAGTGGATTTATCAAGAGATTTTCAAGCACTTTCTGTGTCACTGACAGGCAGGAGAGGACCTGTTCCCTGCAGATGACAAAGGCATGGCTGTCCCCAGCAACACAGATATCCTGCAGACGTGGGAGGTGAGTTCATCCTGACTGGAAGAGCCACATCTGTCCTCAGCAGTGCTGTTGGCTTCAGCAGCTGCAGAATGTTCAGCCGTGGATGCAGAATTAATTGGAAAGAACTCACGGAAATACACGGTTTAAAAAATTGTTCATTTTAAAAAATTGTTTAAAAATTTAAACATTGCTTCCCATGAAGACAAACAGAGCATGTCAGGAAAAATGTGTTCAGTCATCTCTTAACCCACTGCATGCTGACTGTGCTCCCCTTTCTGCCAGGCCATGGAGGAGCTGGTGGATGCTGGCCTGGTAAAAGCCATTGGAATCTCCAACTTCAACCGTGAGCAGATTGAAAGAATCTTGAACAAGCCAGGACTGAAGCACAAACCTGCAAATAATCAGGTGAGCTGCAAAGTGACTGCAGGGGAATACTTCTCAGGGATTGTAAAGATCCAATTACAGTTGAATGAGGAGATGGAAAAGGGGAGAACAAAGTAGACAGAGATTGTACTTTAAATCCCTCTCTCTGGACATTTCTTCATACAAACAGAACCAGAATATTTCCTTTTTGTTTCATCTTGAATCACTAACTTAGTTGAACCACTAACTTTGGAGTATTTGCCTAGGAACCATTCTCTGTGGAGGCATGAAGAATCCACATATGAGGGATCATTCTGACATAATGATTGACTCTTATAAAGCCTCTCAGAAAAAATCCAAAAAGCACATGAAGACTCAGTATAAAAGTTGGTGCCCTATAGAATTATAGTCTTTTATGGTCACATAGGCCACCTGCAGGGTGGGGTGAAGGCAACCTCTAATTAAGAAATTAGGATTCAGAAAAACCTCTGGAGCAAGGGAAAACTACAGTAGTTTTACAGCTCTCAGTCTATGCTTCTGTGTTGGCAGATTGAGTCTCATCCATACCTTTCCCAGGAGAAGCTGATTGACTACTGCCATTCCAAAGGGATCACTGTGACAGCATACTGTCCCCTTGGACGTCCTGATGGGTAATTTCCACGTGGGTTCATGTGATGTATGACTAACTGACTAGTGGTGCAGGTGTATATATATAATTTTTTTTTTTAATTAATGGGGCTAGATAGAATCTCTCTGAAGTGATTCTGTGTTGTTTCATCTTTTTCTCCCCCACTTTGTCTAGTTCTAAGCCAGACGCACCTTCCCTGCTGGATGACCCCAAGATCAAGGAGATTGCAGCCAAGCACAACAAAACCCCAGCACAGGTGGGTAGGTGCCAGACAGTGGATACCCCTTCCTGTAACAGAGAAATTTGAAAACCTGTCTGAAGAGAGGGAACAACCTCTGTGGTGTTACCTGTGAATAATGCTGCTTTTTTGTCTTGTTAACAAGCAGTGCAGGCTGGATATTCTGTGGCCTGCAAGACATGCTACTACTAACTCTGGCCATCAGTCAAGAAAAAATTCTAGACTCATCTTCAGTTATCACTTCTCAAGTCCTTTTGAAGAAATTAAAACCTTGCATGTAGTGCAAAACTTCTGGGTGCTAAGGAAAGGAATTGACTGACCCAAAGCCAGAATGGAAAGGAGACCTTCCATGGGGGCTTCCACCATTTCCAGGGCCAGGGATGGTTTGAAATGCAGCTCTGCAGAAGTGGGGATAGCTCAGGGGAAACAGCTGTTGGAACAGGAGCAGTGATTCAGTTGCCTGTCCTTGCAGGTTCTCCTTCGCTTCCAGATCCAGAGAAATGTGATTGCCATTCCCAAATCTGTCACCCCACAGCGCATTGTGGAGAACTTCCAGGTGAGGGATCAGGAGTGAGCAGGGGCTGCCCTCAGGGATGGTTTGGATCCGTTATCACCCCTGCCATGGGCTCCTGCAGCAAAGAGGGCTGGGCTCTTTCTGTCTGCCTGGAAGCCAGGGCCACAGTGAAAACTACAGTGAAGAACAGACAGAGCTGTTGGAAACACTGATATACTTTATATCAGTGTGCTGATAAAACTATCAGGCACCTTACATGGTATCTCCTGCTCTTCTGTTTCTTCTCTCTGCCAGTAGAGCCTGGAAAATCCAAAGATATTTATTCTCCTTTCTGTGTTTCATGAATCCATCACTTGTACCCAGCATCCTTTCTGATATGAACTTGTTCTTTAATCTTGTGAGTCTTGCTTCTGATTTGATTTGTTCAAATAAGTAAAATCCAGCTGGTTTTCTCTTTTTAGGTGTTTGACTTTGAACTGACTAAAGAGGAGATGGCCACCCTTCTTAGCTTAAACAAAAACTGGAGGATGTGTGCAATGGTTACGTAAGTGACAGTTTGTGTCCTTCAAACTCTTACATTTTCAATGGTCTTTATCCTGATCTCACAGGAACTGGTATAGCTGTTGAATTGGGTATATTTTGAAATCTGAAATCATTTTGGGCATGAAGCATCTGTTGTTATACTTCCACTTTATTGACTGAAAGGCAAGTGTAAGTCATGCTGTGTGTTCATTGTGAATCCATTATCCAGGAAACTTTGTATGCCTGGAATTCCAAAATGAGAGTTCTAGTTGGTAACTTTGGCTGTGTCCATATGGGAGAAATGAGCACCAGTCAATTTTAAACTTTGAATAATTTTTTTTCTATGGGGTATTATAAATTGATGTCAGCTCTCACACAGGTGGTTGTGGTGGGAATGGCCATCTGTTGTGCAGTACAGAGCACAGCTGCTTGCAGAATGTGCACCAAGAGAGGAAGTCTTGGCTGCAAGGCCACAGAAACTGCTGCTGTCTGTAAGCAGTGTGAATTTTAACTCTGTATCTAGAAAGTAACTTGGTCCCACTGTTGTTCAGTGCCTGAATTATAGAAAAAGGCTGGAACTTGTTGGTCCTGTAAGCTGTTTCTATACTATCAAGTCTCTTAAGTTCACTCTGCAGTTACTCAGTTGAGAGCCTCCTTTGAAGGCTCCTCTGTACACCCACTGTTGTTCTATATAGCAATTATTTTAGCCTTGAGTAATCTTTCCTTTGATTTCTTCCAGGTGCAAAAATCTTAAGGAGTACCCTTTCAATGCAGAATACTGAAGATGGTTTTTCCTGGCCTCTCTCAGGCCCCCAGGGTCTAATGAGCTTCTACCATTGCCTCAAATTGTGCACTTTGTAGCTGACACACTGTATCCCTCCTCCCAGCA
Source organism: Arremon aurantiirostris (assembly GCA_035583995.1). NCBI lineage: Eukaryota > Metazoa > Chordata > Aves > Passeriformes > Passerellidae > Arremon > Arremon aurantiirostris. The sequence continues at coordinate 68,789,247 of JAXCLO010000056.1, read as the reverse complement.
AAGGCACAGGATATGTGTTTAGTGACTTTGGGTTTTCTTCTTTGGTGGAAGGGAATTGTACAATTGTTCTGAAGAGCAGAATGTGGGCTGTGATAATTCTTATTACATGAGTGTCTCTGCATGGCTGTAATAGCAAAGGAGAAAACAGAAGAGGGAACTAACAACTGATTTTTATCTGCTGACTTGCATCAGCACTGCTTAAGGCTGCAGGGTTAAGGATATGTAATTGCAGGAAAAATCCATCCTGAATAATCACATAATCATTGCCTGAAGGTAAAAGACAAAATTAACTTCTAGAGTATAGCCCAAAGGTTTCTGGGAAATAAGAATGAATGGGAGAAGTGTCCAGACCTATAGATGAATAACAAGTCATATTGGGCCTTATTTCAGTCCCTTTTTTACAGGCTGAAACTGCATAGAGATTGATGTTCAATTTCATTCTTGACCAAAATAAAAATATTTGAATTACTGCTTGTTTGGAAGTTCTGTTCTTATGTTAAAATTAACAAACCAAGAAGCTTGCATTAACAATGTAGTTGGAAATAATCATTCATATTCAATTTTCAGTTATGTCACAAGAGCATTGAGATCTTGTCTTGATCAGAAATTGAATAATTTGGTATAACAAGCGTTGACACAGCAATGCTGAAAAGAACAGTTGAGCAGGACAAGCCTGTCACTGACATATTTTATGAAAATCCTTTCACTAGGACTTTTCTCCTGAGAAGCTGAGAAGCCTCAGAAAAGAAATGTAAACAATAATTATCTGCTGGCTGTGCAATGTGGTCTGGAGATGGTTTACCAACAGATGCATCTTTGACTGGTCTCATGTGGATTGTTTTTAATTATTGACCAATCACAGCCAGCTCTGTTGAGGCTGTGAGCTGTCATAGGTTTTTCATTATCATTCCTTTCTAGCCTTCTGATGTCTCCTTTCTCCTTTCTTTAGCATAGTGTTAGTATAGCATTTTTAATATACTTTATATCATAAAATAATAAATCAGCCTTCTGAAACACGGAGTCAAGATTCTCACCTCTTCCCTCACCCTGGAGACCCTCGAACCCCACCACACAAGCCTTAGCATGGACTGTGGGTTAACAAGCAACAGGAGATCAACACCTGAAACTGCTGGAAAACTCTGCACTGATTTGGTTGGTAGCCAGTGCTGCTGTCTGGCTGTTAAAAGCCCACAGTAACAGACTGGGGGAGATCAGCAGTGTTGAGCAGGTGTCTGGTGCAGCACAGAAGCGGAGGGTGCCTGGTGGAACTGGTACCTGTTAATGCTGAGCTGCTGCCCAGAGCATCATCCCACCTTCGGAGGGAGCCCAGAGCCCGCCCTGCAGCTGCGGGGGCTCGGGGAGAAGCAGAGCTGGCCCGGCCCGGCCCGGCCCAGCCCGGTGTCCCCGGGCCGCGGCTGTCCCGGGCGGGCGGGCGGGGCCCGGGACGGGGCGGGCACGGCTGTGCCGTCGTTAAAGGCTCGGCGGGCGGTGCTACCGGGCAGCATTCCCGGCTGGAGCCATGGCCACCTCCCTGCAGCTCTGCACCGGGGCCGGGATGCCCCTCGTGGGGCTGGGCACATGGAAGGTAACGGGGACAGCGGCCGCTATCAGAGGGGCGCGGTCCGCGCTCGGTGCCATCTCCCCGGGAGGGTCCGGAGCGCTCGGGGGTGGGCAGGGAGCGGG
>JAXCLO010000056.1:68751576-68787464 GCA_035583995.1 Arremon aurantiirostris | reverse complement strand
CCTCCAGAGGGGTCCGGAGCGCTCGGGGGTGGGCAGGGAGCGGGTACAGCTCGGCTCGGTGACACATCCCCGGTGCCATCTCCCCGGGAGGGTCCGGAGCGCTCGGGGGTGGGCAGGGAGAGGGGACAGCTCGGCTCGGTGACACATCCCCGGTGCCATCCCCAACATCCCGCCCCGGATGCTGCCGGGCATGCCCTGTCCCTCCGGTGGCCTCCGCAGGCACAGCCCCGGCTCTGCTTTCGAAGCCGCTTTCCCTGCCGTGCCCTCCGTCCGTGCTGTGCCACTCCTGCGCGGGGGAGAGGTGGCGCTTGGGTGTCCCCAGCCTGGGAGAGGCGGCGGATCCGTCCCTCCCGTAGCTGCCAGGGATGCGCGGATCCCATCCCTCCATCCCTCCATCCATCCCCTGCTATCCCGACCAGGCTCCCCAGGCCCCTCTCCCTGCCCCTTCCCGTGCCACTGCACTGGAGCCTTTCCCTGCTGCTTCCTGCTGTGTAATCTGGGCGAGGTCCCCGGGAATCACCCGATGGCTTTAGAAGACCATTCATGCGTTTTGAGCAAGTTCTGACAAAGAGGTTTGCACTGCTGTTACGATGACTACAAAACCACTGATCTATACAATGCCTAGAAACAAACATTGCTGGATTTGTGTGAACAAGATATGCCAACATTTCCTTGTGCACAGCTCTTACACGCCCTTGCAGGGTACAGAAACACACAGAATTGCACACCTCCTGTCTCTGAAGGAAGTAGCTCACAAAAAGTTCCAATTACAGGTGGGATGTGCCCCAGGACAAGCTGGGCTAGAGCACAGTGTAACACTCCAAAGTGATGTGGATGACTGAGGTGTAGACCACTGCCCTCCCCACAGAACTGAAATTCTCCCAGCTGGGCCATTTGACTGTTTCTCTTCTTAGACACAGCACTGGGGAGTGAGGAGTGTTGAGCAAGGGGCACTGCAGAGCTCCCTGGCACAAAACTTGGCTTTCCCTGGTCCATTCTGGCAGTGCTGGGGGCTCTGCTCCACCTGGCTGTTGGCTGAGCCTGCTTGGGACTGGACTGATGGATAAAATGGCTGGAGGCTGGCTTCAAACCCAGCAGCCTGCATTTGTGAGATGAAGAGAGCTTTAAAAACATGGCATGGAAAAACTCTACTTAATAGAAACATAAAATCAGCAAGATAGCTTCTATTGCAGTGTCAGAAACAAAAAAGTTTAATAAAAGGCAAAATAAACAGAGAAAAACCAAGCCAAGGGCAGGAGGTTCTTGCTCCTGGTAAAACACCTCACAAAAGCCATTAGTTTCTTTCTTCTCTTCTTTTTCTAGTAAATTGCCCAAGCAGGACCTTTTAGCTTCTGTCCAATTAGCTATCCTTAAGTTTGAGGTGAAGTCCCTTAGGCCTATGAAGTGGCTCTTTCACTTAATTGAAGAAAAAAAAAAAAAAAAACTTCTGAACTTCTTTCCTTTCTGAAGGGACAAAAGACAGTTCTGTCACTCCATCAACAAGGAGCACATTCCTATAGCAGCCTGCATTTTTAAGATGATGAGTGCTTTAAAAACATGGCATGGAAAAACTCTACTTAAATTGTATGCTTCTTTAGTTGCTAGATAACTAAGAAATGGCCTGTATGCTTTGATTTGGGATTTTCTTGACCTTCTTTTTCCAGTCTGCAGCTGGGCAGGTTAAAGCTGCAGTGATGGCTGCCATCGATGCCGGGTACCGCCACTTCGACTGTGCCTACGTGTACCAGAATGAGAGTGAGATTGGGGAAGGGATCCAGCAGAAAATCAAGGAAGGGGTTGTGAAAAGAGAGGATCTCTTTGTTGTCAGCAAGGTAAGGTGACCTAGGATCCAGGGGAAAGTTTTGTGACAATATATGCATAGGGGGAAATTCAGAGTAGTGGGGAAAGGCTGTGTGCAATAGTATGGAGAAATTAGGAGAATAGTTCAGGCCCATACTTAGCAGAATCTTCTTTTTGTTACTGTATTTTGTAGAGCGTTATTTAAGATGTGTTCCACATTCTCCATTTTCATGGGACCGTTCAAAATACATATTAACCAGAAATAGTCCCAGAAAGTGTGCTAGCTTTCTTTCCTTCCTCAGGAAAGAGCTTTAACCCAGGAGGTCACAGTCTGGCTTGATTTTTTTCTCTAGCTGTGGTCCACTTTTCATGAGAAGCATCTGGTGAAGGGAGCCTGCCAGAAGACTCTTGCTGACCTGAAATTGGATTACCTGGATCTCTACCTCATGCACTGGCCTCTGGGGTTCAAGGTACAGTCACAGCAGGACCCTTGGTTTTCTCTCCTGGTAGAGCTCCTCAGCAGAGCCAGGAGCACTTGCAGCACCACTGCTGCTCCAGAAAGAGCCTGTGCCTGCTGTGCCAGCCCTGCCCCAGAGCTGCCCACCCTGCCCTGCTGTGCCCTGATCTCTGCCCCAGAGCTGCCTGCACAGAGTCCTCTGCCCTTCTGATAACAGAGGCAGCCCCAGCAACAAGGTCAGGCCTCTGGCTGCAAGACTGACTCATGCTGCTTAACTTTGGGCTAAATCATCCTTTCCTGCTTTGAGGGAAGGAAGGATGTCCTTTGCTGCCTGACAGAAATTCTTTCCTCTGCGTGTTACAGAATCACAGAACAAGAGAATGTTTCTGTCTTCCATTTCTTTCTTTAATCACTGAGTCCTTAATACTGTACAGATTGAGCTGACTTTTGCTGTAGGAGCCTTAAAGTTGTTCCACAGACCTTGGACTTCAAAAGAGACTTTCTGACATCCATGTCAGAAGTACATGAAATACATCTCATCCTTCATGTACTTCAAAGGATCTGATGTCTCAGTCTGTGTCTAGTCTTGGCTTTTTCTTTCTGCTGCAGACAGATTAAGACCTCGATCCTATCTGTTGCTTTTGAGCTTGTCAGCTGTTTGTCACGCTTGCAAAGCTGTCATGGTTAGTTTTATGGGAACAAAGAGCTTGAATAAAAGTGTCATAATACTCTGACATGGCAAAATACTCTGACAGCTGCACACTGGATGTGAAGCAATGTGCAGATGTGGGGTTCTATTTCTGAGTTTGTATATCTGGGGTGTTCTGATTTGCCACCAACTTAAGCTGAGGCTCCCCTCACAGGCCACCAGTGTGTTTACATAAAACTTTCTTCAGTAGATGTGGCTCGGCTTAAACCTGACTTAAATGTTCCTGGGACCTTAACTACCCCAATTCTCTCTTAAAGGAATATAGAGGATTACAGGAAGCTTTTTTGTTCCACAATAAATTAGTCAATTGTTTATCTGTATGAGTTTTAGTGAGTCACCATTTGCTTGGTCTAGGAGATACACTTGACATTCCTAGTAGGAATGATTCTGCATAATTCCTACTAGGAATGATTGCTGGCAAAATTGCCAGGAACAATGTAGACAAATATTAATATTTTCTGTACTAGTAGCTAAAGCCATCATGGTCTTCAGTTGTCTTGGTATTAACTTGATATTTAACTAATAAAAAGAGTGTTTAAATCTTTTTTATTTTTTTTACTGACAGGCAGGAGAGGAGCTGTTTCCTGCAGATGACAAAGGCATGGCTATCCCCAGCAACACAGATTTTCTAGATACATGGGAGGTGAGTTCAGCCAGGGAGGGAAATCATGTTTTCTGTTGCTGGCAGCCTTTTCCATGTTTTCATTGCCTTCAGCAGCCACAAGATTCTTCTGTATTTATTGCACCACATACAATGCAGCTTTTTAAAACATACATGTTCAATCAAGTTGATAATCTTTAGTGAATCTGCAAGCCAGACTGCTTGACCATAACAGAGCTGTCCTCACCACTCTTCTTAAATTGCTCAAATACACTCTGCTGAAATAAATCAGGTTGTGATCATACCCACAGCCTGCACTACAGCCCTCTGGTGCTGGCTCAAGAACACATCACTGATTGTCCTTATTTCCCATGTGAAAATAACTGAGAGTGAATTTCTGCCATCGCAAGAAAGGAGCCCTTGGGTTTGGCTGAGATGGAAGACATGGCACAAATACACCAGAGGTCACTCTCCCCCAAGAGACAATCTTGGCAGCTCCAAACAGTTATCTTTCCTTGCCCATGAAGGGAAATGAAGCCACACAAGGAATAATTCCTTCAGGGCCTTGTATATAATCACATACAAGGCTATAATAATATCCTTAATAATTCCTTCAGGGCCTGTCTTGAACACTGGTGCTGACTGTGCTCCCCTTTCTGCCAGGCCATGGAGGAGCTGGTGGATTGTGGACTGGTAAAAGCCATTGGAATCTCCAACTTCAACCATGAGCAGATTGAAAGAATCTTGAACAAGCCAGGATTGAAGCACAAGCCTGCAAATGTCCAGGTGAGCTGCAAAGTGACTGCAGGTTTTGTGGGATTATAAAGATCCAATTACAGCTGCACGAGGAGATGCAAAGAGGAAGAACAAAGCAGACACAGCACAATTACGCCCTGTGATTATTTCTGAGTACTCATAAAGATGTTGTATATCTGTGTTCTGATAGGGAATGAAGTTGTGGTACACAAATTAGAACTTCTTAACATACTTGTTCTGTTATTAGTAATGGCATCAATCTGTTATTAATGGAAGATAATTGTTCACACAACATGTGGTTTTTGTCATGCAGGAATCCATATTTCAGTCACCCAGTTGGAAAGGGAGGTCAGTTTTAACTTCTATACAGAAGCAGCATTTACTGACAGACTAGTAGCTTCCTGGTATCTACCTTGATTCATGTAAAATAAAAAATAAAAGGGTTTTATACACATATATATATTTAAAATTCACCTAGTCTTTGTCTGCATACAGCAGCCACTGCCTCTTTGTATGCAGGAGCTGCAGAACTTTGTCCCTTCAAGAGGTCTTGGACAGACTCAGACATCTCTTCCAGTTATGAATTCAAAACCTTTTGCATATTCACTAAGAGTACTGAGTTCCCTCAGTCTCCAGGGCCTGCCAGTCCTTCCTCTGCATGTAGTTACAAAAAAAGAGCATACCAAAAGGAAAAAAAACCTATCTTTTTCCTAACCTATGGCACATGAGAAAGGGGCATCAGTTCCTGAGAAAGGGAGCTTTGATGTCTAGAACAGACTGGGGGGGAAAGAACAGAGCAGATGCAGCATGTTCTTCTCATCCCACTCTGCATTATTGCTGAATATACAGGGCATTGGGGTCTTCAATATTTGCTAAGATACTGCCTAGAAATCTGAGAAGGACCTCAGAACATGCCAAAGAACCCAGAGGTGAGCCTTATGAAATGCAGAACAAAGACCCAGACATACAAAAAATGTCACTGTAGAACTCTAGAGCTGACTATACTTTGCAAAGAGTGGCCCATGAGGACAAAGAGCAGCCTTTAAGGGGATTATTATCATTAGGGGATAATCCCTGCAGTGGGGTACAGCTGGATTCCATCAATCTCTACTCTTCTGCTGGCAGATCGAGTGCAATCCATACCTTACCCAGGAGAAGCTGGTGAACTACTGCCAATCCAAAGGGATTGCTGTGACAGCCTACAGCCCCCTGGGCTCTCCTGACAGACCATGGTAAGGCTGCTTTGCAATTTGTGAGGGAGCTGGTGTGGATAATGCCTGCAGCACTGAGACATTGAGTGTACTATTAGCCATTGTTCTCAAAACACACTTCTGGTGTTATCTCTCCACTGTGTAGGGCTAAGGCAGAGGATCCTTCCCTTCTGGATGACCCCAAGATCAAAGAGATTGCAGCCAAGCACAACAAATCCACAGCCCAGGTACATGCATGCCAGATGCTCAAATCCTGCCCTCCTTCAGAGTTTGGTCTGATATTCTTCCCATCAATTTATCTGACTTTCTCATTGCATTTCTCTTCCTGCAGCCAGTGAAGTCACAGCATATATATTCAGTGATCATCTTTTATTTATTCTTTCTGAAAGAAACTGTCAAGTTTCTCCAAAAGAATAAAATGGCGGCTGTAATCATTTTCTGTCAAAATGTGGATTGAGTAATCCACATTTAGCGAGGGAGAGACTTTGAACTACACAGACTGTGGGTACCCCTTCCTGTAACACAGGACAGCTAATGACAGGCTGGCTCTTTGTTCCCTGTCACCTGTGTGAGAGGCAGCAGTGCAGGCTCTGCTTTCTGTGTGCCCTGCAATGCACACTCTCAGGTGTGCTCTGTCATCATGAAACATTTTCTTGATCCATCTTCAAGTGCTGCAATGTTTCAGTCTTCATCTCAAGTCCTCTTGCAGAGAATGAAATCTTGATAGAAGTCTGGGAGAGCAGGAAGGCTTGACTGGCCCAAACCTGGATGGGAAAGGAGCCCTTTCATGTGAGGCTCCACCACTTCCCTCTCTGCTCCTCAGGCAGGGCAACCGGGGCTGCAGGGACAGGAATGATTGGAAACAGGGATTACAGCTATTGGAACAGGCTCTGCTTCCTCCAGAGCAAGAGGAATGATTCACTTGTCTCTTTTTGCAGGTTCTCCTTCGCTTCCAGATCCAGAGGAATGTGATTGTGATTCCCAAATCTGTCACCCCACAGCGCATTGTGGAGAACTTCCAGGTGAGGGATCAGGAGTGAGCAGGAGCTGCCCTCAGGGATGGCTTGGCTTCTCCCTGCACAACAAGGGAAAAGATCCTTTATCATTCTTCCCTGCTCAGGCAAGAACAGGCTTTTTGTCTGCTCACACACTCTCCTAAGGGCTAAACTAAAGGTTACAGTTGGAGAGCAGGAATAAACCAAGTTTTTAGTATGCTGATAATTCTAGCAGTAACTTTATGTGGTGTCTTGTATTCTGCAGACTGGAGATGAATTGCCACATGGCACTTGAGTGCAGCAGCACACCACAAAAGGCTTATGTAGAGCAAGCAGTGTTAAGAAAACAGCTGTGGTGTTCACAAACCATGCTGCTCTATTGTTAATTCAGTGGTCTTTGGCTGCAGCTGGTCACTGGGATTTCAAAAAGCCTAGATAGATTTAGTGAAATATGGCAATCTTGTAGATGTGCCTTTAGAATAGGACAGAAGGATGCATCTCTCACAAGTGGCAGATGCAAGAGCCTGCCAAGTGCCCTGCAACAGCTGGCATGTGTAATTGCAATTTTGGATTAATTTCTCTATTCCCTCTGCCAATGCATTCTTGATGATACAGAGATGCTTTTTTCATGAAGCAGTCATGTCTTCCAACCAGCTGCCCTCCCTTGCAGACTTGTTCTTTAATTTTGTGGATTTTGCTTACAGCCTCTGGTTTGCTCAAAGAGGTGATTCCCAGCTGTTTCTCTTCTCAGGTGTTTGACTTCAAACTGACCAAAGAGGAGATGGCAACTATTTTCAGCTTTAACAGAAACTGGAGAGTCTATACAATGAGCATGTAAGTGGTAGCATTCCGTATTCTTCTCCAAACCCATAAGTTAAGAATACTATATACACAGAGGTTTTACATCTAAATACTGCCTAGAACGCCAAGACCCTGAATGATGAAGTAATTGGGATGTTCCAAGTGTGCAAAAAAGGCATACTATAGAGGAAAACAAATCTGCAATGAACCAATCCTTCAATTTCAGAGTTCAGATCCCACCTTAGTGACTTCTTTAAGCAAAACTAGAAAGGAAAATTATAACTAAAAGGAAGTCTTCTATTCCCTGCAGGGGCAAAACTCACAAGGACTACCCATTCAATGCAGAATACTGAAGATGCTCGTATCCTGTCCTCCTTCAGAGCTTGGTCTGATATCCTTCCTATCAATTTATCTGACTTTCTTATTGCATTTCTCTTCCTGCAACCAGTGAAGTCACAGCATAAGTATTCAGTGATCATCTTTTGTTTATTCTTTCTGAAAGAAACAGTAAAGTTGCTCCAAAAGAATAAAATGGGGGCTGTAATAATTTTCTGTCAAAATGTGGATTGACTAATCCACACTTAGCGAGACAGAGACTTTGAACTACACATTCACATTTTTAATTTCTCTTGCTGCAACACAGCAGGCTGAGGAGGATATTTGGCAGTTCTGGGAGAAAAATCTGAGCAATGTGAACTAAAGGCCAGCAGTTTAATCACTCCAGAAGTAACTGAGAAAGGAGATTTTCCTACTTAGGAAAAACATTCCCTTAGGAAAAAAAACAAACAAAAAAACCCCACACAACTTCATAAGCAGAAAACACAGAGGTGTGTGGTTGGCAGTATTCTCAGCCAGGTTTCCTCCTGACCGTGAGGATTGTCCCTGGGACAGGGACGTTCCCCTTCCCCTGCGGGCAGCAGAGGGCGGCCGTCCCTCAGCCACCCGCGCTGTCCCCTCCCCGCAGTGCAGGGACTGATGTCCCCATGTCACACAGCACGGGGAGCTCAGCCCCCAGAGTGCCAGCATCCCCTCTGGCCCTGTCAGCCCCGGGGCCAAACTCTCCCGGCCGCACCAAAGCCCCTCCAGCTCCATCCACCTCCCCTTCAGCCCGGCCACTGCCCGTGGTGACAGCCCCAGGTGACATCAGGAGCTATTTGCTTTTGGGGCTGTGGCACCTTTCCATCCCAGCGCCTGGGCAGGCGGCCAAACACAATCGTGAAGTTGCACACAGTTTCAAGGCAAAATATCAAAAACTTTGCTGAGGAAAATGAGCACCTTGTGGACTTCTTTCCAAAATTTCCACTTTCAATTCATGAGAATGTAATCCAAGACCGTTTGTTTTGCAGCTTCCTAAAGGAAGCAACGCATAAAACCTTCTGTAATCCCCAGGCTGAGGTGAGACTTAGCTCTGCTGAGATCAAATACATATGTTTATTGAACAATAAAGGTACAATGTTAAAATGATGCACAAGTCTTTTTAGAGAATACCTTCTCCAGCACGGGTTACCCAGTGCCCATAGAGCCCTCAGTGGTTTTCTTGTTCAAGCATAACTCATCCAGCAGCTGCCGACCCCTTGGAATTAAGTCCTTTCAGCATGGATCTCCTTCAAAAAGTGCACCTGTGTCTCCAGAAGTATTCCTGGTCACAGGATGTGAGCTTAAATTCTGGCATGGGACAGGGTGTTTCAGTGGTCCTCACACAGGTCACCACTGCCATCCCTTGATGCCATCTGCAATTTATGTTCTTTACATTCTACCCTGCACTTTACTGAAAGATATGTAAAGAATTGTTTCATCCTTATTCAAACTCCATTTTTAACATAATCATCATCTGACTGCATATTCACTATAAACTCCTTGCCCCTGCAGACCATTGCAGTTAACACCTCACCAGTGCAAACATAAGACACATATCCCAAACCCACCCCTTCTCCCACAGACAAAATTATCAGGATCAACACTGCAACAGTCAACATCTTTTCCAACCACTTCTAAAATGCTTTCCAAGCTGAACTCCCAGCACTGTCCTTGCTTGTGGCAGTGATCTGCCCATCTCCTGGCATGCACCATCCAGAACAAGGCGTGTGAGTTACTCCTTGGTGTCCCAACAGCTTATCAAGGGACACCAGCAGTAACCGTGCTCAGACCTTGCAGCTTTCAGGCAACAGCATCAGTGATCACCACTCTTTCAGGGTCCCTTCTCCCTTGTCTGTAAACACAATCCAGCAGTCCAAGAAACTGCAGGAGAGTCTCACCTGTGGGATCAGCAGAATCAGATGATTTCTCCCCACAGCTCTTCACTGGTGGGTCAAAAACCTGCATCCCATTTGCTTCAGTTTCTGAGCATGGACACAGCCACTGCAGGGACAGTTCAATAAGTGTTCAATATTTCTGCAATTTCATTCTGAGCAAAGGACTGTCAAGAGAGCCCTCAGATTCTGGGGAGCAGCACTCCCACCTCCACAGGCCTACCTAACCTTGCAACTCAGGCTGCCTGAAGAGGCTTTGTTTTCATTTGCTATCTGCTTTCAGAAAACATCTGTTTCTCTCTTCCAAGTCATCTTCCTGCTCAGGTGCCTCCTCTCTTCAGGCAATTGCACACTGTGTGTACCTCCCCTGGACATGCACTGGCTGCCCCACTTCCAGGGCTGTGCATTCCCAGGGCCAGGATCATTGCTCCTTCCAGAGTTCTTCTCACTGCTCCACTTCTGGGCTGTGGCTCAGGGAAACTGAGGAGAGAAGAAAGAACACAGAAGAGCAAATGAGTAAATGCCTTTGTCCCCAGGGTGATGCTGGGTGCCTGATGTTTCCTTTCACCACTCAGTTCTGCTTACTGTGTCCTAGAGCTCCTGGGTGGGCAGTCTGCTGTCCCCAGGGCTGCCACTGTCCCCAGGGCTGCCCAGCAGGGGTGGCCCAGCCCACAGGTGCTGCCCTCCTTCTCAGTGGCCAGGGGGACTTTGGGGACACACAGGTGCTTCCCATGTGCCAGAACTCAGTCATCCCAGATGCAGCACCAGTTTCAGAGCCAGCCAGAATCAGCCCTGACCAGTCTAGGGCAGTTCATGGTTCCCCCTGTCCAGGCTTCCCCTGCTGCACTAAACCTGCCCTTCCCACACAATAATCACCACAGAGGGTGGCAAGATCACTTCCTCATCCTTGGCTGTGCCCAGAGCTTGTTATTTCAGCAGGTGCAATTAAAGCATAAAAGCATGTGGACAAAAAGCTTGATCAGCTCTGAGGATATGGGAGAGCCACCAAGATATGCTCCTGGGCTGATCTGAGCTCAGTGAAAAAGTGGCTGAGATCTTCTACAGCCAGGGCTGGCCAAGCCCCTGGGATCTGCCTCCTGGCATCCAGAGGTGGAACTGGAACCCCCACTGAGCAAGATAAATCTCCCCTCCAAGCAAAGCAGAAATTCCTGCTACGCTTCCCAGTGATTCAAGCATGAAACCTGCATGCCCTCACCTCCAAACCCTGGTTTAAGCTATGCCTGTGTCTGTACAGACCCCTGCAGCTCTTCCCCTTAGGTGTAGGTATGATCACACCTTACAACACTGTCACCTCCCTACTTTGCCTTCATGTGTTCTCAGTGGGTCTCTCTGGTGAACACTTTCCACGAGGACATACCCACTTCCCTTATTTTGGGCCCTGTTCTCAGATTCCAAACACTGCTGCTCACCAAAGTCACAACTCGTGGTGAAATTACAGTTGCTAAATGCAAACTCAGCAAAACAAACTGAAAACTCATTAGATTACTCCTCCTGTTCCAGTGCACGTGGATCAAGGAAAAAAAAAAAAAAAGCAAGCAAGACCCTCCTCCCCTTTACAGTTCCTCAATGTCAGTGCTCTCTGTAAAGGCATGGTCACGTTATCAAGGACACAGGGCACAAGATTTAGCAGGCTGGCTGTCACAGGGTGATACATGCAGTACTTCTTCTTCCCCCAAGGCCCCCACCAGACCTTGGGGAGAGGCAAACAGTGGAAATCTGACTGGCTTTACAGCTCTGAGGGGAAAGGCTCCAGCTCGCAAGAGCTAAACAAAATACAGAACAGCAAAAACAAAATACAGAACTTCTGCCTGAAGCCTCTTGTGACAGGATGGAGGCATCTCTCTGACTTGAAACCACAAGGGAAAATTCAACCCAAGCACCAAGTTGTGTAAAGGTTTTGTGCTCCAAGCGAAAGCACATTGCATTCTGACAGGGGTGCCTGATGGTGCTGACATGAGCCAGGAGGAACATTAAAGAGGAAAACCAATTATCTTGCTGTCCTTAGCTAAATGGAGCAAAAAATATGAAGGTGCAGATAGCAGGGAGAGGCACCCAGAGCAAACACTCGCACCTGAAGAAACTCTTCACATGTGAATAAGCAGCAAAGCCTCCCAGGCAAGTCTGGGTTTTTCCACTGCACTGTGACGTCTTCAGCAGAACAGCAAACACTTGTCTGCAAGAGCATCAAAGCCAGTTTGTGATGGGACACTGCTGGCCACTACTGCCTGTGATTACAATCGTGCATTTTATTCTGCAATGTCCTCAGCACCTCCCCAAAGACAGAGGAACAACACGATCATTATGTCACTCATTAAAAAGTCACTGTTCCTCTTCTGAGGTTTTTCAAAAAAACCTCTTCCAAAATTCAGAATAATGCTGGGGGTTTTCTTAGATTCACTCTACCCTAAATTACTCCTAACCCACAGCTCACAGTGGAAGCTGCATTTGTCCCACTTGGCTGGCAGGAAGAGCTTCTCCCGGCTCTCAGAAACCAGCGAGGGTTCTGCTGTCATGTCGCTGCAGCAGCACACACGCCCACAAGCCTCCGGCAAGGGGGTCCAGCCCCGGGCCACCACAGGGCTCAGCGCCCTCAGCTCTTGGGGCTCAGCAGGGACAGCCGTGTCCCACGTCCCCTGTGCCACCCCCGCCCCGGGGCTGAGGCGCTGCGGGAGGGTCCGTGTGCGGTGAACGCGATGCCCCAGCCCGGAGCTGCAGTCGCGGCCTGCTCCGTTCCCCGGCCGTGGCCCGGCGTTGGGGGCCGCCCCGCGAGCCCCGCGCCGCGCCGGGGGGGCCGGGCCCGGCCCCGCCGCTATTAACGGCGGGGGGGTTCGGCCGCAGCCGTGGTGGTGCTGCTGCGGCCATGGCGAACTACGTGCAGCTCAACACCGGGGCCAAGATGCCCATCCTGGGGCTGGGCACGTGGAAGGTACCGGGGGCGCTCTCTTGGGCGATGGGGAGCGGGGGAGGAAGGAGCGAGCGTGGCTCGGGCCCTGCGAGCGCTGCCGGCGCCACCGACACCCGGCCAGGCCGCCGCCGGGATTTGGCTTTATTGTAGCTGGGGTTTGCTGTGGATGTGGTGGCTTTCTCAGCTTTATCTTGCCGTGAAAAAGGTTCTTCAATACGGTGTTGATGAGAGATTGTCATCGCTTTTTCAGTCCCCCCCAGGGAAGGTGACAGCCGCGGTGACGGCTGCCATCGATGCCGGGTACCGCCACCTGGACTGCGCTTATGTGTACCAGAACGAGAACGAAGTTGGGGAGGGGATCCAGCAGAAAATCAAGGAAGGCGTGGTGAAACGAGAGGACCTCTTTGTCGTCAGTAAGGTATGGGTCTCGTAATCTGGGATATACCAGGGGATACCTTTTTATTTTAGAGTAACTCCCCACTTCTTTACTTACCTACTCGGTTGTGCAGCGTGGAACAATTCAGAGCATCACTTAAGCCATTCCAGAGAATCCTGCTTTACCTCATCCTGTATTAAGGGTTATGCAGGGTCCATACCAGACATTTGGATGATGCTTTCAGCTTTAGTCTCAGTAAGTGAAACGAGACCACTTCTGCTGTGTGCCAGGACACCGTGCAGTCCTGTGTGCTGCCACTGCACGCACTGCCCAGTATCACAGGCCAGGGCTGCTCACAGAACAGCCCCACTGGAGGAGCTGTAGGATGATCTGGTTTCACATCACTCTCCCGAGGGAACAGGCACCCTGCTGTACAGTACAGAAGAGTCCCAAGAGCTCTAACCCAAGAGGTCACAATGTGCCTTGGCTTTTTGTCCCCAGCTGTGGTGCACGTTTCATGAGAAGCATCTGGTGAAGGGAGCCTGCCAGAAGACTCTTACTGCCCTCAAACTGGATTACCTGGATCTGTACCTCATCCACTGGCCCCTTGGTTTGAAGGTACAGTAGCAGCAGTGTCTTTTGCTTTTTCTGTGAGTGGCAATTATGAGGAGCTGTATGGCTTTATAGCCCTGTGATTGCTTCAGTTGCACAGATCATTCTATGTGTGTTGTGTAACAGCACTGATCTGGTGCTCAGCTTTACTGTGCCCATGTGAGCCAGCCTGTTGATTTTTGCCTCTGAGATCCCTGCTGCATGTTTCATTTCTGTCTTTAATCACTGACTCCTTAAATACAATCCAGCTTAAACTGACCTTTGCTGTAGGAGCTTTAACATTCTACAGGCTCTAAAAAGAGCTAAAATGAGTTAAACTTTTTAACTCTAAAAGGAGTTAAACTTTTTAGCTCCTAACTCTTCCACAGTCTGCATGCAAAGGAACTGATGTCTCAGTTTGAATATATCCAAGCTTAGGCTTTCAGTGAGAACTTGATCAAAATTTTCTCTCTACCTCTTGCTACCAAGATGAACTGTTCTTTATAACATCTGTGTTTTTAAAATTAGTTTCACATGGACAGAACTATCCAAGTGAAAATGTGTGATGGTGTAAATAATGAGTGAGTAGAAAATAACTGGTTTTGAATGAAGTTGATACCTGGCAGATAGTCCTAACAGGGACACAGGGTGTTCTAACCTTCCCTGTGCCAGCAACTTAAACAATGAGACCCCCATGAAAATCTGGTCCAGTATAAGGTGAACATATTCCAAGTCCTAAGTGGGTCCTTATTTTGCATTTCACTAAAACACTTCATTATGAGCAGGTAACAGCTCTGTATTTTTGTAAACTGGCTATGATTCTACTTTCAGTGTTACAAGTGGAGACTTAAGTGTCACCATATGGATTTTGATGAGCCAGGGGACACAGTGTCCATCAGAAGTATCTGTCCTTACTGGCTTGACTGTAGGCAAAAGAAAACCCACCACAGTACCATGGGAACACAAAAGACTGAAGAGTATAGATGGTATTAAAGTCTAACACATATGTAGCTAATTAGTATAATAAGTGTTTATAGGATCATGGTATTCAGCTGGCGTTAACCCAGCCTCCCAATATTGTGTGTTTCAAGCAGTTTCTCTCTCACTGACAGGCAGGAGAGGACCTGTTCCCTGTAGATGACAAAGGCATTGGTATCTCCAGCAACACAGATATTCTAGACACATGGGAGGTAAGTTCAGCCACAGCAGGAGAAAGTTTAGACTGATGAAGGTAATGAGAGCAGAAGGAAATCTCATGTACTCGGAATTACTTGGAAAGACTCCCTGGTACAATAGCAAATTTTCCACTTCTAACTTGCTGTGAATTTCCATAAAGAATGAGTCATTTGAGTATGGGAGGCATGGAACATCTACACCAGTGCTCTGGGGTTTTTCCCTTCAAACTTGAGCTCTGAAAATCTAAACACTTTGTTTAGGTGTCTTATGAAGGAAACAAGGCATGTCAGGAAGCATGTGCTGTTCAGGCCCTGCCTTTGTGTTTTAGATGCTGACTTTGTGCTTCTTTTCTGCCAGGCCATGGAGGAGCTGGTGGATGCTGGCCTGGTAAAAGCCATTGGAATCTCCAACTTCAACCATGAGCAGATTGAAAGGATCTTGAACAAGCCAGGACTGAAGTACAAACCTGCAAATAATCAGGTGAGCTGCAAAGTGGCAGAGGCAAGTGCTTGGTGGTGTTCTTTTTTGTGTGGTCATTTGTTGTAGGTGTTTTTAAGAAAGTTACAAAGATCTTACTTTGAAATAAGGTTATAGAAAGAGACTGGAATAGACATATTCTCCTTCATAGACTACATATTCCTCAGTCTCACCCTCCAGGTGATGCTGGTTTTATGAACTCTGTGCCACTGCTTGGAAATCTGGCAAGGAGCAGCTCCAGAATCCCTCCTGGTAGGAGGAAAGGAGGGGGAGCTCAGATGAGCTCGAAAAGCTTCCTTGCAGTAGAGCCAGACTTGGTGTATGTATATAGAGAGAATTGGATGGCCTTTCAATGACACTTCTGTGGAGAAGCCAGTTCCTCTTGCAGATGATTGAGGGAATTGATCAGGAACATGCTTTATGGACTCAAGAGTTAATGAGGGTTAGGAGGAGATGGAGTTGCAGGGTGGGCAATAGAGTAGGAATTGTGTAGGCAGCACTTGAATGAAGTCTTAGAAAGATTCAGGTACCAGGAGACCTTGGGAGATGATCTGCTCAGAGGAGCATCAGCCCTGAGATGAGACCAGGTTGTCCAGGGCTTTATCCATCTTGAAAAGCTGTGAGGATGGAGACTGCACAGCCTCCCCAGGCAGTGTGCTCTGCTCCCTGACCCCCTCGAGTGTATGACAGGGAGGGGGAGTTCTCCTAAATCCAGTCTCAACCTCTCTTCAGTTTCATCTGTTGCCTTCCTCCAAGCACCACTAAAGAGCTTGGCTTGTCTTTGAATGAACCCTTTTAGGCACAAGAAGCCCAGCTCAGCTTTTCCCAGTCTGGCAGGTTCTCCAGCCCTTCCCCATGCTGGAGTTTCTCTGCTGAATTGATGGCAGTCTGTCATATTTCTGCTACTGAGGGGAGCTGGGAAGAGGAAAACTGGACGCAGTATTAGAAGATGGTCTGGCAAGGATGAGTAGAGGCAAATGATCACTTCTCACAGTTTGCTGGCTGTGTCCCTGCTGCCAGGGCTCACTGCTGGCTCATGTCCTGCCCCCAGTCCTTTCTAGCATGGCTGCTTTGCAGGCAGTCAGGTTCCAGCCTGTGCTATTGCCAGGGGCTTTTCCTTCTCAGGTGCAGGGCTTTGTGTGCAGCCTTGTTGAATTCCTTCAGGGTTTTGTTTGCCTGTTGTTTCTGCCTGAATGGGTCCTGCTGCAGTGGCAGTCCTGCCCTTGAGTGGTTGTTCCCCAGTTTGACATCATCTTCAAGATTGACATGATTATACACTGGCACAGGTTGCGGGAGAGGACAAGTCCCAGGACAGGCCCCAGTGCTGCCTAGAGTGGACCTTGACTCTTATGGCATTTGAAGGACTCTAGTCAATTACTGATTATTAAAACTGGGTCACTTATTGTGGTAACTTGAGCATTATCTGCCCCAAAGCACTTTCAGAAAACTGAGTTTTATGGTAGCCTTTCAGCTTCTGCCACACCTCATTGCCACAATCACTATATGACAATTACATTATTATAATTTATATCATATCATTAATATCATTATTATCATATCAATTACCTTCTCTGGCATAGGGGTCACTGATCTTGGACCTCTCACACTTGGAAATGCCTTCAGGCCCTAAATGATTATTGACTTTAATCAAGTTTAGTATAAAGCATTGGGTCTTTGGTTGCTGTCCTCTATGAACTATGGCTTCTGAAGAAATGCTTGCAAGCCTGAAAGCTTGCTGTTGCTAACGCTTACCAGTTGGGCTAATATATTGAGTGTTTCCTGAAAACTCTGTGCAGATATCTCATATGTAATCTACTGTCTTTTTTGTCATTCTCATTCTTAATTTGACTGCAGCCAGGTTGTGTTAGTTTCAATTGTAGTGGGAAGTTAATTTGGCAAGGTAGTAATTACATAACAATGGTGCTAGTACCTAATTTAATTTTTCAACTTGAGTGCCAATGGAGAGGTGAGGATGACTGTGCCTTGCTTTTGTTGCATCAATTCTACTTACTGAATAGTTGAGAAAACTAGATGCTCTATTACTCTTAAATAGTTGTCTTTCTGCAACTGCTGAAGCAAAATAAATATGTATAGTATGTCCTAAAAATGGAGCTCTCTGTTCTGTTTAATATTCCAGCATGTCTCAGAGGGGAAAGAGGCATGCAGGCCTCTGATAACAGCAGGCAGCTAGAACCACAAATAAAGAGCTCCAGGCTGTAAACTGATTCCATGTTTTGCACTGCCTTGCTCCACCTGCCAGCAGCACAAGTTTCCAGGGGCTGCCCTCAGAGTGCAGCTGCAGGAGGCTCAAATGGCAGCACAGTCCAAAGGGTTCTTGCTGTTGCCTGCTGGAGGAAAAGTAGTGCTCCCTGGTGTGCAGCTATCCTGAAAGTCCCTCTGTGCAAAGTATCAAATATTCATGCTCATTCCCTGCCTCCTGACACGTGAGCAGTTCCTGTTCCACACTCCCTATCTGTGCATGTGCCTGCCAGAGCACACACCCACTGGAAGGAGTCTGTATTCCATTATGCTGCTGTTGTTGTGGAAGTTCATGCTAAGTGCATGCTAAGTGTGTTTGTAAAAGGTCTGTAATGGGCACTGGGCTGAAGGTCTAATATCTGTAGCAGCCAACCATTCTCAACATTTTCAGATTAGAGGTGTTTAGTGTGAGTATTGACACAAAGCAAATAAAGACTAATGGAACAATGCTGGCCTTGAAGTTAATATGGTAGCTGTAAAAAAATTATAATGGCATGTTTAATTAGGGGTGAAAAAAGAACTTTGGTCTGCAATCCTATTGCTGTGGTTTTACAGCTCTCCTGGGTGTGCATTTTACTGTCCCATTGAAGCAATTGTGTAGCTGGTCACCCATATGCTGGAGATTATCCAAATCAGCAAAGTTTTAAGGAGTTTTGTCACAGTCCTTGGACCCTTCACTGCAAGGAGAGCTCCTATAAATAGTAGTAAGGGGGTGGGGCATAGAGAAAATAAAGACTGTATAATATTGCTTAGAGACTATTGAGTTAGCACAAAAATCAGCCTTTGATTAAACTAATCCCTGGAACATGTTAAAGCAGTTAAGTCGCTGTCAGTCTCTATATGTTTGTGTTGGCAGGTGGAGTGTCATCCATACCTTACCCAGGAGAAGCTGATCAAGTACTGCCAATCCAAAGGGATTGCTGTGACAGCCTACAGCCCCCTGGGCTCTCCTGACAGACCATGGTAAGGCTGCTTTGCCAGGGTGCTGGTGTGGATTATTCTGGAAGAACTGAGACTACATGTGCAGCATTAATTTTTCATCCAGATACAGATCTTTACTGGGTTGGACCTGGACCTATGGAGGTTTCTTGCTACTGATCTTTTTTCCTCTGTGTAGGGCTAAGCCTGAGGATCCTTCCCTGCTGGATGACCCCAAGATCAAAGAGATTGCAGCCAGGCACAACAAAACCCCAGCACAGGTGGGTGGCTGCCACAGTACTCCTTCCTGTAGCACAAGCTAATGACAGTGTAGAGGACAGGCTGGCTCTTTGTCCCCTGTCACCTGTGGTGTTAGGTAGCAGTGCAGGTTTGTTCCTTGTGTGGCCTTCCATGCATGCTTGCAAGGGTGCTCTGATCATGACAAGAAACATTTTCTTGACCCATCTTGAGATGCTGCCATGTTTGTCTTGCCATCTCAAGTGTTGTGGCAAAGAAGGGAACATTGAATAGCCTACTCAAAATCTGGGTGAGAAGGAAAGGAATTGAGTGAGGGGAGAGGAGAAAGGAAGCCTTGTGGGATTCCACCACTTCTCTACTTGCACTGTAGGAAGTGCTGTTTAGAATTCAGATAAAATTTGAAAAGCAGCTCCACAGAGTGGGTTAGCTTTGCTGAATTGTACTATTTAGAGTAAGTAACTGTAAATTACATGCTGTTTAGCAGAGCTAACAGGCTGTGCTTGCATGGAGCAGGAGCCATCCCCTCTCTGATGCAGTGCTGTGCCTCTTGCAGGTTCTCATCAGGTTCCACATCCAGAGGAACGTGATTGTGATTCCCAAATCTGTCACCCCACAGCGCATTGTGGAGAACTTCCAGGTGAGGGATCAGGAGTGAGCTGCTGCATGGCTTGTCCAGGGATGGCTGGGCTCCTCCTGCACAGCCAGCAGGGAGCCTTTCTCACCCTTCCCAGGTGCTCTTCTGGGCTTTTCCTCCATGTCTTTACCTGTCTCCTGAGGGCTGAATTTAAGATTACAGTGGGAGAGCAAGGGTGACCAAAGCTTTGGAAAATGCTCTATCCTGATAATATGAGCAGTCACATTGTGATTCTTCCTGTTTTGTGTCATGTGAGTGAGTCATTTGACAGCTTATTTGGGGCCTGAGTGCAGTGGCACACCCCAAAAGACTTCTTAAAGCAAGCACTTTTAAGGAAATAGTGCTGGTGTCCATAAACTGTGTTGCTGCTCTGGATTCAGTGGTCCTGGACTGGACCCAGTATTGGGATTTTGCCTCCAAACACTCAGTGGCTTTAGGTGGAATGTGGAGGTCTTGCAGCCACTACTTTGGCTTAGCACAGAAAGATGCATTCTTCAAAAATGGGAGATGGAGGCATTCTGCTACACAGTGCTCCCCAAACTTCTTAAAGCAGCTGGCAGGTGTAACTCTAGCTTGAGATTCTACAATTCCTGCCTCTCCCTGCTCACCTTCCTCTCCCACTCCAGCTAGAGGAGGCTCACAAATCCAGAGGGTTGTGTCTTTTTCCTTTCCCTTTGTGAAGCAGTCACTTCCAACAACTGTGGACTTGTTCTTTAATTTAGGGATTTTTTTTTCCTAATTTTTTTTTTGCTTACAAGCACTGATTTCAAAGAGATGATTTCTGGCTTTTTCTCCTGATAGGTGTTTGACTTTGAATTGACTAAAGATGAGATGGCAACTATTCTCAGCTTTAATAGAAACTGGAGAGCCTGTGAAATGTTTGTGTAAGTGACACTTCCTTTTCTTTAAACTATTAAGTTATCACATAGTTCAGTAAATGAAGCTACAGATGGTAGTCTTGACTGAAATTCAGGATATGCAAAGTCAATTTTCAAAGGAGTCATCTTCTAAATAATTTTCCAGAGTAAGATTTTTTTTTTAAATGTTCATTTTGTGAACCAAAACATGATGAGTATTGAGCAAACTTGATTTTCAGTTCAGTTGCCAAGAAACTGTTTGTAGCTGGAATTGCAACAGGAGGCTTCTTATTTGTAATTTTTTTGTTCATATTGTAGGAGTGAGCATGATGCAGACTTTAAATCTTGATTAGCTTTGCTTGTGGTGTTTTGTCTGAAGTACATTACAAAATCTGTGTTCTTCAGGAGTTGTTGGGAAGGTAGATGAACATTCCAAATATAACATGTGGATTTGCTACTTGGAAGTGTAGATCCAGATATAAAATCTTTTTGGAAGGCTGCAAAAAAGGTCTTCCTGTCAGTAAATAGCAAAATCTTGACTTAGTTGTCTACAAAGCACCTCTAGGTCCCATCACCCAAACAACACAAGGCACTCAACTTTTTTTTGTTTGGAAATGCAGAATGTCACCAAGGAAAAGAGAAGCAGGCTTTGCTTTTATACAGTTAATCTCTCCCCTTGGTGGGTCTTTGAAGTGGTTACAGATGCATACAATGCCTTTGGGATGTGAGATAATCTTTGCTTTTTGATTTCCTCCAGGTGCAAAACTCACAAGGGCTACCCTTTCAATGCAGAATACTGAAGATGGTTCCCTGCCTTTCTCCAGGCTTCCCAGATATGCTTCTGCTGTTGCCTTTGAGTTGTCTGTGTAGCTTTTTCACTGCATCAGACACCCCTCCACACCCCCATTTTTTCCTTTCTTTTCCCCCACAAGGATGCAGTATATGTACTCTGTGACTTTGTGCTGTTTTCTTTTTTGGAAGAAGGAAATGCTGAAATGGTTCTGGAGAGCACACTGTGTGGACTAGTAGATTTTCTTTGCCAAACAGCAAGTCTGGAATTGGTAAGCAGAAAGCATTGAGCAAGTTTGAGCAAGCAGTCACTTTTATTTTGGAAAACTGTGATTTGGAGCTAGTGACTATTGTTTTCTGGAAGGACCAGGATATTGGCAGATATTGCATAATGAGGTTTGCTTTTTTTTTCTTGTTACTTTTGGGGTTGGTTTTGTTTCTTTTTAACACTCCATACCTTTTTATTTTCCCCCTAATTGGAAGTATAAGTTGATTTCTAAGTGATTTCTACCTGGGTAGCTCTTTGAAAAGTGTATAGATCCTGGTTTCTTGGTGATATAAAAGCTGTTTTGCTTATAATAAAATACAGTTTCATTACTGTGTGTAATGAGATGGTTATTTCAGTCATGCTCTAATGGTAGTAATGCTGGAGCAGCTGTATAATATCAGCTGTCTCTAGAGATTACACAAAAGCAAGAAAATTACCATTCCCCACGAAATCATCTGTTGATGTTGACTTCTTGCATGTGCCCTGGGAGCTGCCTGCTGTTCTCATGGCCAGGGAATCTGTTTGTGCCTCTCTTTAAATAGAACTGCTTTGGTTCTGACAAGCAATACAGTCATGTTTAATTCAGCTTTTATCTTACTGAGGTGATAGTGTAGTTTTGCTAGTAGAAAACTCATTCCACTGAAGACTTGAAGACTTTAATAAGCAGTAGAAAACTTTCCCTCTCCAGCAGGGAGCACATGATGCAGGAAGGAATTCTGTGATTGTACAAGATACCATTGGCAAATATAGTAAAAATGGGTTTCCAAGAAAATCCTGTGTAAAACTTTGTTCAGGGAGCACAGGAAAAAAAAGGCTGATACTGAACTTGTGTTTTGTGAGCTGTGTTTGTCCCTTTGTGGTTTTCACAATGCTTGCACATAGTGATTTTAAAGCTGTTGCCACCTGAGAGCTGCTCAAGACTCTTGACAAAATGCATTTGGGCACTGGTAAAAGCAGTGGCTAATGTTGGGGGGCTTTCTTGCATTTTCCTGTGAGTTTTTCAAATGTCTGAGTAGATGTGGGATGTGAGTGCTCCCTCTGAGGTTCTCTCTGAACAGATGGAAAAAGGGAGAGACCAGGGCTGTTAATGCATAATCAATCTAAATGGTAAATGTAGGATTGGGATTCCATAATTGTATAGCAAACCTTAAAGTGAACTTGGCCAGGTTAAAATGTAACATGAAAGCAATTTGATATCAAAGTATTTGTGAAATTGGTGGTTTGTTTTCTTGTTCTGAGCAAAACGAGTCTAAGGAGTCATACTGATTGAAAATTATAAAAAAAAATCTGCTTTCTCAAAGTAATAGTATTTATTAGAAAGAAAAATCTTAAAAGTATTTTTAAAAATCTTTCCAGTAATGCTAAGACCAGAATTAGCATGCAACATGTTTTTGGTCACAATAATTTACAGTAGGCTGAACAGACAAGATTGAGCTAACTTAAAATATGAGGAGGAAAGATTCAGTGTCTGACTTGAAGCAATATGCTTCTCTAATGCTGGTTCTTCTAATATAAATTGATTATAAATCACTTTAAATTCTGGACTTAAAAGCACATACAGAAAGCTCTAGCTCTGCAAGTGTTTTTGGGAATCTCTGATGTGATAAACAAAAGCCCTGAGGCATCTAAAAAGCCAGAAGATGTGATGTTCTTTGCTTAGTCTGAGCTATGACAGAAAACTGTTTGGGGCAATGTTGACTTGCTTGCAAATAACATTTTTGTGATGAGTGTGTTCTGGCAAGAAGTTACATTGAGGGTCAGGGTTTCCAAAATAGTACATCAGGTTCTGTAAGCTTCCTCTGTTTTCATTTCACTGCAGCTTTATGGAAGTTTGAAATGAAATTTTCCATTCTGGAAGTAGGAATTTTACTGGAGGCAGACTGCTCCTCAGCAGAAGGGAGAGCACTGGGGTGGAGTGGCATTGTAACAGGCTTTCTCTGTGTTTCACTGGGTGACTTAGAGGGAAGGAATTTGGAAAGGGTCGTTCTGGGACACAGTGCAGCACTTAGCTGGCAGAGGGCTTGGATCTTGAGGTGTCAGAGTGGGAATAGAGGGAAAGCAGAGGAGCACCTGAGTGCAGGGGTGATGATGCACAAGCTTGAACAGAAAGCAGGCTGTTAGAAAGCTTGGGAAGGGAGTGACAGGAAACCCTTTCACCCTCAATGGTTTTGAATTTGGATTAATGGTTTTGGATTGCTTCTCCAACCATGTGATTAAGGCTGAGATGGAGGAAGAGGCAGTCTGCCTTTAGTCTAGGTTGATCTAGGAATTGTTACCGTAAAATAAATTCTGTTGTACCCCCATGCTTGTGCCACTCTCTCTGCCTACAAGAGCAGAGATTTCCTTTCATCTCCTAAAAGGTAAAGTGGAAAGATCAAAGAGCTCAATATCCGGAGCTCAGCACTGCTGCCAGCTGAGCTCTTCCTGCTGAAGCTGTTCACAGCATTTGTTTTTGTATTCTGATTTGACAGATCTCTGGGTTTCTGATCAAAGCCTTTGTAAGGACAAATACAGTCTTGTAGCTCTTCCAATGAAAAGTTGGTTGTGTTTTGTTTTGTGTTCTTAATTTAAGAACTTGCAGTTCAGCTCCACCTTGTCGGCCTCTTCCTAGACGTTCTGGGGACTCTGCTGCAGCAGCTGAGCTGGTGTGATCCTGTAGCACACCCTGGGAAGAGGATTTCCAGCCTACAGGAAAGATTAAGAGCAGCTAACAGTAAAAACCTTGTCTTTGGATCTGTTAAAAGCACTACTTGCACAAAATCTGTTTCACTTCCAGCTGCACTCACTGCTTCCAATGATGCCAGATTGGCAGGCCTTTATTTCATGTTTAGGAGAAAATGGCTCTCACTGGACAAATCCATTTACTTGGTAGCAAGGAATGATGGTGAACTGATTTATCAGGGAAAATAGGTAGAGAAAATTAGTATTATCTCATTAGAGAAGGCTAGATACTGTTTTTGCAAGGGTTTTTTGTGTAGTAGAGGAGAATACATTAATTAGGAGTTGGCATCTTGCTGGTTGAAGGTAGGACAGCACAGACAGTCTGACAGGCACAGCATGTTTGTTTCAGGTTGCAGTTGATGTTCCTTTGATAAAAAGTAGCTTTATTTCTGGTATTGGAACACAAATACACAGGCCTGCCTGGCTGGAATCACTTTTCAAATGATGCTCTCTAAGTTGGTGTTGCTTCCCTCAGGGAAAAAGGAGAAAGGACCTCTCCTTGCTCAGCTCACAAGACTGCACAAATGCTATGGAATGCACTTGTTTCAGTTTTCATTTGTGAAAACTGGGGCACAGGAAACTCCAGTGTTCAAAATGGGAAAAGAAAATCCTGTCTTTGGATTTTAATCAGTGTTCACTGTGTTGAAGATACAGCTAGAAATTTGGAGTCTCTTGCTTAACTGAGGCACAGAACAGTTACCTTGGGACAAATTATTTTCATTTCAGTCACTTAATACTCCCCTAGTATGTCACCTACAAACTGTGAGTAACTGTGTGTCATCCCTCCCTCTGCCTTGTCCTTGGTTTCTTTAAAAGTACAGAGCCCTGTCTTATTCTGGCAGGACCTTGTTTATTTTAGCTGTGAGGCAGCTCTTAAAACCCTTAAATAGGCCACATTAAAATGCTCTTGCATTTTAACTTGTTCAAGTGCATGGTACAGAACCATGAGTGCAAACAGCTGCAAAACTCCATTTTCCTCCCAAATTCTTAAGGAAAAAAAAAAAATCTGATTGCAAAATCAAACTTTTCTAAACTGAAACGGGCCTGATTACAAGCCAGCTGGTAGTTGCTCATGAGAACAGCTGAACTGAATCAGACTAAGTATCTACATATTGCAGCGTCCTGTCTCCAGCTGTGGTCAAAATAAGTTGCTAAAGATGAGTAAATTGAGCATTGCAGCAGAGTGTTATTTAAATATTCTGACAGCAGCTTGTTCTTTTATCTTTAACAACCACCAGTTAGCTCTTTGTTGTTCAGTTACCTTCTGAATCTGTTAGATTCCAAGGGAATGATGTTTCACACTCACAGTTCAAAGAATTGCCATCTCTTATTTATTTTGGGCTGATTTGCTGATATATTCATTTGATGCTACTGGTTTTTAACCAGTGGAGGAAATAATAACTGGTCTATTTCCAGTTACGCTTTGCAGGTTTGATAAACATCTGGCACAGCTCCTTGTACTGGTGTCAGGTCAAGGAAAACCTTAATTGCCATCTCTATAAATTACTCCAAGACCATTGATTATCCTAATCAGCGTTCTGTAAGTCTTTTTTTTAGTTTCAGAGGAAGGCAAGGAGCAGTCCTTCTTGTGTAGGATTGCATGCAAAAAGTTCATGCAGTAGGTTTGTATCTGACAGTCTTTGGCTTCCCAATCAGTTTTCTTTTGAATAATATGACAGAACTTGAAATTCCAATAGATGGAGAACTTGAGCAGCAATGATCAGCAAAGATTTTGGTTTTTTACCTATTCATTACCTGTGTTGTCCAGTTTTCCCTCCAAAACAGACATAACATTTAACTTTTTTCACCCAGCCCCTTTGGAACTCTTCATGAGGCTTGACTCTACCAGAATGGATGAACTCCACAATAAAAAGCTGAAGTCATGGGACAGTGTGTTGGGATACAAAGACAAAATGCTAAGCTAAGGTGTTTTCATTTTACTGGGCTCAGATAATGTCACTGCTGACTAGGAGTGATGTGTGTGTGGTTTGGTGCAAGAGCACTGCTGCACAGCTGATAGAAACTGAAAATTAACTTGGGCTACTGTAAACCTTTCCCCACAGCTCCTGGCAGCAGGCTCAGGGCTGTGCTTGCTGTGAGGCAGCAACTCTCTTCTAGAAAGGCACATTGTAAATAGGGCTGTGGCTCTGCTGCAAAACAGGGGGGCTTTATTTCCCAGCAACTGACACCACCCAAATTCTTCTCCTTTTACCTTTACTAAAGTCTCTGCAGCTGAAAAAGATCTATTGTCTCTGAAACAAATGCACAATCTCTGGCTTCTAGCTTGTTTTGAATTTTTTACTATTATATGGCTAC
This sequence comes from Arremon aurantiirostris, assembly GCA_035583995.1. Classification (NCBI taxonomy): domain Eukaryota; kingdom Metazoa; phylum Chordata; class Aves; order Passeriformes; family Passerellidae; genus Arremon; species Arremon aurantiirostris. The sequence goes on along the minus strand of JAXCLO010000056.1, from coordinate 68,761,319 downwards.
TGTGATCATCTAGTCTGACTTCCTGCCTACCACAGTCTATAAACATCCTGTAAATAGCTTCAAGTCTGATAGCTGTGATTAAATTGGAATGTGGTTAGAAAATTCCTATGAAGTAGAGAATATTTCAAGACAGGCTGTATGCTTCAGCCTTAAGTGGGGATTTCTGCCACTGCTGTGGATTGACAAGTGACCACAGGCAGCAGAGCACCTTCCACACAATTCACTTTGTAATTACATCTAGGATGGTATCCTGCAACTGGCTTTGTAAATGTAGCATGTTCAGGAGGAGACAAAAAGAGAATGCCCATTTACAGGCACCTTCCTGTCCATATCACTGCAGTATAACTGTTCAGAGTCAATTCCTGATAGATTTTTCAGACCTTTTTCTTTAGAGGAGTTGCTGTGGGAAATCCAGTTTGATGGGATTGGAAAAGCCTGAAGTAGCTCAAAGATATGTCATCCTTTTCTTTATTAACTACAAAGAAAATCAGTTGGAAAAGGATATCCATAAAGTGTATATCCTAGTCCTGAACCTTAATTCCACATTGTCCTTCTCTCTGCATGCAGTGCTGAGCCACATTGTTCTTATCCTGATCTGTAAGAGCCTAAATCAAGTTTTGGGTCAATTGTTAAAGAGCAAGTGTTAATTAACAGACACCTCATTAAAACACCAACATGGCCTGCAGCAGCACTGACTTTTAATTTTTTTTAGCCAGACAACAGCATCCAGAGACATCCTTTGAGTCAAAACACAAGCAAACAGTACCTAGGGAACAGTACAAGAGAGTCAAAATCTGCTGTTGGCTTCTGTGAAGCTGCCCAGCTTTTCTCCTTGCTAAATATGACAGCTGCCAAACAAAATAATTCCTGTGTGTCTCCTTTATCAGACTTTGGATTTTCTAGGAGATTTTCAGTCTCAACTGCAGCCATTCTACTGATAAAAGCAGTATTTATATACTCTTGCAGATACTATAAACCAAACATACAAATCTCCTAGTAGTTTATTAGTTTTTAGCAGTTCATAAATAGGAAACATCATTAAGAAAAGAGCTCCTGAATCATAATTCAGCAGTGTCCACTAAAGAGCTTTCAGTCTGTTACACTGAAATTACTGAACTCAGCATCTCAAGCAGCAGGTCATGTCATTGAGATCTTCTGATGTTAAATGGATTGTCCTGTACTGATAATTAAAAGATAGTAGATGTAGTGACCTTTTGTCTAAAAGTATAACTAATCAGAGAATTTAAATTTTCTCTAAATTTAGTCAGGATTTATAGTTATGACAAAAATGCTTTTCCCTAGTCCCAATTTATGGCTTTATGAAACTTCATTATCATTACTAAATTGAGAGAATATATATTTTGCTGCAACTGAAAATTGTGTTACAAGAGCAGATAAAGGACTGATACAACTGGTTGGTACAAAGGAAGCAAATGTATCCATGTTCAAAGATGACTCTTCAGAATATCTGTGAGTTACCTTCTCCCATTTTTAATACATATTCCCCTTCTATCTATTAATTAATGCACTAAGTATTGCAAATTGCTTGAAATAACAATAAATGGTCTGGATCCCCCAGAGGATCTGAAGCTGATGACTCTGTCAGTCTTCTAAAAAGGGATAGTCCTTGTGATTTTTGCATCTAGAAAAAGAGAGCATGATTAGAACATTTTAAGGATATAGTTGAGAGAAAAGGGTTTTTTTTCCCCTGGTAAAAGAACTGAAACTGGACTACATTAAAAACACATTGTCTGCTTAGTGTATCCTGGGCAGGGAAAGTGAATTCTCTGTAATATTTGCATGTATTAGTGACCTTCTCAAAGGATAATGTATCTTATGCTCAGCTGAAATTGCCAAAGTTCCCTGAGATGTTAAACCTTTCTCTTGGAAACTCCCAAGCCCCCAGGGTGCTGTTAGACAAGGGGGTAACCTGGGAAAACTGAATAAAATGCAGCTCTTGGTGAGTCTGTAACCATTCTGTTATCTAGATAACATTGGCAGGAGTACATAGGCACAGCTCTTCCCTTCAAAAAAACCCTACAACTCTCATTCTTAAAATGGAGTTTATTTACTCTGACTGTCCCTTATGTAAAGGAGCCAAAGAAAACGGAGGGGGGAAATGGCTGCTTATTTATTTTTGGAATTTCCAGCTGATTTTGATTTTCAGACAGCAGTTTGGTATGCATCCAGTACAGGACATCTTAGGAACATTGTGCCTGCAGAAATCCCAGTGTTCCCAACCTGGACAGGATGGGCTCTGATAAACCCAAGGGTGGGATTCCAGCAGATGTGACCAGGTGTTGGCTGAGCCTCCCTCTCTTTTTATTTTTAAGGGGCTATCAGATAGTGTCTGTTTGGAGGATATCTAAGAGATAATCCAATCTATCCAGTGGAAATCCAGCCCTGCTGCAGCCTGCAGCAGGAGGAGGATGAGGAGGTACTCACTGGGTTAACGCACAGATGCGATAGCGCTTCTTGAAACCAAGGAGGGTCTCCATCTCCTCTGCAGTCAGCTCAAAGTCAAACACCTGCATCAAGGTTGCAGACAGCTGGATTAATTCAGTTTGCAGTGAGACAAGGAAGTTTATGTGCAGAAAGAAGAGCAGAAGCAGGCTGAAGCACTAGGAGGTGTGCAGGGGACACCCATGCAGGGAGAGCAGTGAATAAATGTGTAGAGTTACACTGCTGGTGGGCTCTGCCTGCAGCAAAATTGCACCACAAGGTGGAAGAGTTTGGCTCTTACTGATGTGTTCTAACTCCTTACTTTTCAAAGTAACTTTTTGCATTCATAAAGAAGTAATAAGCTATGCGGGATCTGACAAAGGTTTTGGCAGCTCTGAGTTTGAGGGGTGTGGTTTTTACCGTTGGCAGAGCTGGGGTTTTTCCGATGTAGTTCAACACCATTAAGGACTCTGTAAAGTGCCCTCTTACCTTAAAATTTTCTTCAATACGCTGTGGAGTGACAGATTTGGGAATGACACTGACATTTCTTTGGATTTGGAGCCGGATAAGCACCTGCAGGAACACAAAAGGCATTTACAGATGAGAAGTGCTGCCTGTGTTCTGAAAGCTGAAAAGCAAAGGGTCTGCATGGTCACACAGAGCAGCTCTGCTGGTAACCAGAGAGGGCTCACAGAGGAGAAGCACTACCTAAACCCTTCCTAATTACTGCATGAGCTCATTAAATCCTCACCCATCTCTGAGGCTGAGATGACAACAAGGGAGTGCAAGAGTTCAGGATTGGCAGGATGCTGTATGGAGAGGCAGCCAGTGCCAGTGAAAGCCCAAAACCACTGCCAATCTTCTGTCCATCACTAAAACTGAGGTAGAGAGACTATTTTTCTAAAGCATTAAACTGTGTACAGAACACAGCTGGAACTCCATATTATTATTATTCCATAATTCCTCTGTAAGCAGTTACTTTAGCACAAGTGGGAAGAATACATGTCAGCAGGGAAAACAGCTCTGAGCAGTATTAACCTGAGCTGGGGTTTTGTTGTGCTTGAGTGCAATTTCCTTAATTTGAGGATCATCAAGAAGAGAAATATGATCAGGCTTGGACCTGTAAAAATAAAAAAAAAACAGGCTTCAGTAGTAGAATAACCCACTCCCTCTCCCTCAAGCCCTGTATCATAAGAATATTGTTTAAATTATTATAAAGCATAATCTTGCGCTCTTTAATTTAACATCTTGTTACTTCAGTTCCTGCCTTCATTCTTGCCTTTTATAACAAGTGAGCACGTGAGAAGCAGCCTGTAGTTTCTAGTAAAAACAGGTCATATAACACATTTATGTCCAGCCTGAGATCAGGCTGGGAATTTCTTTGATCCGGATCCCAGGAATTTCATCTTGTCCTTTACAAGCACAGCTGCTCTGGCAAAAGCCCTGTCCCAGGTCAGAGAAAGCTATGAGGATGGGAGTAAAAGCAAAATTTCTGCTACTTCCCCATTTACAAACTTAATCCCTTTGTCTCAGCAGGACTGCAAAGTTGCTATTTTCATAAGCATCTGCTGCTTTGGTTTTTTGTTTGGTTTGTTGTGGGTGTTTTATTTTTTTAGTTCAGAAATTCTCCTACATGTTTAATAAGCTCAGCAAAGCTCAGTTAAGAATTCTCTTCTCTGCTTTCATCTACCAATTGATCATTTTTCTTCAAAATATGAAACTAGTGGACTGAATATTGCAATAAGTGTGAGGTTTCTGTGGGTGTGATTTTTAATTAATTAGTGAGTCTTTTTCTAATTACAGTAGTTTTTCTCAGAGGTTTCATTCTAAGACTGGTTTACTGCGTTGACTCCAATCTACATCTAAGAAAGAAATATCACAAAACATTCTTACCCTGGCCAGCTGGGTGCTCCAAGGGGACAATATGCAGTGACAGAGATCCCTTTGGCTTGGCAAAACTTAATCAGCTCTTCCTGAGGAAGATAGGGGTGGCTCTCAATCTCAAAAAAAAAGAAAAAAAATTATCTTTCACCTCTCAAAAGCAGAAGGTACTTCAACGTTTAGCATCACTGTGCCACATCAGCTTTGAAAATGTGATTCTTTTTGCGGGTGTGGGGTTTTTAAGGGACTTTTAAGAGATGTTCCATCCAGTGCAACAGCCCAGACAGGTGTGGTGTCAGTGCTGAGGAGCTGCAGGACAATTTACCTGGTTGTTTGCAGGTTTGTGTCTTAAGCCTGGTTTGCCCAGGAGCTGATTGATCTGGTTTTGGTTGAAGTTGGAGACTCCAATAGCCCTCACCATGCCCACATCCACGAGCTCCTCCATAGCCTAGAAACACCACAGAACCACACTTCCTAGTAAATTCTTTCATTTTTATATGGAAAAAATGCCCACACAAAAACTGGAGTGGTAAAAATCTTCCTGTGCTGTGAGAACAGTGCCTGAACAGTGGGGCTCTGGTCAGACTCAGATCTCACATTCTGTGTCACCATACAGATACATAACAGCAATATTCACACAACCCCTAAACTATTATTATTATTATTGTTGTTGTTATTTCAGTAAAATATGACTATTTTGAAATATCCCCAAGCAGACCTTCAGACAGATGGGAGAGATTCTTCTAGAGTAATTCCTCAGCTAACCAAATAACCATCCCATAATAAAAAGCACCTTCTTTGGGACAGAGCAGCTCAACAAGGAGCTGTCACAAGACATCTGGAACAGGATGGATACTGGTGATCAACGCTGATTAATTTCCCACGAGAGATGTACCATTTAGCAGTTGAATTATAGGATAAGCAGCACTGTGTTCCCCCTCCATCACCTATTTTCTTTCACACTAATGAGCAATAAAAGAGCCAGACAGCCCTAATTAGATTGTCACATCCAGCAGAAAAGAAATGGGAAAATAATCTGCTAGCAGCCTTTAGAGCAGAAGATACCCTTGTTCCAAAGCAGAAATAATTTTAAAATTGCTGTCATAAGCAGCAGCCTGAAATATCCACTTTTTTCCCTCAAATGAACAACAAAAATGTGCCTTATTCTTCACCTGACAGAAGGCAAAAAGCACCAGTGATTTTTTGTGACTCTGGTGAGTTTTTTACCTGCTTTTGGCCTGGCTGTGCTGAGCACACGGGAGTGGAAGGGAAAGGAAGCCCAAAGCTTCAGCCAAGCAGGAATTGGAATTCACGCCCAAGCCTGGCCTCCCATGCAGCACACAGAGCTTAGCAAAGGACTTTGGCCAAGTCCCACTCCTTCCAGAGACAGAAATTTGGGTGCTGTGGTACATTGGCACAGGCATGTTGGTTTTGCTGGGGTCTGGACAGCTCAGGTGCAACAAGAGATAAGCATGGCTACAACTAAAGCCACCAAAAACTGCCCAGAGTGGGGTAGGGATGAGAGCAACAGCCTTTCTTAGCTCAAGCCACTGCAGGGTACACACACAGTCAAAGATTTCCTCTTGTCATGCCAACCCAGCCATTTCAGTAAGCAGTAGATATAAAAATACCTAAATTTTGGCACAGTGACACAAAAAGGAGCCCAAGGACGCAGAAAAATCAGCAATCTCAAATACTTGATGTTAGAAATTCTCTCAGAACAATTCCCACAGTGGAAAGCTTAGAGTTTTCAGGCTGTTATTTCAAACTAGCAAGATATTTTTGGCCTGTAAATGAATGTACCTCCCACGTATCCAGAAAATCTGTGTCGCTGGGAATGATCATTCCGTTTCCATCTGCAGGAAATAGCTCCTCTCCTGCCTAGCAGCACAAAAGGAAAAGCAACATGAAGGTCAGCTGAATTATAAATACTTCAAGAAATCATTTAGAAATTTGGGCAAGCGAGTGGAGCTGGAGACACTGAGCTGGATATCCTGAGTTATGTTTGTGGTGGGGTGAGACATGGCTGAAAGGACCAGCCTGTATCAACGGAGAAATCCTCAGGAAAATCTGTCCCTTGGGACTCTGTCCTGCAGGCACTTCTGTGTGCCTCAGGCTGGGAGAAGGCCAGGGAGGTGGCACAGTAGATAAACCCAGGATTTATTTAACCTGGGGGTAGAGAGAGAAGAGAAAAATCTCTTTGGAACTAAGTAGTTCACATGTTTGATTCTTGATAAGGAAATGGCAGCCAAACACTATAAGAGGAATGTGATCTGGATGGGAATTTGATCCATGAGTTGAAACTGCAGTGCAGAGGAAAATAAGGTGGTTTTTGTGCTACAAAACCGACCTAGTTTAGGCAGCCATGACCTTTCCTTTCCTCCTGGGCTCTCCCTGCAGAAATTTATCATTATGTCCTAATGAGATTTACCAACACTCCTCGTTGAAGAAGACTGAAGAGATGTCTGGTCCCAAAGGCAAAAGGGGCAGAGCCCTGACAGATGGATCCCAGGACTTAGAGCTGCAATACCTTGAATCCCATGGGGCAGTGCATCAGGTAGAGATCCAGATAATCCAGCTGGAGGGCAGCAAGTGTTTTCTGGCACGCCTCCTTCACCAGGGACCTCTCATGGAAGGTGGACCACAGCTGTGGGGAAGCACAAACCTGGGAGCTGCTCTGCTGCCCTCACAGTGCCAGAGCATCCCTGGCAGGCAAACACAGGGCACAGAGGCAGCTCAGGGTGTGTGTGGCACAGCTTCTCACCTTGAGGAGGTGCCACTTGAGGCACCTCAATTTATTTGCGGCACTGTTAAGTAACTAAAATGAGAATGGGATACTCTGAAATTCCATCAATTATAGCAACGATTAAAACAAAGAAAATAAGTGAACCTGGTGAAAATCGACCCGCCAGCTTCCAGCAGATAGAAGTTACTTTATTTTTCCTACCATTGTTGCTGGGGGAAAAAACAAAACAAAGCATAACATACAGGAGCTGACAGGCTGAGGCCGGCAGCGCAGCAGGAGTGACCACAAAAACAATAGCCCTGCTTCCTATCCCAGAGGCCACCAGGAGCACGGCCTCAGTTCCTGTCTCCATGGCTGACAATGGACATGCACTACAAAAAAACCCCTCTCAAACCCAGCCTTTTGTTTCTCAGGGGGTGACCTATTCCTTCCCCTCACCATCCACTGATTGCTCTGCCCTGACAGAGAGGAGGTAATTCCCAGCTTCATCCCTGGTGTTGGGATGACCCTGAGGTGTTAAAAAGTCTCTTTTTCCCAGCCCCAAGACTGAAGAAGACAGAATTCCTGGGCTCTCATTCTCAAGGTTGTTTCTTTTCTCTTATCTAATACATTCCTTTTCTGACCTGCTGAGATCTGTCCAGCAGGTTGGGTTGTGGCACAGTGACTGCCCTTGGGGTGGTTTTAGCTTTTTATACTAAGAAGTACATGTACTTTATTTATAATAATTTTCCAATAGCTATCACCTATGTTAAACAGTCTGTCTCTGCTGTAAACCAATCCAGAAGTGTCACCATCACAGCAGAAGATGGAGGACAAGAAGAAAGAGAAGGACAGAGCACACCCAGATTCCTCCATCTTGCCTCCTGAACCCTCATTCTAAAAAACCCCAAAATTCTACTTTTTCACCCTGTGACAAATTAACTATCATTCTACTCAAACCCTTGTGGCTTGTAACTCCTCACACAAAGTTGGTAACCGTTTCCATGGGTTAAAATCAAAGGCACAGGTGTTTGTGACTCCGTGCCAAGGTCTCTGAGCCCCCTGCCAGGGTCTCGACTCCTCCAGGGCAGCCAGAGGAATGTCCTGGGTTCCAACACATCCCATGGCACTTTCCGTGGTGGGACTCTGAGCTTGGCCCCATGTCAGACACACCTTGCTGACCACGAAGAGCTCCTCTCTCCTCACCGCGCCCTGCTCCATTTTGTGCCGCAGCGCGTCCCCGATCTCGCTCTCGTTCTGGTACATGTGGGCACAGTCCAGGTGCCGGTACCCCACGTCGATGGCAAACTCCACTGCATCCCTGGCTGCCCCCTGCAGAGACTGAAACCACAAGAGAAAACAGTGATTTGCTAAATAGCAAATTAAGAGTTTTGCAATTCTGAAAATCTGGCAATTTTAAGCCCCCGGAATAACGAGATATTCAAACTGTGGGTTATTTGTTTGTTTGTTGTTTTTTTGAGGTTTTTTTTGTTGGGGTTAGGATTGAAGGTATTTGAGATTATACTTTCCATCTAGATTTAGGTGTTTATTATTATTATTTATCTATTTAGCTTTAGGTGTTTATTGTTTTTATTTATGTTATAGTCTCACCGTAGTGAGTTCTGTAGTCTTTTATTTGCAAGGCACAAAATGGCTTGCCAATGGCTTGCTGTTTCTTATTACAAGGTCTTTTAGGACTAAACTATCTAATCAAGAAATGATACCTCAATTATTTTCTTTTTTAACCTAATAACTGTTTCCTCGAAGTCAGCACTGTGGACTTTTCTGTTCAATTACAAAATATCACCCAAACCCATGAAGAAGAAGGAAGAAGAAGGTAAAGAAGAACAACCTGGTCCTGCCCTAAAACTTCCATCTTGCTTCATATTTACTTCTATATTCTAAAACCCCAAACTCTAAGTTTCCCACCCTGTGATATTACACACTTCTAACCAGCTACACACCCATAATCCCAGTGCTATCAATCAATTTTGGAAACCTTCTCCACAGCCTCAGGTCAAATGCAGTGTTCTCTTGCAAGTCTGTGCCTTTAAGCACTGAAAGTTTAAAATTCTCAGCATTTAGGGTTCCAACAGCAGCCTGGATCTGGCTTTCATTAGTTTTGTGAGATCAAATGGCAAAGGAAGGCACTGATGAGGTGCCTGAGCCGATCCACCCTTTTCTAAGTATTGGAAGTTCACCTTGGGACACGAGGCTGCCTTGAAATAAATTCTAATTTCCCCAGAAATTAAAAGCAACTTTAGTGTGACATAGTGGTGACATGAGGAAACCAATCACCTCTGGAATGTGCCCTGGCCCTGCACAAAAACAACCCAGCTCTTGTTGACACGGGACAGGGAGGCGAGGGGACTCAAAACACTACACACAGTGCCACCTCCTGGGTAAAACACACACTCGGTGCTGGATAGCAAAACAAACCACTTCAGATTCTTGGCTTGGAGACACCACTGAGCTGTTTGATGACTGAATCCAGAAAATGGCATCCCAAACAGAAACAGGATTCAAAACCATGACCACCTCCTGTGGTTATTAATTGTTGCAGTGCTGTGGGTGTCTCTAGGATGAGGTGAGAGATTATTCTGACTTCATATTTTTTAGAAGGCTGATTATTATATTATATTATATTATATTATATTATATTATATTATATTATATTATATTATATTATATTATA
>JAXCLO010000056.1:68730250-68747126 GCA_035583995.1 Arremon aurantiirostris | reverse complement strand
CTTTGCCCCCTGCATTCCCAGAGGAGCAGCTTTCTGCTGCCCTGCATTGCCAGAGGGAGCCCAGGCCCATCTCCAGCACTATTCCATTTGTATTTTTAATTTTCTTGCTAAAGAACTGTTATTCCTATCCCCATATCTTTGCCTGAGAGCCTCTTAGTTTCAAAAATTACAATAATTCAGAGGGAGTGGGTTTACATTTTCCATTTCAAGGAGGCCTCCTGCCTTCCTTAACAAAAACCTGTCTTTTCAAACCAAGACCCCATGGTTATCTTAGAGATAAACATCAACAGCAGCTTTACCCTGAACACTTGACCCGCATTCAGTGTTTAGGAAGAATAGATCAAGAATAAACCACAAGATTGATTTTAAGGGATGTATCCCATAATATTTTATTCTGAAAAAACCACTGATTACTCTTCATTGGAATTAAATAGGGATTTTTTCCACTGATTGAAAAGATTCTTAAATAAATCTATGTAGTTGTTTCCTTGATGGGTGACATCCCTGGAAGGTTATGATGTATTTAAGGCATTTTTCATAAGCATAAGTTTTTAAATTTCAAGTTATGGCTAATTAGAAATGTCAGTCTCTTATCCAATTAACTTCTCAGTTCAGCTAAGAAAAATGCAGCTTTTTTCAGCTCCTTCACAGAGGCCAAGTGCTGGAAAAGCAAACAGAAACTTTGTTTCTCACTCACCCATTGCAAGATGCTTTAGAAAGGTTGCAATGCATTCCTGAAGGTGAACAGGCTGAAAATTCCTCATCCTGATGGCAAATAATACACTGGGATTTTTTTCCCCACAGAATAAATAATACAAATATAGACCTGACCAGATTAATGGACCTTGCTAATACAGTGAAATAATTACCTGCTAAACCATGAAAGAGTAATTTCACAGCTATGCTCTAAGATTTTTCAGTTTACCTTCAGGAAATGGACATGATTTGTGAACTTTACAAAAATTAGGTTATACATAGATGGCAGTATATCTATATTAGTTTTATAGTCTAATATAATTTATGTAATTTTAATATAATTTCATAATTGCTCAATCTCACAAAAACAGCACTTTTGTAAAGATACAGTCATAGGGTGCATCCAGATCCCAAACTGCTGGGATCCTCAATCCAAGAGGATCAGCAAGGGTGTTTTAAAAGCCACACAACCAAAAATCCAAAAATTCAAGCACATCAAGATATCTCACTTCCCTCATCACTGAGTATGGCCTGTATCGTGCAAAATCACTACCCAGCTTCAGAATCTCTGCTGCTCTGAATATTTTCCTCTACAGGAAAGAAAATGCATCTAAAAGCCTGATAAGCCTGTTGAAATAATAATCACCTGCACAAATTTAAACAGCCTAATCTTGGGAATCAGAACTGCTCCAAAAGCTCCTGATTTAAAACAGCTCTCAGCACATCTCAGCCCCTGCAGTGAATCATTTTCAGGGAGGTTTTAAGGAGTGTGTACCGCAAGGTTCTGATCCTTCCCCCGGTTGTTTCTGGGGTGATTTTTGGGGTCTCCTGCCCAGCTTGCCAGCCTCTAACATGGTGCTAAAAGGACAAAGTAAATCTCAAGCTCTTGCTGGCTCTGTATGGCTCCCAGGGCTCTCCAGACATAGCACACACCTCCCTGGAGTATCACACAGGATTTCAGGGCAAACACTTCCCCTGGAATGGATCCAGGCATCAGCACTAGGGAAAATAAGGCAGCAGAGACAAGGACTAACTTCACCATCTTTTAAAGAGGAAATTAACATGTATAGTCACATAAATATATTTTTAAATAAAACAAACCACAAAAGAAAAGTTCTCTAGTTGCAACAGTTCCTAGATCCTTTCTCATCCTTTCTCTAGCTGAGTGTCTGCTGCACTTTTTTCTCAAAATGTGAAGTCTGAGGTGCAGGCTGAGTGCAGAATGTCTCTCCTGTGAAACATTTGAGCATGTCCTCACTGGCACAGAGGTGCTGAGCTCCAGGGACAGTGCACAGCTGTCAGAGACACCCTGATTGTCCTGGCCAGGGCTGCTGAGGGTGCTTCTTCATGTAAAACAAGAGATAGGCTGTTTCTCTCCTGTGGAGGCAAAGAGAAAGCACATCACAAGGCATGTTTGAAAAATCTAGGTAACATCCCAGAATTGCTCCTGCTCAGCTTCCTGAGCTTTAGGTCAACTAAGCTGGTCCTCCCCAGTGTTCCCAAGATTTGCTGGTTTATAGGAGAGATTATCTCCCTCCTGTAAGCTCATTTTCTTACAATGCATCAGAACAAAAAGCGTGGAGAAATCCTGGCTGCACATCTCCTGCATCCCCTCTACACCCCAGGCAATGTTCCCAGACCAGTTTGTCTCCCCTCTCTTTGCTACCCTCATTCCAATGTCTAGAGCAGCATTAGGAAAAATCAGGGTTACATTTGCATACCAGTAGAGGTTGGAACGTCCATAGGTGCATTTAACATCATCCCACGACACCTAGAGAAGAAAAACACACAGGAGGAGGCTGGTAAAAACTCTTAGGAGATGGAAAAATTCTGATACCATCCCAGGAATTCTCATAGGAGTGGTTTAAGTGGCACTTCCAGGAACTAAACAACTTTCAATAAATCGGTTTATTGCTTTTACTCTTGGAGGAAAAACAGTTCTGAATGTACACTGTCATCACATCCCTCTTCACAGAGAAAAGCAAGGCACAATTCTCCCCAAGAATGTGAAACCCAGAAATATTCTCTGAACCTCAGAGGAAGGAAAAACAATTCTTATCATTTGCTGTGCCTATGTTTGTGCCAAAGCAGAATGCAATATGGAGATTGTTTACCCAAAGTGAAGGGGTTTTGTTCCCTTGGCCTATCCAGGGCCAGGTGTGTGTGAGTCGGGACTGTCAGTGGACAGTCACGACACTCAGGCAGTTGAGTGCTTGGCAGATTAGATGTAATGCAACAGAGTGTAATATAATACAGAATAATGTAGTATAATAAAGTAATTAATTAGCGTTCTGATAAGATAGAGTCCTCCTCGTCATTCTCTCCCCCTCATAAGGGGCAAAAATATCATCAATAGTATACATTAAAAAGATGTAGGGTGCATCAAGTAGGATATTCAGCAAAAAATCCTGAATATTCTGCAATATTCAGAATGCTTCTGCGTCCTGCAATGCACAAAACTATCAGTGCAATTCTCACCCGATTGGCGGGAGGAATGATGAGCAGGACTCCATGATATCAGAAGGCTAATTAATTATCATATCATATCATATCATATCATATCATCATACTATCGTATATATTAGTATATTATAGTATATTATATATTATATGTTATATATTACATTATGTTATATGCTATATTATTCATATATTATATTATTATGATATGATATGATATGATATGATATTATATATTACTCTATAGTATACCATAGTATATTATAGAATATTATATTATATACTATATACTACATATTATATTATGTTATATTATTTATATATTATTTACATTATATATTGGATTATATATTATATTTATATTCTATATATGATGCTATAATATATTTTATATTATATTATATTATGTTATATTATGTTATGTTATACGATATGATATTGTATGATATGATGATATGATACGATATGATATGATATATGATATGATTCTATACTATATTACACTATATTACTCTACATCTAAACTGAAATTGCACAAGCACCCAACTCAACTCCACTGCCCAAAATCTTGTGACTGTCTCCTGACCAACATTCTGGACACACACACTTGGTCCTGTCAGCCAAGGAAACAAAACCCCATCACTGTGGGTAAACAATCTCCACATTGCATTCTACTTTGGCACAACACAGGAGCAGCAAATGAGATGAGAACTGCTTTGATCATTCTTTTCTCTGCTTCTTTCAGGTTCAGAGAATGTGAATCCCACACAAAACAGAACCTGAGGCCTTGTTTGGTGCAGAAGTGAGAGTCACTCTGCCCTCAGCCCAGAGCATCCTGTAGCAAAGGAGGACAGAGCTCTGCAGCCTCAGTTTCCTTTCCTGGTTCTCTCTAATCAGTCAGACTGGATGAGAGCTGGAGGGGTGTCCAGGAAGGCACAAAGGGAAGGTGGGTGGGTCTGCTCACCTGGCAAACCTCGGAATCGTTGAAGCAATACCATTTACAGTCTGTGAGGCTCCGGATGTAGGCACAGTAATGGCCACAGCTGGCAGATCCTGAGTGAGCCACCACAGCAAAGAGCTCATAGTACCAGGTAGCCTGCAAGAGACACAAAGAGACACTTCCAGTGCAGCAATTCCCATCTGCCATGGACTGTAGGGAAGCAGCAGCCAGGGCAGCCAGGATGTGCATTTTGTCAAAGAGGTTCACCACAGCCAACCTGCAGAGGTGACTTCTGCTGTTGCCACACTCCCCCTTGTTATTTCCCAGGAAGAGAAACAGACCCACAGTGGGGCAGATCCATCTCAGCTGCCTAGCAAAGCTGTTGTGGCCAACAGTGCCAAACTCTGTGGCCAAAAATATCAATAATACTGCATGGGAAATAGCAAGAACAGAGTTCTCCTGTTTTGGACAGGTGAGATCTGCAAAGCCTGGCTTTTGTCCTTAAAGCAGGAAACTCCAGTTATGGGGCCTTTGGTGATTTAATCTGAGCACAAACTGTTGAATAATGGCTGAATCAGTTAAAACTATGGGATGTGAGACAACACCAGGCACAGGCAAAGTTTGAGACACAAATTTTTAAGACAGGCACTTTGAACTGAGACAAGTATTGGTGTGATGTCTTATGTTTTTATGAGAAAGGAGCAGAGAGGAGAAGAAAATATTTCTTCTTTGAACAGGAGTATCTCACCTTTTCACTGTCATCTGCTTGGCACTGACTCTCTGCCAAGACTTGCCTGAGATCAAGCTCTTGTGGGAATGGCAGGGAGTGGCTCAGCTTGTGCGTGCGAGAGGATCTCTCAAAGCAGAAGCGCTTCAGGTGCAAGGCCAGGGTCTGTGGCAGATGGACGAGCTTCATGCTCTGGAAAGAACCAATAATGCAGCTAAAAACTGGGCCAAACCCTGGGGAAGGTGGGGTGCAAACAGCCACTGCCACCCAGTGTGTGCAGAATGGAGAACAGCCAGTGCTCCAGTAAATATTTGCTAATTCCCAGGGACAGCAGACGCCAAACCTTGGTAGCCCATCTGCACACAAAACAGAGCCGTGATAGCCAAGTTTCTCAGCTTCAGTGTCATCAGCACCCAGCCTTGGGTGTCTCATGTGCTCTCCTAGCCCCATGCTGGTAGCACTAGAGGCAAATCAACCTCCTGAGACATCAGAGCACAGGACCTCCTTCCTAATAGGAGGAAAGGTGTCGGTGGTTTGTATTTCACTGACACTGCCGTGCTGGCAAATCTGAGCTGTTGATCTCTTCTTAAACTTGCTATGGTTGAGTCCTTTCCCCACCCTCCCCAGTCCTCAAGGGAGTTCTGGGTATGAGACATGGGGAAATAATTCTCCCATTACCTGTAGAAACGGTGTTTTCCTCCCACACTGTTGACAGAAACACATGTTCTGTCCAGTCAGCTCCTCCGGATGGAAGAAGTATTGCAGACAGTCCTCCTAAGAAAACAGAGACTTCTTTCAACTGAATTCCTTCAGCTGGATTTTTATTTCTACATTATTTCAGGGGGCCCAAGCAAACAGCAAAGTTACAGAAGGCATGTTTTATTCAAAGGACAAAAGACTGCAGCCTGAAACAAAAGGTGCCTCATTTCTCCCAGCTGCTGCTGTGACTATAAAAGTTGGGGAGAAAAGGGGTGCACAAATTCCACAAAGAAGGTATTGATGTATAAATGTCTTTTATACCTACTTCAAAGCCTTAGAGGTTTTCAAAGCAGCTCCTTCATGCTGAAACACTATAAAGTGGTCAGAATCTATGAGGTCCAGTGGTCCACTGGCATTTGAAAAATCCACTATGAACAGAATCATCTCCTAAGGAAAAAGTGCTGCTGCTAAACTTACCAGAGACTTCAGCCTGTGAGAATTGGCATCCAGCACTGGGAGTGGAAGGGTTAACATGGTGCTTTTGCTCTTTACTTCAAAAGAGCATTTCTGACAGGCCACATGCTCCTGTATGCAGATTGTATACAAATCTCGCAGCTCTTTAACCTGGAGGGGTGAAAAAAAAGCCAAAACAAAGTTTATGAAGAAGAGGACAGCTGAGCTGCTTCCCTGTATGTGGGAAAGCCCCTGTGGTCACACATTTCAAGCAAGGTTATTATTCCTTTGAGGTTGGAACGAAGATGTGACAATGACTTATGTGGACAGGGTACTTCCCACAATTTAAAGGAGAACAACTCCTTCCCCTCATTCCCTAACAGAGGGGAAAGACACAGCCTGTAAGATCAGAGAGTTAAATATCTGCTTTCATGCAGAATTGTTCTGTTTTGCTTGAAACTGCAACAGGAGCCTGTCTTCTGTACTAATAACACTGTGACAGTCAGGGAAGAGTCACTTTTCCCAGTCCCATGGGAAGAGCTGTTACATTCATCACAACCTATCAATGACTAATTAGAGTGAAATGCACGTGGCTGACTTCAAAGGATGGAAAATCTGTGTCAAGGTATACCAATAAATGTTTACAGAAATTTGGGGGAAAAAAGAAATTAAATATAACTAAATAAAATGCTGCAAAAAGATCAATGTTTTAGTTATTAATCAGCTCTCCCATTAGAATGGACACTGGCATGGCCTGAAAGCAGGATGAGCAAAACTTAACTGTGATTCAAAATGTCAAATCTTATGAAACAAAGATTCTCTGTCCCATTTGAAAGATGCAATGAAAGAAGAGATAATTTTAAAACTTTAACTTAGGACAATTGCCAGTGAATGGGATCCTTCAGGGAGCAGAGGAAACCACACATGATCAGGGGCAAAGGTTCATTTCAGTCACCATCCTTACCAGCTCTGGCTTTTTCATCTGCTTCTTTAACAAGTTCCAGAGAGTCAGAAAGAGCTGAGCAGCATCGTGCTGCACAAATACTGCAGGAGCAGAAAACACAACTCAGTCAGTATCATGAACAGCACCAAGCACAGATTTCCCACAAATGGCAAAGGGGGATTTTTTTGTCCCCTCTCAGACCCAGATTCTTGTCCCTTGCTGGGGACAGAATCTTAGACTGGGCACCAGCTCCATGTGGCCTGAGCAGGCAGTGGGAGAAGACAGGAGGGCTTGTAGCACCCAGTGCAAAAATCTTGTCACCAGATGCAGGGACAAGAGGATGCTCAATACCTACTAGAGAAAGCTTTGGGTTGGAATGAGCCCTAAATTTCATATGGTTCCATTCCCCCCACCATGGGCAAAGACACCTTCCAGCAAACGCCTTCCAATCTGGCCTTGAATACTGGCAGGGATGCAGCACCCACAGTGGACATCCTGCATCAGTGCCTCACCACTCCCACAGTAAAAAATTTCTTCCCAATATTCAATCTAAACCAGCTCTCCATTCCAAGCCAGAACCCCTTGTCTTATCACTTCTGTCACATGTCCTACCATGCCCTTGTAAACAGGCCCCTTTGAATCCTCCTCAGAAACAATACAGGGAAGTTTCTGTTCTCTTTTTCACCTTTATTACTCCACAGACCTGTTTTTCCCATCCCCTCATACCCCAGGAAGACAAAAATGCTCCTGAGTGCTGAGATTAAAATGACGGCAGGGCGTACCCACATGTCTCACACACAGATAAGATAAACCTCTTGATCTCTCTCTCTCTCTCTAACTGGAAGAGAGATGGCTGACTGCAAAGCCACTCGGAGTAAGGGGGAAAATGATGCAAACAGGGATACTGAGTTTGTCTTGTGTTCCTCTTTCATAAAGGTCAGGGCACGTCCCTTTTCAGTTCTGAAAACTCCTGTTTGGGCTTTTATATGGCAAAGATAAGGGCATTTATTGTACACATAGACTCTTGGCATCCCACTGTCACTGGTCACTCGTGCATTACAAACCCCTCTCTTTTAGAACTTTGGCCAGCTGGGAGATTTATCCTGCAAATCCTTCTCTCTGCCCCTACAAGAAGGTGCAGGAGGGGGATTTGTGCAAACCCATTCTCTTTTCCACACCATCCCTTTCTTCTAATAAGTAAAGCAGCTATTTCACTATCATGATAAAGTATAGCAAAACAAATCAAACTATCAACTGTCCTCTCTACCCTGCACAGCATCCGTAGCTGAATTTTCTAGCAGCCTGATAGTCCTCCCACCCTCTGGATATCAGCAAATACATCCAGCAGGGTTGTTTTTTTATCTCTCTTCAGTAAGACACAGCATTGCACTCAGCTGGGAGGCAGCTACAAGGAGCCCTGTGTCACTGTGAACCTAACTCCTGGCATTTCTGCATTCCTGGAGGAGATGTTGGGGTCTGGGCTGCTTGAAAGTGCTGGATAAATGCAGACAGAGGTGGGCATGATGAGCAGGGCTCCTTACACTCCACTCTGTGCTCTGAAAGGCAGCAAGCCAGCTCTGTGGGGCCCACAGCTTTGCACTTGCCACTCTGCATCTTCTCCAGCAGCAGGAGCATCTGGTACGGGACATTGCTCCTCCTCTGGGCAGGGGAGGCTGGCACCGTGATCCTGGAAGGGGGAGAAGAAACACCAGAGGTGATCAGAGGCTCAGTGGAGAAATGTCACACATCACACCTGAAGGAGCACAGGTCAGCAGCAGGGACAGCAGCTCAGGAGGGACCAGAATGGGAACGTTTCCAGCAAAAGAAGGGAAAAGGGAAAGGGAATCCTGCAGCGCAGGCTGACAGCTCTAAAGTAAAAGGCCAAAATTTTAAGTTGGCTTGCTCCTGAATAAGAGACAAGCCACGCAGGACCTCAAGTGCTTTCTGGTCTCTAGAAATAACAGTAATTACAGCCAATTCCAGACCTTTTTTACTTCCCACACATTGATGTCCTCACTCTCAACACGCCCTCAGAATTTCACAGGCACATATATCATAATGCTCCTATTTCAGCTATATGCCAACAAAGCATCTTAAATCTCCCTAAATTTACTGTGGCCCACAGGTTTTTCTTTCTTCAAATAAGCATGGTAACCTAGCATCTACATTATTTAGCTTTGCCCATTGATGACACTTATCATTTCTGCATGTCTGAAATTTGTCTTCTCTCCTCTGCTCAGCAGTGAGCATGGAAGAAAGGAGTGAATAGGAATGATCCACTTAGATTACTAAATCTGCAGTGGAGTGAGTAAACTGAAAACTAATCAAACCAGTTATTAGTGTGGTCAGTAGGGAGACAGGAGCCCAAATCCTCCTCAAAACACACAGGGACAACAGTCAAGTAAAACAAAGTAATGCTGAATGTTCATGATCTGCAGCAACACTTCTCTGTCAGGGGTTAGCCAGGGCAGTCTCAGGGCCCAGAGGCCAGGGATTAGGGTATGTTTGTGTTTACATGCTTCAAGTGACAAAATGAATAGTGGATGTGGATACACATGACACATCTTTTGTTATAAGGCCAGTGAGTAAACCTGGAATAAAATTATATATATTATATATATGAAATTACATATATGTTATATATATATATATATATATATATATATGTGTGTGTGTGTGTGTGTGTGTGTGTTTATAAATATAATATTATATAGAATATAGAAATATATATATTTTTATATTTATATAATAATTTACACATAATTATATATTTCTATAAATATAAATTTATAAATCATAATTATAATTGATATAATTATATAATTTAGTCATAAAATATTGTTTTAGTAATAATTAATTTATTCATTACTAATTTATTAATATATTATCTATTTTATTATATTTTTATAATTACACATTTATATAAATTATTATGTAGCTATATATAATGTATATTTATATATTCTATATAATATATATGGAATATAATTATACATTATATATGTTTGTTATATATATTATAATATATTATATTTCTATAATATATAAATATATTCAATAAATATAATTACTATATATATATTTATTATATATAAAATTATTCATATCCTGTTAGGGAAAAACAAGCCATAAAGACTCAGTTCAGGACATGAACCAGAGATGATTTACAAGTCTGAACTTGTAAATAACTTGTAAAACTTGAACTTATACCGCAGCTTCTACCAGGGCCTGTCAGTGCATGACAGACACCACAAGGCAGAGACCTTGCTGAGGGACCAAAAGCATCCTGATAGCCCCTCAGTGATGCAGTGATGCCTTCAAAAGCACATCCCATAGAAAAGGAGGAGTGGAGACGGGAGTGCAGCAATGGAATCCCAGGGAGGTGAGACAGGAGGTACCTCCGGAGTATCCTTGTGAAGTGGATGTTCATGAGGAACACCTGGAGCAGGGAGTTGAGGCAGCAGCTCTGCCCAAGGTTGTACAGTCCAATAGCTTCTGCAGGGGAGAAAGAGGCAAAGTGAGGCCTGGGACAGGCACAAGAAAGGAAAGTGAAAGTTATTTGAAAGTAGCAAACTCTTCTTCATTCAGTCCTTCAGTGCATAGGCTCAGCATCTTGGTCAGACCTGATAAAGTGTTCAATCTATTCTTCTGCTCCTCAAGCAGGTAACATTTTGTTTTGTTTGGCAACTGATGGAAAAAATACAAGTATACCCCGCTAATGATTCTCATATTTCTCCCAGTTCCTCTATTGTCCTCTCATAACACACCTAAACATAAAATAGAACAACAGGAGGCAAAGACTGCCTGTATGAGGAGAATAACCTCATACAGACATGGCTTAATAATGCCTCATAATCCATGGCTTAGCAAATCCAGCAATGCTGGCTGTGTTTGGAGAGAGACAGAGCCAGCAGCTAGGCACTTTTGGCTGCAATGGCCAATTTGAGGACTTAAATACAGAAAAAGCTCAGAGATCTTCATGAATTCCTTTTTAAAAAAACTCAAAATAGTTACTTGGCAAGACAAAATGAGAATTATCTGTACTATATTCTTCAGTGAAGAGATAAGGAATAGGAGAAAATTAAGCCTATGGACAGGGA
Source organism: Arremon aurantiirostris (assembly GCA_035583995.1). NCBI lineage: Eukaryota > Metazoa > Chordata > Aves > Passeriformes > Passerellidae > Arremon > Arremon aurantiirostris. The sequence goes on along the minus strand of JAXCLO010000056.1, from coordinate 68,736,108 downwards.
AGGGAACAGCAGGCATGAGAAATAGAAAATATGACAGTGAAGAATAGGCAAAACATTATTACCATTTTTTAAGTCTGCCAGACCAAAGACTGATATCAACTTCTGGTTTTTGGCCTTCACCTCTTTGGTTTCCTCTTTCTTATTCTGCACTTCAATTTCTGCCTCCATGACCTCTCTTGGTGCCACCTCTGGTTTCTCTCTTCTTTCTTGATGTCCACTCGTCTGTCCCATCAACAACACTGCTCAAGGACAGAAGAGACCTCCCCATTATGAAAAAGGTGAAATCAAAATACCATTGAATGCTTTGGGCTGGAAAGGAATCTCAAAGATAATCTCATTTCAACCCCCTGTCACCCACTAGACCAGGTTGCTCAGGGCTCCATCCAGCCCAGCCTGGAATAGCAATAAAAAAGATCGCTGCAAGAGCAGGTGGGATACTTGAATTAACATCAAATTACTAAGGGAACAGAAACGGGGTCTGATCCTGTCTTCCTCTTGTGGCTAAATAAATAAATAAGTAAATGATCCTTCAGTTCCACAGAAACAGCTCCATCTAGCCAAGGAACTCCACATATCCCTGTCCAGGAAGATTTGGTAAATAAGATTATTAAAATTGCCCAAAAGCAGATGCTGCAAAACTCCTCTGTTTTGGAAAAAGCAGTATTTTATATTTTAAAAAAAGTAGCCCAAGTATTGAAAAGTTTCACCTTCTCTTCTGGCCAGATGAGCACCTTTGGTTTCTGTACTGGGCTCCCTGCGTTGGTTTTAAGCCCTGAGTCACAGCACTGCTGTGGCACTTTGGACTGCAATTTTGAAAGATATTTAAGTACCAACATAGCAGTTTCTTTTTCTGTTCCTTCAAGTGATCACAGGCAAAGTAACTGTTCACGCAAGAGAACCATTATAATGCCTTGATTTTTAAGCGAGTATTCAACAAACCATTACTCTGAGAGTCTCCTGGGACTCAAAAAGCAAAAGCTTTTTGAGCAAAAACTCACTAAAGTAAAGCTACTGAGGCAAAATTAAAATACACAAAGCAATCTGATAAAAGTTCAAATGCAACTACGTAAAAAAGAAACTTTCTAAAAGCCCACTGCCAGCATGGAGACAGAATCAGAAAAAAGTGGATATTCACAGGGGAAGGGGGGGATAGAGACCCAAAAATGCTCAGAAATTATTATTTTATAAATATTAAACAGTACATAAAATAAATCTAAGGCGAAGCACTGAAAGAATGAAGAAAAGTTACTAAGAGAGGGAAATACACAAAATCTTGATTCTGCCTTTCATAAAAGAAAAAAAAAGATAAAATCTTTGCTTTAAAAGCATGGTTTTGGGTTAATTATGCCTAATAGTGTCAAATATCAAAGTTACTGAAGATTCAGGCAGAAAAACTAGAAATGGACTTTTTTTCCCTGATTATTACCTTTAAGCTTAAATATACTTATTTCCAACTGTACTTTTGATTGTTTACTTTTAAACTCTTAAGTGTCACACACTAAGATTCACCAAATATTGTCAAATTTGCAAAGAATTTTTTTTGTAGGGAAAAAAACAAACTCTCAAAGACAGATTCAAGGGCATCATTTTTTATACCCAAACATGGTGAATAGAACAGCTACGCAGGAAAAGATAAATTTAATCTGATTTCTCTCTTGCCAAAACAGAGCCTGAACACTGACTGCCTGTTTTCCGGGGGATGATTTAACGGCACATTCAGGTTTCTGAAAGCGGAGCTGGGTTTAGCTGGTGTAGAATCAGCCAGGAGGTCAGGGATGCTCCCGGGCAGTGGGGATGTTGAAAGAGACAGAAAGGAGAGGGGCGGGCAGTGCAGAGGTAGCTAAACACAGCTAGGGATAAAGAAAACATGCAATACACAAGTTTTGACAGGAAAGGGAGGAGTAAGAGTGGGATTAAAGAGCAAGCACGGGGCTGGATGTCTTTGAGGAAAAGGTAGAAAGATCTCAGGGATCTTAGGGCAGGAAGGTGCAGGGGGATCCAGGAGGAATTGTGTCTCTGGTTCCATGAAATTTTCTCCCAGTCACCAATACTGGGGATCCTGTTGTGAGAGCAGGGACACAAACAGAACTTCCCAACCCTTGGAACCTCCTCGCTTTGGCTATCAGAAATACAGCCTTCCTAAGGCTTGCACTTGACCTCCTTTTCCCTGCACAGGTACATAAAACAACAGGTGAGTGAGGCAAGGAACTGAGCAGCAGGCTCTCCTCCTGGTCCCCATTTCTCCGCTCTCCCAGGAGCAGCAGCATTGCTTTGGCTTCCTTTGCAGGTCAGGGGTGGGATTGGTACCTCAGTGCCCCAACTGGCACCAGCACTGGGCAGAGAACCAGTGCAGAGGTACCCTCCTCGTACCCTGCAGCCCATCATCATCATCATCACAACCCTCACACTCCTCTCCCTCAGCCAGCCCAGCCCTTTCTCCCTTTCTCCCTGCCCTGCTCCAGTCTCCATCTGCCCTCCCAAGACTCTGGATTCTCACGACAAGCCCCAAAATGTCCCTTCACTGTGCCCAAGAAGGGTTCCCACTCCGGCCCTTGTCCCTTCCCTGCCAGCTCCTTTTCCTCCCCGGGGATCCTGGGGTGCCGATGATGATGCTGAGGCAGGCAGTGGCTGCAGCAGGGACACCAGGCGGCTCTGAGCAATCTCTTCTCGTGGAAGGTGTCCCTGCCCTCAGCACGGGGGCTGGAATTAGATGATTTCGAAGTCCAACCCAAATTATTCTGTGTTTCCGTGGTCCGTGCTGGCTGCAGCAGAGACTCAGCGTGACGACCACCCTCGAGGGGAAGGAAGCACCTAAGAGCGCATCACCTCCACACTTCAACGGGATGCGACTGCAAGGAGAATTCCCACTTAGCTGCCAAACTACTCCGTTATTATTCCCTCTCTATTTCCTCCCCTCCTGACACGCTGCGCCTCCAGCACCCAATCTCACAAAGCAGCAAAACGCTTTCTTACCGACTCACGCTCGCAGCGCGCCCGCTGACCCGGGGCAGCACCGCACGGCGCACCGGAGGGAGCGCAGGGATGCGGGACCCGGGAGGGATGCGGGGCTGGGAAGGGATGCGGGATCCGGCAGGGCTGAGGGATCCGGCAGGGCTGAGGGAGCCGGCAGGGCTGAGGGAGCCGGCAGGGCAGCGGGCGGAGCGGAGCGGGGCGGCCCCGGCGCGTCAGGCAGCGGCAGCGCCCGCCCCGCTCTCGGAGCCGCTCAGTTTTCGTTTCCCGCTCGGCCGGGAGCAGACACAGAAAGTGAAACTCGGAGCCGCCCTGCGCCGCCTCCCGGCAGGCACGGAGGGGGCTGGGAGAAAGGGACCGAGAGGTTTTCACTGCTGGTTCTTTGTCCCTTAATGCAAATCGCTGTCCGCGCACAGCTGCACTCCCAGCCCTATGTCAGAGACCTCTGTGCAGCCCCACTGAGCCGTGGGGAGGAAACATGCACGGGAGGATTCCACAGGGGTCATCTGGAACCCATCAGGGATGTCCTTGTGAAGGGATTCCAGCTGCAGACCCTCTGCTCACACTGCCTGCCTTTGTCAGAGGCAGCACAACTCTTCAGCTCTTAGCAGGTCTTCAGTGGAGGCACAGGGACAGTGAAAACTGCCCTGAATCGTCACAGAGGGGATGTGGGTATCTGTAGGGACTTCTGAGCAGAAGGGCTCAGTTTCACAAAAAACTCAGTGTCTTGCCTTGTGGCAGAGGCTCTCAGCAATAGTTTAAATTTAGTGATGTTCCCTTTCTAATACTGGCTTGTGTGGCGACTGGCCGGTAGAAGGAAGGAAGGAAGGGAGAGAGGAGAACCTCTAAGCCATAAACTGCCCAGAGAGAACTAAACCACCTGAGCAAAGTGCAAAAGGACATTAGAGGTTGAACAGGAGCTAGATCGGCCAGGTGGAAGTTGCTAAAGCAGCGTGCAGTTGAAACAGCTTTTGGTAATGACTCCTGTGAGAGCCTGGGCGCTCAGTTAGGAGGAGTATTACATCTTAAGAATGTTCTAAGCTTTGCCTACAGAACTCAGTCATGACATGGCCCTTCCAAAGCAGGCAGCAGGCAGAAAATGGGCTCAGATGAAGGGAAACTCAAACTGAAAGGTGCAGTGTCTGAGTGTCCAAACACACTGCCTGCCCCTTGGACAAATGCTGATAGCTGCTGCTAATTGCCACGGCACTCCTAATGTCCAAATAGCTCCAAAAATGCATTGACTGCTTCAAGAGCAGGGCTCCTGATTACTGAGTGTCCTAGCAAATAAAATCAATCGTAATGTTGGTGGTCAAGATGAGATCTAAAAAGCCTTCAGGAAGTTAAGAAATCCACATCCAGTGTTATGTCAAATCTGGCGACATGAATTGCCTCATCTGAGATGTGAATGTCCCATTACTTCGGAGAGTACTGAGCCATTGTGTAAGGGAGGCATGACAAGGACTTATCCCACCTCGTAGGATTCCTCTCTTATCATCCCCTTCTTTATCTGCAAACCCAGGCTGAAGCCTCAGGTGTGCACGTCCTTCTGCACCTGGGAGGCCCCTCCGTGCATCACTGGAGCAGCACCCAGTGATTGTTCAAGTCTTGAGCACCAACAGCCGGTCTCTTACAGCACCTCGGCTGTTCCAGTGATGGTCAGGTGTTTGAGCAGCACGCACTGCTGGAGCAATTTGGTTTGCTTGATTTAGGAACACAGTTTCTTGGTTTAGGAACATGGTTTCTGCTGTACACTTCCGTACAGAAGACTGGGATCAAACCATGTTTTCCCCCATCTTTCCCTCCATTCCCTATTCTGGGAAAATCCAGTCCAGGTTCCCCTATTTGGTATTCTGAGAAGATCTAGTCCAGGGTTTTCCCCATTCCATATTCCAGGGAAATCCACTCTAGGTTTTCACCCATTCCATATTCCAGGAAAGTCCAGTCCTGGTTTTCCCCCATTCCGTAATCTGGGGGAAAAAATCCAGTCCAAGTTTTTCCCCATTCCATATTCTGGGGGAAATCCTGTCCATATTTTTTCTCCATTCTGTATTCCGGGGAAAAAAATCCAGTCTGGGTTTTCCCCCCCTTCCATATTCCAGGAGAATTCAGTCTGGGTTTTCCCCCATTCCGTATTCCAGGAGAAAAATCCAGTCCAGGTTTTTCCCCATTCCGTATTCTGGGGAAAAATATCCAGTCTGGGTTTTCCCCCATTCCATATTCCAGTCTGGATTTTTCGCTGTTCCGTATTCTGGGGCAAAAATCCAGTCCAGGTTTTCCCCATTCCATATTCCAGGTAAATCCAGTCCGGGTTTTTCCCTGTTCCATAATCTGGGGGAAAATCCAGTCCAGGTTTTTCCCCATTCCATATTCCAGGGAAAAAAACCAGTCCAGGTTTTCTCACATTTCGTATTCCAGGAAAAAAAAATCCAGTCCAGGTTTTTACCGATTTCATATTCCAGGAAAAAAACCAGTCTGGGTTTTCCCCCATTCCATATTCTAGGTAAATCCAGTCCGGGTTTTCCCCCATTCCGTATTCCGTGCAAATTCATTCCGGGTTTTCCGCGGTGCCCCATCCCGGCCCATCCCGCCAACTTTGGGACGGTGCCGCTGCATTCCCGATTGATCGGTTCTGGTTTTCTTCCCTCAGGCAGCCTCAGGTTTAACGTGAAAAGCAGCGAGGTTTGCTCGGCTTGGTGAGTGAGGCTCAGAGCGGTATTCAGTGAAATCCCTGCGGAAATCCGTGTCCAGGGCTGCCCCGCGGTGGCCAGTGAGGATTAGGAGGAGCAGGACAGCCCCAGGTGTGGTCAGGGAGGATGAGGAGGGGCGGGGCCGCCCCAGGTGTGGTCAGTGAAGATGAGGAGGGGCGGGGCAGCCCCAGGTGTGGT
>JAXCLO010000056.1:68589657-68730150 GCA_035583995.1 Arremon aurantiirostris | reverse complement strand
GGGCATTGCTCAGGTGTGCAAAGGGACAATCCCTGAGCCCCAGGGCCGTGCAGAGAGGGGAGCAGCACCTGAGCAGGGGGGCAGCACAGATCAAAAAATCCTTTTTGATTTTCTTTTGGATTTCTTCTTCCCAGTCCCATCCCAGTGCCTCTAGTCACTCTCAAGTGCCCCCCAGTGCCTCCCTAGTGTGCCCCAGGGACCCTAGACTACAACTGATGATATCTTACAGGATAATTAATAAAAAAGTCCTCTCCTAAATTTATGTTTACAGCATACAGAAAAGCTGAGCTAATTGTTGACACGTGCCGTACAGCGATACAGAGACAAAATGTATTTTTTAATTACTCCCCATCATTCTCTTCTTCGAACGAGTCAGTTCCCACTTCTTCATAGTCCTTCTCCAGGGCAGCCAGGTCCTCCCTGGCCTCTGCAAACTCTCCCTCCTCCATGCCTTCTCCCACGTACCAGTGCACGAAGGCTCTCTTGGCGTACATCAGGTCGAACTTGTGGTCCAGCCGCGCCCAGGCCTCGGCGATGGCCGTGGTGTTGCTCAGCATGCACACTGCCCGCTGCACCCGCGCCAGGTCCCCTCCAGGGACAACCGTAGGGGGCTGGTAGTTGATCCCAACCTGGAAACAGGGATGGCAGAGAGGGCTGTGCGACTTTTTTATATGTACAATTTATTTCCTAACAGCAGGAGCAGGAGGCAGCCAAAGAGCTGAAGAAGGGTGAGTGAAAATGCTGGGGTAAAGTGGTGCCAGATGGCAAAGGCCATCACAAATGTCAAAGAGCATGAAACTCACTCTAATATCTATTTACTCACTCTAATATCTATACTATTCTACTGTTTAATGTGTGGTGGTGTTCTCAGGGGTCCCAGGATGAGGGAAGAGATGAGAATCCTGACTCCATGTTTCAGAAGCCTGATTTATTAATTTTATGATATATATTATATATATTTTTATGATAGATATATATATAATTTTATTATATATATGATTATTTTATTATATATATTATTATTTATATTTTAATATATTAAAACTATATACTACATATACTATACTATATATACTATACTATATATATATATATACTATATTATATACTAAAAGAATAGAAGAAAGGATTTCATCAGAAGGCTAGCAAAGAAAAGAAAGGAATGATAATAAAATCTTGTGACTGACCAAGAGTCCGAGACAGCTGGACTGTGATTGGCTATTAATTAAAAACAACCACATGAGACCAATCCCAGATGCACCTGCTGCGTTCCACAGCAGCCAATAATCAATGTTTGCATTTTGTTCCTGAGGCCTCTTGGCTTCTCAGGAGAAAAAATTCTGGCAAAAGGATTTTTCGTAAAATATGTCTGTGACATTAATGCACACTGACAACTTTGTAGCTTTCTTAACAGCTACTCAATACTGAACATAGAGTTTCACCAAGATACTCTGTAGAAACTAACATAAAAACTTGGTTCCCAGTTGGGAGTTTTCATTGCTGAGGGAGCTGTTTGTATGACAAATGCTTTTCCACTGGTGATGTCTGTATTATTGTTGAAAATGTATTTCCAGACACTGCTGTGTAACTAGTGGGGAGAGGCTGTATAATATCTCTAGGCTACCTAAGAGATTCCCTAATATCAGCATTTCCTTCCTTTATTAATTTTATCAGCTTTGGTGTTTCCTCAAGTCTAGATTGTGCCTCAGAGACAATGCTCATTGGCTGGTCCAAAGGTTAGGTCTGAAATTAAAACTTCGTTCAGTTTTAACCCATACACACTTCAAATTTCCACTTATTTAAATATGTAAGAGCCTGTGTCAGTGGGATATCCAAAGGAGAAAAGGCACATTTTATATAAATGCATCCTTCTTACATTCATTGGGAAATGTCTCTATTCCCCCATTGTGGAAACCCAGGGCATTGGGAATATTTCTCTGTCTGTTCTGGGGTGCCCTGACCCCCAGGGGAGCCCTGACTTGGACCCTCACTCATGGAGAAAGTTTCCTGAACTCCAGAATAGACTGGAATCCACAAAAGTGTGAAATAGATTATAGAGAGCAGTGTAGGTGTATCACTTGGTGAGAAATTTAGGTTTTGGGATTTTCAGTATGTTGTGGATGGAAGCAAGGTGGAGGACACAGGGTGTTGTCCTGGGTTTCTCCTTCATGCTTCTTCTTCCTTCTTCATGGGTTTGGGTGGCATTCTGTAATTGGGCAGAAAAGTCCCCATTGGGGGCTCTGTGGGATCAGTTATTGAGTTGAAAGGGAAAATAATCCAGGTGTCAGTTCTTAATGGGATAGTTTAGTCTTAAACGACCTTGTAATGATAGATTGTTGGCCATTTTGTGCCTTGCTGCTGAACTCACAGCAGTGAGACTGTTTTACTGATAAGAAATAATCAACACCTGAGTCCAAACATGAATTACTGTCTCAAGTGCCTTCAATCCAGACCCAGAGAAACTGATGATTGATATCCCCACACCCCAAAACTTTAAAACTTTAAATACAAGTTTTCTACTAGAAAACTTTAAAAATACAAATTTTCTGCTAGGCTGAACCTCTCCTTTCAACTCTAAAGAGAAGCTTGTGGCAGCCCTGTGAGATTCACATTCTCTGAGCCTGAGAGAAGCAGTGAGAGAAGCAAAGAATGATCAAAACAATTCTTATGTCATTTGCTGCACCTGTGTTTGTTCACAAGTGGGAATGCATCGTGGAAGATTGTTTACCTGAAGGGAATTGATAATTGGATTCTGGTGTGAGTTTTGAGTCATTGGCCAATTGGATCCAGGTGTGTGACAGTCACGAAATGCTGGGCAGTTGGGTGCTTGGCAGATTCAGTTTAGATGTAATATAGATGTAATATAATAGAGAATAATATAGTATAATAAAGTAATTAATTAGCCTTCTGATAAGATGGAGTCAGATGCACCATTCCTCCTGGGTGTGGGACAAAATAGAGCCCTACTCACCTTGGTATCTCCTGTATCCACTCACCTTGAAGCCTGTTGGGCACCAGTCGACAAACTGGATGGTTCTCTTGGTCTTGATGGCAGCGATGGCCACGTTGACGTCCTTGGGCACCACATCCCCCCGGTAGAGCATGCAGCAGGCCATGTACTTGCCGTGCCTGGGGTCACACTTGACCATCTGGTTGTTGGGCTCGAAGCAGGCGTTGGTGATCTCGGCCACGGAGAGCTGCTCGTGGTGCGCGCGCTCGCAGGAGATGATGGGCGCGTAGGTCACCAGCGGGAAGTGGATGCGCGGGTAGGGCACCAGGTTGGTCTGGAACTCGGTCAGGTCCACGTTGAGGGCGCCGTCGAAGCGCAGCGAGGCCGTGATGGAGGACACGATCTGGCTGATGAGGCGGTTCAGGTTGGTGTAGGTGGGGCGCTCGATGGCCAGGTTGCGGCGGCAGATGTCGTAGATGGCCTCGTTGTCCACCATGAAGGCGCAGTCCGAGTGCTCCAGCGTGGTGTGCGTGGTCAGGATGGAGTTGTAGGGCTCCACCACGGCAGTGGAGACCTGAGGGGCTGGGTAGATGGCGAACTCCAGTTTGGACTTCTTGCCGTAATCCACAGAGAGGCGTTCCATCAGCAGGGAGGTGAATCCAGAGCCCGTACCGCCACCAAAGCTGTGGAAGATCAGGAATCCTTGCAGACCAGAGCAGGCATCGGTCTGGAAAGCAAAAGGGAAAGTGAAACAGCAGCAGCTGAAAGAGGTGGAACAGACTTTGCCATGTGAGCTTGTCCTGAGCTGAAGGGGTGAGCAGTCACAGGCAGTATACAGCACAGATTTCATGTCAGGTTTTCCTGGGAAAGGGCTGGTGATAGTTCCAACCTTTGCTTTCCTCACTGTCTCAACTTATAACATAAGGATCTGTCCAGGCTTCTCTCTCTCTGAACTTCACACTGCTCTGTTATTCTAGCTGAAACCAGCAATGTACAACTGCATAATCCACACTTCAGTATCAGTACTGGTGCTGTAGGGCTGTGCTAATAATTTAAAATGACATATTTGTAACCATTTTATAAAAAAGCCTGGAGTCATGCATCTGAGAAGTGAGCTACTGGGCTTCTCTCTTCTATACCATGTCCAGGATACCATCTGTATCACTTGCAATCTCTTTGCTGAACAAGCTGTTAGTTCTGCCCTTCTTTCTTCTGCAGAGCCCAAACCGCTGTTTCAGAGCTGCTGGCACTTACCAGCTTACGGACACGATCCAGCACCATGTCAATGCTTTCCTTGCCAATGGTGTAGTGGCCACGGGCATAATTATTGGCTGCATCCTCCTTTCCAGTGATCAGCTGTTCTGGGTGAAAAAGCTCCCGGAAGGTGCCAGCCCGAACTTCATCTGAAGAAAAAAGAGAAATTGTAAAAATGTGGTCTTTGTGATGGTCCCCAGGACGAGGTGAAAGATGAGAATCTGACTCCATGTTCTCAGAAGGCTGATTTATTATTTATATTCTATTCTATTCTATTCTATTCATTATATTATATTTATTATATTATATTTAAAAATGCTATACTAAAACTATACTAAAGAAAGAGAGAGGATACATCAGAAGGTTTAACAAGAATGAATAATAAAAATCCGTGAGAGTCCAACACAGCTGGACTGTGATTGGTCAGGAATTAAAAACAATTCACATGTTTGGATAAACAATTCTCCAAATCACATTCCAGAGCAGCAAAACAGGGAGAAGCTGAGGCTTCTCATCTTCCCAGGAGAAGAAATCCTGGCAAAGAGTTTTTTCAGAAAATATCATGGTAGCACTGAGAATATGCTCCAGTGCCCACAAATTCTGGTTGTTGTTGGCATCAGTGCATGCTCTCAGTCACAGGAGCTCATGATGCCAAAAGACAGATGCTGATGGAGAAGGGAAATGTCTCTGGAGCATATTTTCATTGTTGAATTTGTTTGATTTATTGTGCATCTTCAGTCCAGCCACTTCTCTTCTCATGAGCTTGTTGGTGACAAGTACAGCCTGCATCCACAAGTCCCCAGAAAAACAGCATGAAGAAATTCAGGTGTCCCAATTTTTAGACATTCTTCTATTATTGGAGGGAAGCGGTCAGGCTCCTGCTTTGAACCCAAACTGAAGAAAAGCAGAATCTGAATGGCAAAAATGTCATGATAAACAAACCCAAAAGTTAAATATTGATGCAAAGAGAAGATGTACACACCACGTGTACCAGCCATTAAACTGCTGGGGATCCTCTTGTTCCTATGTTTGTAACACCTGTGACAGAATCTGGTGTCCTGTGTCACAAGAAAATTGATTTCTTGCTACCTAGTGGTAGCCTGAGGTGCAAAGGGCCACTTTGTGCCAGTGGAGATATGAGGCGATATGAGGAGAACAACCTCATCTCCATTTTGCAGGTTTATTTCTATACTGACCTACCACAGTGGGCTCCAAGTCCACCATGACAGCCCGTGGCACGTGCTTCCCAGTGGCTGTTTCGTTGAAAAACGTGGTGAAGGAGTCATCAGAGCTGAGTCTGTCCTGCAGGTCCTTGAAGGTGCCGTCGGGCTGGATGCCGTGCTCCAGGCAGAAGAGTTCCCAGCACGCATTTCCTATCTGCACTCCAGCCTGGCCCACGTGGACAGAGATGCACTCACGCTGAGGGGAGAGAGGAGAGACAGGGTCAGGAAAATCAGTGTGCCTTAGCCCTCCCTGTTCCTGGTGGTCACCTTTTCCCAGTGTATTGCTTTTGCAAAAAATCAGTGAATTGTCACTGTCAGCTGTTTGTTTGGTTGTGAGACTGCACATGCCGCATACTGGGACAGTGTGGTATTTTTGGGGTCCCCCAACGAAGGGAGGAAATGATGAATGTTCTTAGAGGGCTAATTTATTATTATATTATATGACATTATATAAAAGAATGCTATACTAAACTATACTAAAGAATAGAGTAAGGATACTTACAGAAGGCTAAACAAGACACTAAGCAAAAACTCATGACTCTCTCCTCAGAGTCTGACACAGCCTGACTGTGATTGGTCATTAAGTCAAAACAATTCACATGTTGGATAAAAAATCTCCAACCACATTCCAAAACAGCAAAAACACAGGAGAAGCAAATGAGATAATATTGTTTTCATTTTTCTCTGAGGCTTCTCAGCTTCCCAGGAGAAAATCCTGGGCAAAGGGGATTTTTCAGAAAATATGACAGTGACAGGACAGTTCTTTAAAAAATTGAGATGTGTGTGCTGTACTAGAGAAGTACATTAAAACAGTCAGGAAAAATAAATTTCAATTACTCAAACCCCACCTTTCTTCCTGGACTGGCTCTGCTGAGGAGCACATCCAAGTTTAATTTATTTTTATGCTGGTTGGAACCTGACACAGCCCTGTGGCATCCCTCACCCTTATGTAACCCAAGGCAGGCAATGTCTTTTGATCCTTCTACCCTCTGACAGCAGGCTAGCGTGGAAACTTGGAAGAGCTGCTTTCACCTAAGGAAATTATTCCAGATTTTCTTGGTCAAAATAAATGTTCCTTCCAGCTCCTGAGCAGCCATTAATTTTACATCACAATTTTATTCCATTGCATGTCAGGCAGTGCCATTGCAGTGAAGTGTATTTACATGATCTCCAGCATTGTTTCTGTGGCAGCCAGGAAGAGAAAACTGTGTGACACCAGCCTAAAGTAGGCAGGTGTCAATTGCTCCAAAATCCTGTAAACTTAAAAGTATAGGAGCATGAAGGCCCTGCTGCTGGATTTCATAAGGTCATCAGCAGAATTATAAAGCAAATCCTTCTGGGTCAGTCCCAGCAGTTGCAACACTGGGTGTAGTGAAAGGTATTTTTTTGAGAGAGTGGTTTCAGGCATGTGGATTGTTTCAGATTTGTTTTCTGTTTTGGAGCAATTAAAGCTGCCTGAGCTCTGGTTTTGTGATCCCCAGGGCCCTGTCTATACTAGGGAGTAAAAAAAAAATGTGATAGTATTGAAAACTGGCCTGTTTTGGAATTATCAATCCTGTGCTGATTGATAATTCCAAAAAATTGGCAGAGTTTTGGCTTAGGCCAGATAATATTTATCCAGACAATGCAGAAAACAACTCATTGTCAAGAATGGTTTTCAGTGAGCAGCTCACTGAGCACTGCCAGGCTTTGGAGAGGGAAGGAGAACTGAGATGCCCAGCTGTGAAACAGGCCTGGCTTTAAGGGCAGAGGATGGTCCTCACTCATCCTTGTTTTGTAATATTGCATTTAGAGATAACCAATGCCACTATCAGATTTGACCAGTTAATTTTTTTTAAAATTAAATTCTGTAACTGCTTACCCAGCAAAATCATTCTGTGACCTGAGAATTAAATGCATCCTCCCCAAAAACTAAATTTTCAGTCACAATGTGTGACCAGCAACATCTCTGGAGCAGCGTTTTCTTCACAAATTGACATAAATTTGTGTTTAAGAAACATAACTGAAGACATTTTTTCAGAAGAAACTAGAATTTCAAAAGTCAGCACTGCCCCAGCTAGTCATCCCCAGAAGTTCAAATGAACATGAACGTTTAAATCTTTTAAATCTATTTAAAGCTTTTATTCAATGAAATAAATCATTTCTTTTCAGTACTAATTTCCAAGCTGAGAATTTTTGCTGACTCTGCAAATGCATGTGCTCTCAAGTGTACTTGCACAACCCTGGTTTTGTCAACTGAGTTGTGCAAAAGTTTCTGAGTGATCTGAGTGAGAGTGGGGCTTCATAAGTCACTGTGTTGCAATCTGGAGGATTACTCAGGAGACACCAAAGGCATATTTGGGCTTAGAGAATTCAATTAATGCTGGCTTTCCACAGGGCAGGTTTCTGCCTTTTCTTTCAAATCCCAGTGAGAATCTGGCAGGCAGCAAGAAAAATAAGGGTTTCTTTTCTTTTCACACACAGCAATGAGGCCAGCTGGCTTTTAAAAGTAATATCTTTTAAAGCAAAACTACAATTACAAGCCAAGCAGTATTTTAAACCTAAAGAGCTGCTTTGCTCCCTTCTTCAGGTCTGTAGAGGAGTTGGTCTGTTTTTTCACAGATAGAACAAGTAAATGCTGCCTTAGGAAGTTAGTATAAAAAACTTCATATAGGACTGCAGTTGAAGATTTTTCAGACTGTTTTCAGCTGCATTAGTTTGAAACCACATCTCAAGCCTGCTTTTCGAGCTATTTCATCTTCTCCTTCCCCAGCAGTAATTTGGAAATATTCTGGCAAAGAGAGAAGACACTGAGAAACAGGTTTCTGACTTTGCATAGTGAACAGCATTAAAATAGATGCCAGACTTTTAGCAGGGAAGAGGGTGGGCCTTCTTCAGCCTCACAGCCAGAGTAAACTGATCTTTACGTGATATTTTAATTTGGAGCCATTTCCAAACTCATGTTTCACATCCTACCACTTAATGTCTGTAGACCCAGGACAGGTCTAACAAAGAAACAGTAGAAAGGACCAAATCCTTTGTCAAACTAAACCTGGAACAGCTTTGACTCTTAAAAAAACAATCTCTCTCCAGGATTTACTGCAAAAGGGAGACTTTAGTCCTCCAGCTGTTCCACAAACTTGCTCATTTCCCCAGGTCTGGGAAGCCCCTGGAAGTATTTTGCCTGTGAGATGAGCTGGCAGAAAGTAACATGGTTCTTCCTCTGCACCAAAATTAGACTCAGTGCTAGAGATATTCTGGGGTACAAGGTGAAATGGATTTTTTCACATTCTAAGAGGTTTTGAGAGACTTCTACGAATTTATAACAAACCACCAAAACTTAAGAACAAAGGGCATTTTACTTAAATGCATATGTATATAAAAGAATTAATGGGCTCCAGAAATACACATGCATACCCTGTATAGCTGTGGACAGTATAGCCATTGGGGCTAAATTAATTTAAAACAGACACAAAGGTAAATAACTTTTTTGGTTTATTTCTAAAAAATATTGTCTCATATGAAAATGGTGTTGAGAAAATGTGGTCACAACAGAAAGTACCAAGCAGCTAAGACTCCACATGTAATTTAACTTAGAATCTCACTATTTAAGGACTCTCTGAAGAAACTTAATGCAGTAATGCTTCAGTGAGATTTTCTGCGCTCCTTTCCCATTTCCTTACATGGTGAGTGGTGTGTGAGATCAGGGTTTGGTGGCAAAACCTACTGACAATGACAGCAGACCCCACAGCCCTCCCCGTCCCCATGTGCCCGGGGCTCCCCCATTCCCTTACCATGGTGTGTCCAGGGGTGTTCCCTCCCTTTGGGGTCCCTGCTGGCAGGTCTGTGCAGGAGCCTGGCTCTGCAGGGCAGGAGCTCCAGGGCCCAGCCCCAGCACCTGCTGCTGCGCTTCAGCGTCACCGCGCCGGGGACGAGGTCACCCTGCTGCCCCAGCACCCTCCTGGGCAAATCCTCCCTCACAGCCCGGCCTCACAGGCACCCCAGGCTGCAAACCCAGGGCAGCCAGGGCTGGCATGCTTGCTGATCTGGAGCCTGGCCATGGAACACGTTGTACACTGTGCTTTCTCACACCTCGGGGGTGTACATCACCTGTGACACACACAGCATCCCAGCTCCCTGTTCTGCCAGCACAAACTTCTGTAGGTGAAAATCACACCTGAATTCCAGTGCAGAAGGCAGAAGAGAGCAAATGAATTTGTAAAAGAGAAGAAGAAAAACAAAAATAGAGATCTGGAAAGTAAACATAACTAAGTGTGCTTTTAGTGTGTAAACATAGTACCATTTCAGTAAACATAACTACCATTCTTAAGTGTGCCCTACTAGCGCTTTTAAATTATCTCCTGCCTTCTTCATTAACATCTCAATTTACTTCTATTACTTCTCTTTCCATGTGCTGTCAGCAGTATGGAACAGCTTTCAGTACAGACTCTCGCTTCTCTGCCCAAGCTCAGAAAGAAATTTGATTCTTATTGCAGTGTTTATTGCAGGACAGATCTGGAGGCATCACCCCAACATTCTGACACCAAATTAGTGCAGTCACCTCCTCCACTTTGCTCCTTCTGCACTAGTTCACCATTAGAAAGCAGCAGCTTCTCTCAGTAGAGAAATCCTCGTGGTTGCAACCCTTAAGTAACAAAAGGAAGGCACACTTAATTGTTTCATGTATCCCCTGACTTCATATATCTACTGTTTATGATGATGCTTAATCAGCAGACATTAAATAGACAATTTCTAAAATGTAGGTTAGTTTAAATTCTAAAATGTAGTTACTCTGACATGATGATATCAATAGATTGTTCTGCCACTGTTGGCAACCAGCATAGAAGTATCTTCTTTAACACCTACATTTTAACAGTGAGAACTAATTCATACTGGTTTTTATAAAGTCACTTTGGTATAGTCTTCATTTGGCTGTTCTTTACATAAACCTGCAAATCATTACTCGTTGCTGGATTCCTGGAAAGTAAGTCATGATGGATGCTGGCATTCAACCTCTGTGGGCAGAAACCTCTGCCATATGAAACCTAAAGCCTTTTTCTCTAATTAAAGATAGACTCATCCCTGAAAATGGCATTTTTGAATAACCTAGAACTCAGAAGTACTGCTGCACTGGTTTAACCCCAGCTGGCAACTGAGGACTGAATCAGAAGAGACAGGGGGAACCTGTGGGTTGAGGTATAGTTTAACACACAAAACAAAAGTTGTGCACACAAACAAAGCAAACCAAGGGGTGGATTCACATTTCCCATGGGCAGGCAGGTGTTCACATACAATCAGGACTGCAGGCTCCATCACTGGCCTGGGAAGACAAACACCATCACCCTGAATGTGATGTCATTTCTGATTTCTCCTTCTTCCCCCAACTCAGTGTGCTGGGCAAACATGCTGGAGATTGAAATACATCAAGAGGCCAATGCAGGACAGTTAAATGCTTTTTCTCCTCTACTGCATGTACATCACTCCCTCCCTACAGGCTCATTACCTGAATGACTGACCAGCAGTGTCAGAATCATGGAACATGAATTATTCTAGAACATTATTATGCCATTTTACAAAACAGTGCACTCTTAGTTCTTAGGTGATCACACAAAAATCTCTTTTCCTTTTAATTTGGGATGTGTAAGTCTTTGCCATTTCCCATTCATTTTAATACCTTCCTCAGAAAGTGAATGAAGATTTAAACACTTTCCTGGTGTTCCCTGTATAATTGTTGTCTGTTAGTTTGTTGCCACCTGCTGGAAGAACCAGCAGCATTTCATTTCAGGATTTCTGAACTTCCCAAGGCTAGTAATTAAGTACCTGTATAACACTGCTACATTGATAAAATACTGGTTTTAGGCATTATCCCTGACACAGAGAACTGTGCTATGCATTTTTACTTTTCATTTGTAGAGTTTTCTCCCCTAATACAGCAAGATCAGAACTGTAGTTAGTTCTAATATAAAGATACATTCATCTAATAATGATGAATACCAGGTACTTTATTCTTGGTAGTATTGCTCTTGGCCATGCCAAAATGCAGACTTACACTCTGCCAACATCATCAGTGGATTAGATCTCATCAGATTCACACTGAAGACATTTTCTACTTAATTCAAACATGCTGAAACTATGTGAAACAATTATTGAAAACTGTGATATACTTTGTAGTGTATCAATACAATAAACACTTTTTTTTATATACTCAAATCACAGCACAAACAAGCAACTCTACAGAGGTAAATCAGTAGTCACTTTATTATAAAAATTACATACTGCATTTTTAGTATTAATTGCAAAAAACCCCTGATAGCTTATTTCTGCCTTCTTGCTCTCTCATGATGCATTAAAAACAATATACATTCTAAACCAGTAGTACTCCAATAAAGTAAAGGTTACCAACCTACACTTAAAATAAAGTTTAATTAAAGTTAAAAGTCCTGGTAAATGACACAACAGCATTCTAAGAGCTATGTATGGTCTGCTGAAACCACTGGTCCAAACCAACCTCCAGAACAGCATCTCTGCCACCCAACTAAAAATGATGCCAGAAGACTGCAGCAAAAAGTGTGCATTGCCTAACAGTCACTTTGATCAGAATTTGGCCTGACTTCAGAGTGAAGTTTGCTTAACCTGGTGTAGAGTCCTGGCAGAGACAAAAACTTTGGGGAAGCATATGGGATTGGTTTGGGTTTTAAAATCTCTTGAGACAACTAGGCAAGGTCATTATTACACTCACAAATAACCTGAGTTTGTCTGACAATAATGCTGGGGTGCAGCTCTTTTTGGGATAATTTAAGATGAAGCAAACAAGTATTTTTAGTAGTGAAGATGAGACTGTTTGCAAAGTGCCCCAGCAGGGAGCAAAGCAAGAGTCTGAGGGTGCCAACACCCCCTGTGTGAAGAAAACAGCAACAGCCACCACCCTGGAGAATGGTTATTGCTAGAGACAAAGGGCACTACTGCTGCAAGACACCACACTGGGATCTACACTGGCTGCTTCTCATGGCTTTGGGGTGCTCCCACCAAAAGGCTGCTCTGACAACATTTTGCAGTTTGGGCTGGCATCAGTGAGTTTACACCCTTTTGGCACAGGTGCAGGGATGAAAGAGGCAAATTTGTCCCTGGCTTCTCACTTTTAACTTGTCTCCTCCAGCACACAACAGTTTAAAAGCATTATTTTGTTAGATCAGTGCTCCCTCCTTGGAATTTACCTTTGTCAATTGATGATGAATGAATGGATGGAGGAGAAATTAATTTATCACCCCAAACCTCCAATTTCTGCTCCAAGCGGTCAGAAATGGAGTTGGTCTGCTGACAGACCTGCAGGTGTACAATTTTCCTTCCACTGATCTGGGGAAAGTTTTGTGATGTCAGAGAAGTATTTCTTTCTATAAAAAAATCCCCTTTTGTTCTGAATGACAGAGCATTGCTACATGACTCCCATCTAACCCAGGGCTTTGGGTACTGGGGACTTGGGGAGCAATTCCAGATAGACAGAGAGACTTTTTGACATCTACATAAACAAAGCAACAACTTCAGTTGTTCAACTAGACAAAAACATAGACTATAATTTAAAAAAATAAGTCTATTTCCTTACCACCACCACCAAGTGCTTCTAGGAATGACTATGCATCAGGCAAGCACTGAGTGCTGTAATTTGCATTTAAGAAGAGTAGATAGAATACAACAGAGTCTTTGTGGCCCACCCTCTCATCTTTCTGGCTTAAATATTATTAAAATCCAGTGTGCCTGTCCAAAGAGGCATCAGTCACAAGAGAAATCATGGCTTTCAAAATGCAATAGGCTTGGATTTCTCCTGTATTTTTCTTCCATGTGCTTGTCCTCAATCCCATGCTGCAGGAACTGGGCTTTTCAGATGTCTTCAGGGAAAACAGAATATTCCCCTAATCACTGGTCCTCCAGGAATTACACTTGTTCAGAGAACTGCTCAGCATTTGCAAGGATGAGAACTTTCTTCCATAGTTCATAACTGGCTATACAACCTACACTCAAGAGACACATCCAAAGCAAAGTGTTTGGAAAGGAGGATTCTTAGGATTCTTATTCAGTTGTAGGTATGGAAGGAGTGGCTGTACCCTAGTGCTGGACAGGACCAAGCAAAACGTCAGGAATATTTGCTGTGGCTTCGAAATTCATCCACCACCATTCCCTGTCTGAAGAAACTCCAGGAGTCCACAGCTCAGATCTGAACATGGCCAAGACAAGGTGACACTCTGAGTGGAGGCAGACACTCAGTCTCCAATTGGAGGCCTGTGGACTGGAGAGAGCACAGCTGCCCAAGCCTGTCGGAAGAGCTGGACCAGCTTGTAGATGAATGGCAGGGACGTGGGAGAAGCTGCAAAGCAGAACAAAAAGGTAAAACTCACTTGGTAAAACTAGCTAGGTAAACCTAACATACACTAAACATATTAAGAAAGAACTACCCCCAGCTAGATTAAATAAAAACCAATTTCTCTTCCCTCCTTTGATGAGGAAAAGGCTGAGTCTAGGACAGCTCTGCCTGCCTCTCACAGGCTGTACCTTGGCTGCTGGAAAGAGTTTGCACAAAACTGGCATTTGTGGAGCTTCATCTTTCTACATGCACTTCAGCTTCAACACATTAAGTTCCTAGTCACCCAGACTTTTTGTTTCCCTGAGACATTACACAGACTAGGTTTATTGAAAGCAACTAATTTTTTTCTCCATAACCACAACGGAATTCTAAAAATTGGAAATCTTAACCCCGTACCTGGGTCTAATCTCACCACCACCAGGTACAGCAAAAAAGTGGCCAAGAGCATCTTCTTGTAAGGAAGTAAACAGAAGTGGTTTGACATGGACCTCAGTGCTCTACGTAGCAACGTCAGCATGGTCAGGAGCTTTTGGGACAGCACTCCTGGAAAACAGGAACAGAAAGGCTGTTAGGGCAAAGTAAAGTTTAAAAAGTAATCACACAGACATAGCCAATAAGAAGCTAAGGTACTGGCAGTCTGATTGCATGACAGTTGGATTGGGTTTGGTTCTTTAAACAACAGAGAAACAGTATAATTTTGTAATACACTTCATTATACTTGTTTTTTAGGCACCTACTTTACTACAATATGATCTAATCCCACAGTAGTGCCAGGGAGAAAACATCCAATGATTTATAGCTCTGGAGAAGAAGCAGTACTTTAAATGCTAGACAGGCATTGTTCTACTTGGACTCAACTGTAAATGGAAATGAAGCAAACTGTACACAGAGCCAACAAAACGTACCCTTAAAGGATTGCCAGGTAGTCTTAGTTTTCCTCTTCTTACTTTAAAATAAAAAAACCCAAACCCAAAACTTTTGATCCTGGGCATTAATTGTCATCTCCAGATGTTGGCAGAGACTAAATACGCTTTGCAATTCTCAGCAAAGGCATGACTAAGTACATTATTTCCTGCTGTGATACACAACGGGACTTCCTCATGGCCTGTTTATCATGGCAATATTCCTAGTGTGCAGTCAATACTTCACCAGTTTGAAATGAAACTGAAATGAAGTGAAACTGAAGTGAAACTGAAACTGTAACAAAGGGGCACGAACAACAGAGGGAGAGCCCACCCAGAAGCGTTTCTGCGGCTGGGTCCTGCTGCTCCTCAGCCCCCGGGCGTGTCTCCTCCTCCTGCCTCCAGCGGCCGCGGCTGTCGCCGATGGTGCTGAGGAGCCGCAGGCGCCGCTCGCCGTCCAAGGCGGGGCAGCCCCGCACCAGCTCCTCCGCGGCCCCGAAGCGCCCCAGCGGCAGCAGCACCTGCGCCAGGTACAGCTCCAGCAGCGAGCCGAACTCGGGCAGACTCCGGTTGGCCTGGGACCCCAGCCAGCTGCCGCCGACCTCCAGCATCACCTGCGGCTCTCTCACCTTGCTGTACAGCAGGATGCTGGGATGCAAGGGAGAAGTATGAGAAAACCCCGAGTCTCTGTGGAAGCTGACATCACTGACAGATATTACCCATGAGGTATCAATCAGGGTCTACATCAAAGCACAAAAAGAATTCTGAGGCAGCCAACAGGTGCAGCTATTGATGTTACTCTCTCGAGATCACCCATTTTAACCTTGATCACCATGAAGCAATATTGCAGGCATACTCCAGCACACACAGAACAGGCCTGTGCCAGATCTCACTCACACCACACAAAATGAAATATCACGCAATACCCAAACCTGGCCTGCAGTTAAACCTAACACAAGACCCCACAAGATATATGCTGTGTATCTGACAGCAGCAGACAGAAACTCACCACAGCTCCAGAACTTTTGGAGGCAGATGCTCAGGGACATGGTAGTACTGCAGGACCCAAGACAGAACTTCTCTCCACCGGTTCATCTCGGCCAGAGCCTGGATCCCCACAACACAAAGGGAGCATTTCACTTCTGCAAAACTGGTGAGGAACAGACACCCAAATAAGTGCTTCTTACAGCAACATTTCCCCTTGCATCCCCTCCAGTGACCTTCAGTGAACACAATTCTCTGCTTCCCCTCTATTTGTCCCCTACAAAAAGGCCAATTTGACCTCCGAGGATATGCACTGTGACTCTCTCTCTCTGACAGAACAAAGGGAAGGCTCTTGGGCACACCGCATTTCCCTCAAAAACGCACAGATTAAACATTTTAATATGGACAGGGCTAAAAGAAACCCCAAAGCAGTGCAGGCATGGCCTGAAGTTGGGAGCCAGCCCGGCGCTGATGCGGCACCGAGCAGCGTCCCAGCGCTACCCCGTCCCCTCCACACGCCCGCACCTCTCGTGGCCGGGGCCGGGCCCCAGGCTGTCGCAGCCCGCCTCGCAACGCTCCACGGCGGCGGCGAAGTCGCGGTGCAGCACCAGCAGATCCGCCGCCTCCTCCAGCAGCGCGGCCGCCTGCGCCGGCCCCGGGGCCCAGGCGGGCGGCTCGGCCCTCATGGCACCGGCGGGAGGGCTCTCCCCAGCCCCGCACGGGCCCGGCTCAGCCTCCGGCTCCGGCTCCAGCGCCGCCACCGCCCCCGCCGGGGCCCGGCTCCGCTCGGCTCGGGCAGGCACCGGAAAGCCGGGATGGAGGCGCCCGGCAGCGGAAGGGCCGCCCCGGAGAGCATCCCGGCCCCGCGGGCCGCCGGGACCTGTAGTCACGGCTGCAGGAGGGCAACGGGGATGGCTGCGGGGCTGGAGCGTCCCTTACCAGGACAGGCTGAGGGAGCTGGGTCTGTGTAGCCTTGGGAAGAGAGGACTGAGAGGGGACCTCTTTAATGTGCATAAATACCGAAAGGGAGGAGCTAAGAAGATAAAGGCAGGCTCTGCTCTGTGGTACCGAGCAATAGTACAGGAGGCGATGGGCAGAAACTGACGCACAAGTTCCACCTGGACAGGGGGAAGAACTTCTTTACTGTGCGGTGACCGTGCACGGGGAAGGTGTGGAGTCTCCCTCTGTGGAGATATTCCAGAATCTCCTGGATGCATTCCCGTGCCGAGTGCTCTGCAATGCCCTGACTGAGCAGGGAGGTGGCACAGGATGACCCACTACGGTCCCTTCCCCTGCTGTCACTCTGCGGGGATCAGCGGTGGCAAAGGGGGCACTCCGGAGCGCTCCGAGCGGCTGCGGCCGCAGCTCCGGGACCGGGATCGGTGCCCATCCCTGCCACAACGCGCTCCCTTCATCTCCTCCCTCATGCGGCTGCCCAGGCAAAGGGAGGAAGGAACAGCCCGTCTCGGCTGTTCTGCCCGCGGCCGCCGGGCGTCAGCCCAGCCCCGGGAGTGTCCCAGACCCGAGAGTGTCCGAGCCCCGAGAGTGTCCGAGCCCCGAGAGTGTCCGAGCGCCGGGAGTGTCCCAGCCCCGAGAGTGTCCCAGTCCCGAGGGTGTCCCAGTCCCGAGGGTGTCCCAGTCCCGGGAGTGTCCCAGCCCCGGGAGTGTCCCATCTCCCCTCGCCCCGGCCAGAGGCGATGCTAAGGGGAGAGCGGGCCGGTGATGGATGCTCTCCGCTCTCCCAGCCACCTCTTCCTCCCGGCACCTCTCCCCCGGCTCCCCGTGCCCGCAGTTCTGAGCACACCACGCTGTTAATGCAGCTCGGGTGTAATGACAGCGTCTCCGGCAGCACCCGGCAGGCAGCGGTTCGCATTCTCCTTGGGTTGTTGTTTAAAAACAACAGGGTGTCTTGGTTACAAGGTAATTACCGCAGTCAGCGCAAACGCTCTTCAAAAATGGATCTCTACAGGAGAGACAGGATTGATTTATCCTGTAACCTTTTTGAACAACTGACACATTTATCTGTCCCCCTACTAAGATTATGTAATTAAAAAATCAAATGGGCAAATACAAAACATGCTAAAGAGTGAAACATATCTTACATAGGGGATTTTCTATGCCATCTCAGTGTGACGAATACGATTAAAAACATGATCAGAGCTCTCTGTTTCTAGGTAGCTGTTTCCAGGAGGCAGGACCATGTACCTGCCCCTCTGGGCTGCAGCAGGAGCACTCTGCAGTAGCAGCTTTCACACAGTGGTCCATCCAAGGGGTTGGCACACCGCCCTTAACTTTGGAAGAGGTTCCTGGAGGATTAAGATGCACAGAAAACACGTGAAAGGGCCCAGCAGCAAGCAAAGGCAGAGGTAAAGGCGTTTCAGATTTCTGTTCCTGTTGCTCGGCGCTTGCAATTTGGAAAACAACATTCCTTTTTGGGAACTACAAGTCCCAAAGTGCACTGTGGGAAGAACGTGCCTCGTACCAGCTAGTGCCCAGCACAAATTCCCAAATATGGATAAGGAATCAAGTTTGAAAAAGACTCTCACTGGCTGGATGCTCCTCACTGAGACTCAGAAAAGGAGTGAGACGGCACAAAAACAAGGTAAGTTTGTGTCACTCAAAGATGCTCTTGAAGGATTTCTTTCACGGGGAGCAGCCAGCAGTGTTGTGTGCCTTAGAGGGGCAGCCCAGCATTGCTCTGGTGGTGTTTGCAGTAGGTGTTGCTGTCACGGAGGCAGCTTTTGGAACAGGGCTGTTGTTTCAGGTGGGGGAGCGAGCAGCGAACAGTCGGATCCTGTTTTCCCGCAGATGCACCTGATGAATGGAGACCTATGGAAAGACAGAGCTGCAACACTGATGCAGTTATTTTAGAGGCTGTGAAAGGTCAGGAGGAGGTGGCAGTCACTCTGAACGGCAGGTCCTTATCAGCTGCAGTGTGTGGTTGTGTAAGAAGCCGAGGTGGACAAGCAGCCTTGTAATACCACTGGTTATAGGTTAAATTAATTTCTCTGTAAGGCATGGTGGAATGTTTTTGTACTTCACCCCTCTTCCTAGAGGGGACAGTGTGGCGCCTCGAAGGCCAAACCTCTTGCAGCTCTCTGACCTGCAAATAACACTCAGTAACAGGATTGATTAACTTCAGGCCAGCAACAATTACATATTTTAGCGGCAATTTGTCAACGAGCAAAATGAAATCATTCTGAAACACAACCATCTCCGTGGGGATGAGGGATGCTCATCATAGTCGGGCACGTGTGCATCCTCTGCAGCTGACCCGGACCTGGGCAGCAGCAGCAGCAGCTCCTGCCTGTGTGTCCCTGGCTGGCAGTCAGGCAGACTCCTGGTGCAGCTCAGATGATGCTCTGTGTGCGGACACTGTGCTGCGGGCTGACGTCAAGTGCAGCTGGTCAGCTGCACCCACCCTGCCAGCACCCTCCTCCTGCTATGTAGGGTCATGGAGCAGCACAGCCAATGTGGGACGTGCAGCCCAGCCCGGGAGGGGAGCCTGAGGCTGCTCGGGCTGCTGAACCCGACTGTCACATGGATGCTTGTTGCCAAATAGGAATGATGCTGTTTTTCCATCTTTCCTTGAATGGGAGCAGCTTAAATTGTCTTAAAGCTGAAAGGGTCCCAGCTACACAGCAAGGCAGTCTGTCCTACTATACCAGCACAGGAGGGAAGCAGAGTGTTTGCCTGTGCTCCTGGGTAACAATTTCTAGCCACCAGAAAAGCTAAATGAACTTGCTGTCAGTGACAGATAGTATGAAGGAGTACCACGGTGGGTTTTGTGTCCTGGGTGGAATGCCCATGCCCAGCTCGTATAAAGTCAAGGATTTTTTTTCCCTGCAGTCGTCCTGATTTTGTATAGGAAAAGAAAAACGATTTTCAGCAGGGCCTTGTTTGTGTGTGCATCATCTGTGGATTTAGTGGTTCCCCTCCTCCCTCTCCTGCCAGGCAGTTGGAGGAGAGTTTAGGGTTCCAGGCACCTGTGGCAAGGCCTCCTGAGGTAAATCGCCTCAGCTATTAATCCAGATCTGACCAGCACACGGTCACAGGGCCAGAGGGCTGGCAATCAGTCTTTTTCTGTTGTCTCTTCTGTGTCAGTAGGCTGTTAATAGGAGATTAGCAGCATTAGGGAGACTTTGAGCTAGAAATGGTGAGGCCCTATGATTTGATTTGAAGAGAAAGGAACCCTCCTACACTGCTATAAAAACAAACAGGAGAGCTGGAAATTATAAATGGCATTATAAACACGACTGAGGAAAGCACAGTCTCTAGGAAAGATGGAGACCTCTACATAGCTTATCAGCAATGCTTTAACAAAGCAATGAGGTCCATGGAGACCTCAGGTCCCAGTGTGCAGCACTCTGCTCTTATCACCACATGCTTTTGTTTGACTCTGGCGAGACCATGACGTGCTGGAATCTGTAATTCACTTGTAACTCCCATCAGCAGCAAATCCCCATTAAACATGAAGCTGGCTGGCTGCAGATGCCCTCAATTAGCCCAGATTCAGGGCTTCCCTGGCTGCTGGCAGGCATCTGCAGAGCCCAGGGCTGGGGGAAGGTGAGCGCTCTCTGGCCGTGCTTGGAACAGATGGCCCGTGGTGATGCCTCCTTATCTCACCCAGCGTTGTGGCACAGCATCCAACCTGGGGCTTGTTTCAAAAACAGAACTGTTTAGAGGAGACTCACCTGATTTTGGGCCCACCTGCTGGTGTTCCTGGTCAGTGTGCTTAAAGGCACTGATGTCTGATTTTTTGGCTATATCCAAGCCTATGTAAACAGCAGGTGAGGATGGTACAAGGCAGAAAAGACAACTATGGGGCACCCGCAGCCACAGTCCAGCTGGGGGGTATCACATAAAACAAAAAAAAACAATCTCTGTTTCAACCTGCATCACAGAGGCACAAACACTGTGTGAAGTGTAAACACTGGAAATTGGGAAACTGGGAACACAGGGTTGTGTTCACAACTTGCCAAAACTTGAGTTTTACTCACACAATAGGAAAAGCTTTCCGAAACAAAGGGCAATTTTAAGTTAAGTCCCTTTCTTTGCTTCATAATCAAACAAAATACTCGTCTTGGCAAGGCTCCTGTCAAAGAATAGCAGCAGTTACTTCGATTTAATTGTTAGTGTTATAACAGTCATAATTAGTGCTGGGTGGGGCATTTCATAGCTGTAAGGTGACCAATTTGGTTAGAGGCCTAAGGCATCTTCTTTTCTTCAGCTAGTTATTATCTGTGAGAAAATACTGAAAACACTGCAGCCTGTCATCACTGTGGGTCAATTACACCGTTTGCCTAGCACAGCATCTCTTTGCTCATCACTTCAGAGTCACAACCCCTCTAACAGTTAAAACCACTTCTCAAGGCCCAGCTTGCCAAAATCAACTCTCATCCATTAGTCTCCACCTTTCCTCTTTTTTCAAAAGCAGGCCTTGTGCTCTCATGGCTGGGAGAAAGCCCTGACAGTGTGAATCCTGGAACTATTTGTACCACAAGGCAAACAAGGTGTTTTGAGAAAATGGTTCTTCCTCATTTTTGACCTAACTTTCTGACATGTCAATATTTCTTTTCACAGTGTCTGTCAGTCCTCCGTCCCTCATTCTGAATGCACATTTACTGTGATCTGTGTTAATTATCTTTACAAGCAGCCAATGCATCTCGAACTGGACATTTCAGAATATACTGCAGAAGTTAACAAACTTTTTCCATCTCAGTCTTCTGGTCCTGGCTGTTGCCTGGCCAGGTTTTGTGGTGCTCACAAAGCTGTGATGTGAGGTTGCTTTAGGAAAGCTGCAGTGGTAGCAGTGCCTGAGCCTCGGGAGAAATCCCCAGGGAAGGAACTGATGCTGGTGCAACCTTTGTGTCTTGTGTTTCACTGAGAGCATCCCTGCGCGCCCCTCTGGCTGTGGTGGGCAGAACTCCCCGGCTTGCTGTTTGTGCTCCTGAACTTGATACAGTAATTAACTGCTAATTGCTTTCTTGTGTAGGTCATGTGAAGTTTTTTTTAACATAGTCAATGAATGTGCAGCACCTTTCTGCTGGGAGGATTTCTCCCCTCCTCGGAAGATCTGTGTGCTATTTCAGGGCGTTACCTGTTTGAGAGGTGTGCTTGCACTGTGTGTAGGATTAATGTCTCAAGCAGCGCGCTGGCCCTATTTCCCTAACGAGCTGATGTTCCCTTGCCCTCTGTACCTCCCTTGCTGCTCCTTCTCGTCTTTCTTGGCAATGCCAGGTGCAGACAAAGGTAGGATTAGATGTCTAATTAGTTTATGTAGCCTTAGACATACGTGGTTACTTCTTGGCACTGGGGGAAGGGCAGCCTGTGAGGAATCCAGCCCTTGTCTCTCAGTGAGGTTTTCAGCTTTGGGAGCAGCCTGAGCCCAGGCAGACTCAAAAGGCAAGCCAAAATTTTCTAGACACATTTTTGTTCCAGATGCCTGTTCAAGGAGGAAGCTGAAAACCCAGTCTGTATTACCAAATCTGAAATGATTTCTCATTTAATGTTAGATCCAAAAAGTTTAATTCCAAAGAATGACTCAGTGTAGACAGCCTGAAAGAACTTGCTTGAAACATGGCAAAAAAGCAACTAAGCTGTAATTAATATATTTTGGAACTACACTGTGGATGGGACAAGTTGTATTTATAATATTTTTGGATTCTCAAAGTGAACTTTAGGCTGTAGCTCTCCTGTTTTCCACCGCCACCATTCTTCAGCAGATGTAGCCAGGGGAACAGAGTGGAAAATGTCATCGTCTTTCCTTTCTGACAGAAGCCTTATTTGATTTGTTATTTCAGTTGTATTTATGGGGTGTTCCAATATATCTGAATGAAAAAGAAATGGATGAGGGTTAAGCAAAGGATCAAGAGTACACTGCAGCTGTGTACACCAGCAAAATAAAACCCCTCAAGAGCAAAGTAATGGAAATGGGATTCATGTATGAACTCTGACCAGACCTTCAAGGATGGAAAATGGGGTGGATTCTGCCAGGGATTGGGAACTTCATTTTTGCTCTCAGGGATAGACAGCAGCTGCCCTTACATTTCTCATGGAGTGTCTTTGTGAGTGAGAGAGCTGCGTGCTGGTGTCAGCCTGGCACTCAGAGTACAGCCAGGCCATGAGCATGGAGGTCACTGTAAACACAGCAAGGTTAAGTGAAATAAGGCCATGAGGAGGTCATGGTGAATTTGAAAGGGAGAGTAGATGGACAGACATGACTGATGATAGCTCTGGTGATTGGAAACAAAACCTTAAATAACTCAAATTTGTATTCAGGAGCGCTTGTCCATGTCAGGGCTCTACATCCATCTCTCTGTGTCAGATCAAGCAGCAGTTCACAGCAGTTCACGTTTCCAGTGCACTCTGAGCTGCTGGGACAGTATGTCTATTCTGGGCTCCCCTTGCAAGGCTGTCTCATTCCAAAAGGTGTGCTCACAAGGAGAAATTCAATACTAGAAAGTTAGTAGAATAATTTTAGGAGATAGAATCACTGCATCCTAAATCCCCAAAGGAGCTGATTCTCTAAATAGCCTTAGCAGGGAAGCATGCTCTGTAAATCATTACCAAAAGTTAGGCTGAAAGCATTTAAAACACTTTGTGTGATAAGCAAGTAGGTTCTGCCTCGATCTTCCAAGCCACTGTGGTTTATTTTCCTGAGCCTGACATGATCAAATTGCTGTTCATGTGGCAATCAAAGATTCAGACTGGTCAGAAATAGGACAATGTGGGACTAAATCTCTAGAGCTGCCTGAATCATAGGGTTAAAAGAGGACTGTGAAGTACTTAACAGGCTGCCTACACAGTGCTCAGCAAGTCAGAGGTTAACAAAGGACCTTATTATTTGGAAAGATAATTGAAGCTGAAAACAAGTCGACCATCCCACAACTAAGCCGTGGAGATCATCAGTTTTTGTGAACAATAGCTGATGATGTTCGGGATTCAGTGAGTTAAGTGGTTAATCCTATACAGAAAGCTGCATCCATAATGCACTTTAAATAGGGGAAATCCACCCAATTTGACCCCTGGAGAATTGTTTCCTGCTGTTATGCTGATAGATGTGTCTATAAATATCATGGAAGCCATCAGCAGATAAAATCTCAGAGAGCTGAAAAGCCTCTCCCTATTAAATGATACATTGATCTCCATGGAACAGCAGGAGCCTGGGGAAATGAGCCACTGAAACCAATCCCTCTGCCCTCCCCAGAGCCACAGAGAGAAGCAAGACCCATACACTGCTGTTTCCATCTTGATTCAGTGGGAAAAAAAATAAATCAAACCCCTCATAGACCCTTTCTTCTTTCTGTCCAGTCTTCTCCACAAGGCTGCTCCTTATATTCTGTGTAAGCAGCTCATCAGCCTTTTGTGGCGCTTTGTTCCAAATTTGTCCTTTGTTTACAACCCTCAGAGAAAGCCTTCAGTCAGTTAAATTAATTTGGGCACAAAGCTGCCAAGGGGGGCAGGACACTCAGCAGGTTTGTGTGCATTCTCCAGCACAGGCACCAAGGGGTGGATAGAGACAAACTTCAGCAACCACTTCTGCTCATCCTCAGCTTCTTCTGTCACTTCTGGATTTTAGAAAAAGAGTGCTCACTGTCCTGGTTTGGGGTTTTTTGTTTGTTTGTTTGTAGGTTTTTGGGTTCTTGTTTGTTTGGGTTTGTTTGTTTTGTTGTTGCTGCTGCTGTTTTTGTTTTGGTTTTTTGTTTGGTTTTTGTGGGTTGGTTTGTTTGTTTGGTTTTGGAGGTTTGGGTTGTTGTTTTGTTTTGTTTTGTTTTTATTTATAGCTCAAAATCTTAAGGTTTTGAAGCCTATTGTATTATAATGTAAAGTCTGGTTTGTGATTTTCTACTCCCAGAGCTGTTGGTGCTGCATACCATGGAACATGCACATACACACAGTTGCATATAGGTTTTACCCCCTTCATTTGAGCTCTCCAGACTGCCTGTATAATATCTCCATATCTGTATGTGCATGCAGGTCTCAGAGCAAGCTTGCTGCCTTTCTGGTGTTTGAAGTAGCTCTAAATCCTGGGATTTAGAGATGCCAGCCATGAAGGAGTTAACCCATGTTAAGTGGTTCTGATTTGTTTTCTGTATCTTTCTTTTCTGCACTCTCGCATTTGTTACTCTCCATTTTTTCTTCCTCCATTTTGTTCTCTCTTCTCTCCTCCAGTGCTGACTTAGTGCAAATTCCATCATTTCTCAGCACTGGAGGCTGTCACAGGCAGTTGTGCTGGGCAAACCCTTGGACATCTCTGTGGGACTTACATGGAAAACTTGTGCTGTTAGCAATCTACTTCCAGAGTTATTAAGGACCAAGCCAATAAAGATTAGAAGAAAGCAGGGTTTCACAGTCCCCACAAACCCAGAGCTGCAAACAGTGTGAGGATACAGAAGGAAAGGGGATTATGAGGTTCTTTCCCTTCTCTTCACGGACCTTTCTGCTTAGAACATTCCAGGGACTTTATTTCTGGACTTGTCCTTTGCTGCTCCAGTATCTTTGAGCATGAGAGTCTCTTCCTTTGGAGACTCTGGAAGGAGTTAAAATAAACTGAGACATAAGGGAAGGATCATGAGATTCAGCAGCCAGCCTGTCCTGCTGGCACTCAGGTTGAGTTCAGTGACTCAAAGCAATGGGCTCTCATTACCTCTGAGTGCACTCAGAGAAAATGATTCTGCCCCCTTTTCAGCAGTATCAACAAAAGTGTTTACTGAGTTCCAAAGGGTTATATTTTTGGCATTCCTGTGGTCTGTTTTGGCTTGTTGAATGTTACTCATGAGTAAGAAGGAAAGAACTTGACTTGATGCTCAATTATAAAGCAGAATTTGTATGGCTGACAGTTAAAGGAAAACAAAACGAATGCAGCATTTTGTGTGCTTATCTCACAGGACCTGCAGAGACAAAAACTACAGAGACAACTGCTTGCAATTGCAGGGATATGTCCTGGTTTTAAAGGTCATATCTCTGGTCTCTCAAGACAGAGACACCCAAATTCAGCACTTGTACACCTGATTGTAAATGCCCAGAGCCATAGGAGAGCCATGTGGAGGTGGGTGGGATTTTTGTTACAGACAAATCTCCGCTCTGCTCTGCTCTGCTCTAGGAGGCCACACTGACCACGACTCTGCTGGAATTTGTGCTCAGCCCCTATGGCACCAGGAGAACCCTGCTGAGGCTTCCTAAAGGAAGGATGGAGATGCAGATATTTCCAGGGCTTGTTTGGAAAGCTGGTGTGCTGTAGGGAGGAGCTGTACCCGCCCTTGTTTTGTGCTGTCACGCTGAGTGAAGGGAGCCTCCATCCTCACCTCTGTGCATTCCTGGGCAGGGGAGGTAAAAATGATACCTGTGAGGTAAAAATGCTATTAAATGGTACCTGTGAGGTAAAAATGCTATTAAAGTGGATAACAGAGTGCAAGGCCTTTGCTGGGGACTCAGGTCCCAGAAAAAATGCCAGAAAAGCTACATATTTTTGAAACAGCTCCAGGAGGATGGTGCTGCTGACTCCATAATTTGGAAATAACAGCCATGATAGGTAGCACTGACCACTGCCTGTGAAAGTGAATATGGAAAGCAATAGGAAGAGCCCAGAACAACAGTGGCATAAATAGTATAGCCTAATTAACAACTTCTATCAAGGACTTACACTGTGCTTTACTTGTTTGAAGCACCGTGCAAAACATTAGCTGATAGATGTTAATTAATCATTCAGGTAATTAAATGGAAGTGGAATGCAAATGGTTAGAGGAAGCTGGAGTATGAAGACTTCCTGAAACCATTAAATGATTTTGTTCTCTTTGATGGAGGAAGAATTTCTTCCTTTAGGGTTTGAATGTTCTCACAGTGTGGGTGTTATTACAGTTTTAATAACCACCTGTTTAATTCCCTGGGATGGGAGATTACATGCAGTACAGCCAAGAGTTTCTTGTTTGTTTAACTTTGGCAGTTTCATGGGCCTAAAAAAAGGGGAAAAAAAAGAAGTATCCCCAGCTCTGTATTTCAGGGCACAGAATGACGACCAGCTTCAGGAATGAGTCTTGATATGGAGTCCCATTACACAGTGACCTATTGTTTTCACTTAGGCAGTGAAAGATGAAGATGTGCTGTCATTTGATGTAGAGGAATCTGAATGAATCTCTGAAATGAGCCTGGCAAACCAGTGAGAATGTTGCAAGTGATAGCTAATTTTTTAATGGATTAATTCATTCCCCTACAGTAAGAAGATAGGATTCTTTGGCAGAGAATCAGTCAGCTTGATTCCTGGCTGTGGCATATTTAGGTTTGTGTTATCACCCACTGCCCACACTTGTGCAGCATAAACTCCTGAGGGAACTTGTGAAGGGATGGGTTTTCAGTCATCTGGCCTGAATCACTAACTTGCTGATGAACCCCTCAAGCTGCTGGAAAAGTCCTGTTTGATGCCAGGCCAGTATAACCACAAACCAGGCATGTAGGTCTGATTTCCTAAATTAAAAGACTGATTTACTGCACTGTGTAAGCTGGGTTTTCAATCTACCTGCAACCTGAGAACTCAGTCTCTTAGGGCAGGTACAATACCAGCAGTTGGTGATCCAGATAAAGCCAACAAAAAAAGAGAAAGATGTGGTTCTATGACTGCTAATTGCTCTGATACCTTTGCTACCCTCCTTCCAGCCTGTGTTTCCTTCCGACCTGGGATACTGTCACTGTCAGCAGTGAAAGCTATCACAGTTCTCCTTTTTCTCTCCCTTTTCCTCTCTCTGGTTCCCCTGGGGACAGAAGATCCTGGCAGCCAGATCTACCCCAGGCTTTTGCCTTTTGTTTTCCTGTACTTTTCTCTTGGCACAATGCAGAACTTTGCAGTGTTGTGCTTCCACAATCACATGCTAAAATATTTGCACAGCTGCCTGATGACAGGAAAAGGGGGGAAAAGAGAAAATCCACTCTTCTGTTATTTGAAAAGTTAAACCAAACCAAACAAACAAACAAACAAACAAAGCTTAACATTAATTAATAATGTAAAATCTCCTCAATCAGTTTGCTTGGCTCCCCTCTGTGTGCTTCACCTTCGTTTTCTTGTACACATAACCCCACACTTGGGTGCTTCTCTTCCAATGCCTCTGGGTTCAAACCCCCATGGGACTCCAGTGCCCACTCTGTACACTCTCTTCAGCCTGTTCTGGGGTACAGAAATAGGACCAACTCCTACAGGCTATAATCAGGCATTCTTCAGGCAAATCTCTGACTGAAGTCAGTGGAAGTTTTGGCACAAGGACGGCAAAACTAATGAAATTCCTCCTCCAAGTATGTATATATATATATTTATATATCTGGGACAGGGATGAGAGAAGAAAATACTGCCTAGAAAGAAAGTCCATTAATAAATGAGACATAGATGTGGGGAAGAGTTGATTGAATTATTTATAATGCAGTTATAAAATTGCTGAGTTGCTGAGCTTTCCAGTAACCCATCAATAACATGCATGACCACAGCTGCAGTTAGCAGGAGTATAAACAAGCAGGAGCATGGATCTCCATGAAAATCAGGTGTGGAAATATTGGGGAAAAAAAAGCCTAGCATATCCAAATCATTTAGAACAGAATAAATTTGAATGTGGTCATAGCTTTCCAATAACCCTGAAAACTGGCTGTGAGTTAATTTTACCAGCAGTGCACCAGAGAATCTCAAGCAAAAACCCATCAAACGTGGGCCCATATTTTAAAAATAGAAAAAACAGCACAGACACTTCCTAACAAGCCTAAGTATAGATCAGGGCGAGAAAAAAATTTAAATGTGGGTTTAAAATAAACCTGGATAGTGACACTAAGAGCAAAATGAACCTGAATGTTTGAAAGAACCAATCTTGTCAAGTATTTTTTTTTGGTCAGAATGATCTAATTAGTGACTAGAGTGAATATACTGCATTAGATCCTTTGGTGCAATGAGTGGAAGATTCAACTTTTCAGATCTTCAGCAGACAAAAGAAGGGGAAGTGAACAGGCCAGCAAGCACTTTTTCAGCTTTGGCATCTATAATTCACGTGCAGGGGCTGCACTCCCACTATAGCAGCTCCCTTCCTACACACACAGACACACACTCCCTGCCTTTATACTGCCCTGGGACCACACACAGCTCTGTCCAGTGTCTGTCCTTCCCACCAGCCAGCCTCTCCTCTGGGAAGCATGAATGCCTCCTCTGAACCAAGGCCTCAAGGTGTGTTTCCACCCTGCTCCACCAAGCTTGGATTGGTTTTTTTCAGGTTTTTTTATTCTTTCTTGCTGTCCTCAGTCGTGAGCTCCAGACAAAACCTTCCTTTCTGTGAGGGAACTTCAGAACCAGGAATGTGGTCTGGACATTTGTGGACAAAGGAACATTCAATGTTCCTGCTCCTGATCACCAGGAAGAATGGCTGTGCTGTGTCTTTAGCACTCCTGCTCAGTTTCTGAAGTCTGTGTCCTGCTGTGGACACACATTTGGGGCTAGCCCTCCCTTTGTTGGTGTCCAGGCTCAGGGAGGCAGTCTCTCTCTGCTGCTTGGGATCCAGCAGACAGAATGTAATTTCCAGCCCGTTGGCCTCTGAAACGTTCTGTTTGTGCAATTAGCCTTATGAGGCCACTGATGAGAAATGGGTGCTTATTAGCTGCTGTCATTTTTATACCCTCTTCCCTGAGTAATGCTGCAGCAGCCCTCGTGATGCCATGAAACAGCTCTGACTGCAGGAGGAGAGAGCTGCAAATGGAAAAGACTTCTCAGCGCTGCAGGCCAAGCCCAGCCACCTCCTCTGCCCTGCATCCCTCTGCTGCTTTCCTGCCCCCTGAGAGCCCAGCATTATTCCTGCTCAGGATTGTCTTCTTCAGGGGACAGCTTCATTTTGAATGGCTCCATGCTTCACACCCAGAGGCACCAAGTCTTTTCCACTAAGCCAAGCATAAAAATAGCTGAGGGAAAGGGTGGGGGAGGGAGTGTCAGCAAAACAGATTTATTTAATTATATGTACCAAGCACCACTTTCCTATGTGAGACCAAGTGTGCAGCTCAGTTTCTATCTTGCTGCAATCTCATTTAAGGTTACCGAGGAAATGGGCATAAAATGCTTGTGATAACTTGACTTTCTATAAGATGCCTTCATATGTTTAGTAACCTCACACCTGTGTGGAACTGGATACTCCTAAGTCTGGGTGAACCAAACACTGATTTTGAACAAGGCACTGTGCAGGGAGGGTGTCTGTGTGTGGGGGTGAGGCTGTTAAATCCAGCACCTGTGATCAGAAGGCTCCAGACTCCCTTAGGTTGGGCCTAGATGGACTTTCCTACTCCATAGAGATGTTCTGCACTGCCAAGCCCAGTGATGTTGTCATGGGCATCACCGTGTTTGGTGATGTTCTCCAGGTCCCACATTTAAGAATCCTGTAAACATAGCAGAAAATTGAAATGTTTTTTCTAAATCAAGTTAAGTTTCAATCTCACAGTATGTTGGAGGAAAACTGGAAAACTCAGTCTGAAGGCGGAGATAAGTAAAATGATAAGAAGTTTTACTTCTTTTAACATGTGAGATTTTCTTTTTTTTTGCCTGCTCACAGCTTTTATAATCTAGTTCAATACTAGAAAGAATTGAACTAGATTATAATCAGCCCTTCTGGCTGATACTGCTGTTCTTAACTAGTCCCATCTCTGCTGCTGCAGATTACAGTGGAGCAAAAAGATACTTAACCCCTTGTCATGATGGGATCTTCAACATCTGGATTTTGGCCCCTGGAGGCCTGTCCCTACCTAGCAAGTTGGGATGAGCCACTGTCACAGACTGCCCAAACAACCTGGGTTGAAAGTGAGGACAGGAGAGTCAGTTAAGAAAGCAAATGAGTGGGTTTAACTTCTGTGTGTTTGTTTTTGTCCACACCACCTACGTGCACACAGAGCTGTGTTTGTTACTGGTGCCCTGAGAGAGGAAACCCATTACCTTAAAAGAAGCACTTGGCTTTAAGAGAGAATAATCAGGAAAGCAACAAAGAACCGTTAGCAACATTTTATAAAGAAGATGAGATAAATAGTCTGTCTCATAAACAAGTGGTATTATTTAACTATCCAAGGAGTTGCTTTCCAAAACAAGGCTGAATTGTTCATTGTCCAGCCAAATAACGCCTGCTTGGGCAGCCTTGGCTGCTTTTCTGACTCCAGCCCAGACTCTGTAGATCTGCACTGTGCTGGACTGTCCTGCCTAACATTACTGCTAATGTTTATGTAGATGTTATAATAGAAATAAGTAGAAAATAGCAATATTATGGCTCAGAAATGACAGCACCAAGACTTTTCAGTTGAGGGGACAGGAACAAAGGAATGCTGCCGGCCCTGAGCTTCCCCGTGGCTGTAACAGGGCCTCACAGACACACTTGTGCTCGGCTCTGTTGGCAGAGAAACACTTGGCAGAGAAATCCCCTCCTGCTCTCTCAACTGCTCATTCACCTGCTCACAGAGACAAGATTATATCACACTGCCCCAGCACTTCTTCAAACACTGGGGAGCGTGTGCTCCTGCTCAGATTTTCACCAGAACAAGGTTTCTTTTCTCCTCTTTTCACAAGCCATGGCATTTCTCAGGGGAAGCCAGCAGCTCTCTCGGGGTTATGCCAGCTTTCCTCCACCACCACAGAAACAAGATTAAAGATGCTGTGGAGATCTGTGAGTGGAGCAACCAAGGTGGGAGGGGGGGTGTGAGGGAAACACCTTCTGCATCCAACAGCCTTTTTAAAGAAATGGGTGGGTTCCCCAGGTCAGAGGAGCCCTGGAAGGAGGAGGCAGTGCATCCATTCGGTGCTCCCACTGCCACTCCCTTAGCCAGCCACAGGGGACCACTGCTCCGTTGCTGTGGCAACCGTGACGACTTGGCAGCCAGAGCCATCATCACTCAGCCTCCTCGAGATGCTCTGGCAAAGGCTCGCACAAGGAGATTCGCAGCCGAGATCCCGTTCCTTTTAAATTGTGGCTTTACCTCACAGCCTGGAGAAGGAGAAAATCGCTGCTGCAAGGAGAAGCCCTGTGAGGCAGGGCAGGGCAGGGCAGGGGCTCGCATTTGGTGTCTGCCCCTGCAGAGGCGGGGAGCTGGGAGCACCTGTCGGGAGGAGTTACTCATGTGAGAAGAAGGTCATTCCCGGTGAGTACCCACCCACCCAGCCTCCCCTACCTTCTGCTGCAAATTGTTTATTTATTGTTTGTCATTGGCTAGGAAATTCCGGGGTTTCTCATGTCTAAGGGGAGGAATTTTCTTTTGTGCTAGCTCTAGGCTTCTTGCAAAATCCGTGAATGCACTGCTACTGGCTTTTTGTCCTAGGCATGAATTCCTGCAGGAGCTGCAGCCTTGCCGTCAGCAGCAGCAGGTTTCTTGCAGGAAGCTCGATGAGATCTGCAGTTTGCAGTGAGCTCTGCACAATCCTACCTTAATACCAGGTTTGTGCTCTAGCCAGCTGATATGCTCCTATATCAGCTTTTCCACTTAATTAATGGTTCCAGCCTTTGTTGTACAAGCTGACTTATTTGTTTTCATTGAGATTAAGAATTGAAGCAGTAAGTAAATCAAATGCTTGAACAGGTGCAGAAAGAGTATTTGCCCTGTGGAGGATAGAGTTACAAGCAGTTTCACTCTGATGAGACAAACAGATGCTCCAGATAAACTGCTGATAAAAGGAATTATTATACTGGCAGAGATCCACCACGTTCCCCTGTAGCACATGGGTGTCACAGTCAAGCACACAGACAGTAGCCATGGGTGAGATCAATCTACCATGGCTAACAATAGGCATCTATAAATGTAGTCATGTTACTGAGCAGTGTGATCATCAGTTTCAAATCATGTCCTGAAAATTATTAATGTAACTTAGTCATCTGTGAAATGAATACACTGCTTTGTACAGAAAGTAGTGCATTGCAAAAAAAAACAAACAAAAAAAACCAATCATAAGGAATTACAAGGGAATCTGAAATCCTGATCAACCTGCAGGTTGAAAGGCAAGGAGGTTTTTTTTTTTCTCCAGATGAATTTGGTGCTTGTTCTGTTCCTTAATCAGCCAGCAGCACTGGGGCATCTCTAGCTGTAATCTCATTAGGACTATTAGGCTGTGATTGTGCCTGTGCTCTGTTGCTGGCATGCATTTGGGCAGACAAATGACCCTCAGAGCTCTCACAGTTGAGAGATGGGGGTCCCTTTTTTCTCACGAGGTTTGAAACTCCTGCGTCCCTGACTTTGGCAAGGCACAGTTTGCAGAGCAGCTGGGGAGGGAGCAGGGACAGGTCACCCAGGCCAGGCACACAAGGGCAGTTGGTGAGCACAGCCTCTCCTGGTGTGATGGGAGTCACGTGTGGGCACGAGAATGGCACAGCACCCTCCCCTCAGTGTGTAAATAGCATAAAGCTGGGCCTGTGTGAGTGCTGGCATGACAGCCTGGGCTACTACGGAGCAAAAACAGAAGTCAGAAATTAATTATGGGCTCCTTTCTTCTGCTTTGTCCTGCCTGTTACAACTAACACAAGCATAGTAGCTTTTGTTTAGTTGGCCTCTTTGACCAAACTGAAAAATATTTGGATGATATTTCTGGAGTCAGATAGAACTCTTTTCATTCAATTTTAGCCCTTTACTCTTCATTACAATTCCAGGTGACACCATAAATACCTGTAATTCCTCTTCCTCATCCCTGCATGGCTCAAACGTTAATTGATTGTTCTGTTCCTGGGCAGCAGTGGAGTTTGAGTGCTTCTGGAGGCCAGAGGATTTCTGCAGCCCCCTGTGTGAGCCCTGCACATGTGGATCTCCTGCACACAAACCCACAGCAGCTGATGTCATTGTGCATGAGCCTGGGGAAGCAGGCTGCTGAATGAGTGCCAGTGTACCACACAGTTCATAAATATGGAAAAGCAGCGGGCCCTAGCCCAACAAGCTCGGATTCAGAAACATTTAGCAGATGTTCTGGCTGTGGGGGAGGAAAACAGGAGATGAATAACTACAATACTGCAAGAGCAAATACTTTGTTGATGAAACTGCACAAAAATTAGAATGACAAACACACCCTTAGCAGGACTTTGACCTATCCATAAAACAACATCAACATGTTTTATTAATAGTAGTTCCACATTCTCAAGATCAATAAAGTGACTTCATTGATTTACTTTTCCCTTTTTATTAGTACTTCTCTAAACAGTGATGAATTTGGATTGAACATAGGTAGAGTCTTTTTTATAGCTTGTCAAAGAACAGTTCCAGTAGCTCTGATAAAGCAAAAAGCTTCTCAACCAGGACAACACAGCTAAAGAGAACCTAACCATGGATAAGAGTTTGAAGGAAACTTCCAAATCTGTTTGGAAGAGACTGCCAGTTATTTCCACAACAACACCACAAGGGAGCTGCTCTGTACATTTCCTTAAAGGAGTAAAAAGATGTTGTTTTATAAACAAGCATAGTAAACATAGCTCAGGCTCTCCCTTAATCCAAACTCCAAATAGTAAACATGCCTTTTAGACCTTGATGCATGCTCTGTGGAGTAAACCAACCTCAGCTTTACAGGCAGCTCTTGTGGGGAACTTCTATAGTCCAAATTAGATGAAGAACCCATGAAGGTCTCAATAATGACCTTGCAGGAGTTGCCATTACATTTCACCGAGGCACATTTGAATCCATTCCCTTTGGTCCTTCTTGGGGACTGTCTGAGTACAAGGAAATGCTGTACCTGTGATTTTTGGTTGGTGGATTAATTGTAGGCCAGCAGTCTAGTAGTACTTCATCTGGGTATGATGTGCTTGAATATCTATATTTTCTTCCTTGACAAACACTTGTCTTACTGCTTTGGAGGACCTCACACCTCTACACACTTGAACTGTTGTTGCTAAAGCATGAAGTGAAACTCAGCTGGGCTGCTCTTCCCAGCCTTGGCATAATTTACCATTTTGGGAGGGAGTTTTCTGCACTTGTGTAGCCTTTGGTTTGTGTTAATTCTACTTAAGGCTTTACAGTCTAGTGAAGTGAAAGTTGTGTGTTTCTCATCAGCTTCTCATATGCCCACAGTCTTGACTCATAGCAGCAAACCCAAAGCTGCAACATTATATTTTACTGCTTGGCAAAATCTGTGAGCAGTGAAATTGTCTGCAGTGGATATGCACAGACCCAGAACCTCTCTTATTCTTAAAACAGTTCCAAATGCTGAAGTCTATACTGAACACTCAGCAGATTTGCATGGAGCCCCAGAGAAACCTTCCTTATTAGTTCCTATCAGAACACTTATTTTTTCAGCATGATGGGTTAGAAATGTTTATCTACATGATCCAAACTCACTGCCTCTGATGGGCTGGCTTTTTATTTTCCTTTTTAACTGCAGAAGCTTTTACCTACAGAAGTTTCAACTTAGTGAGCCAATAGATAGGTTTCTTTGAAGTGAATTAGACTTGTATTTGTTTCCTTGCAACCAAACAACACCAGCAATTCATTTGAAACTCAGTTTCCAGCTCAGCACACAACATCAGTCAGGATTAGGGTGTGCATGTGTGTTCAGGGGGTTGAATACATCATTTCATAAATATTGCAGCTATTCAGATGCCTGTGCAGTGAATAATCACTTGCACCAGGAGAATGCTGGGTGCTTGGTGACTTCTGCCTTGCATTGGAACCACAGATTGAACACTTGTGCTCT
The DNA here is from genome assembly GCA_035583995.1 of Arremon aurantiirostris. Lineage (NCBI taxonomy): Eukaryota > Metazoa > Chordata > Aves > Passeriformes > Passerellidae > Arremon > Arremon aurantiirostris. Next base: position 68,694,857 of record JAXCLO010000056.1, on the reverse strand, counting down.
TGCTTAGGAAGTCAGTGCTCCAGAACAACTGGACAGAAAACAGCAAATTTTAAATCCTCTGTAAACTAGACTAGTCCTTCTCTTTCTTCTGAAAACAGTTCATATTTTGGAAGCTCTTAGCTGCTCATTTGTATACAGATTACTCTAACACTAAAAAAAAAAAGGGTTTAGCTGTCCCAGTAAGTGTGACCATGAGACAACAGGACTGTAACTCATCAAGATTCCAATTCAGTCTCTTACAGCAGATGGCAATTCAAATACAGTGACTTTTAACAGAAACGCTTGTACAGGAGAAAAGAGTTCCTGTCAATAGAGAGCATCTCAGGGGCTTCAGTTTGGTTTCATGTTGTGGCCTGGACTTTTACAAATTGATGCAAAAAACAACAACAAAAAATCCTTTGTCACTGTGAATGTCACACTAAAATGTAAAAACAGGAGAGATGATTGCAGAACACACCAAGTGCTCCTTCCATTCTGCATTGCTCTGGTAAGGCCTCAGCTGGGATCACACTGTATGCTGTTCCTGCAGAGAGAAATTCAGGAAAGACATGGATTAAAGTGAGAGCCACCAAAGGGGAGCACCATGAATCAACAGAGCCTCACTCAATCTAAATAAGGAGGACAGACAAGAAAAAGTGGAGTTTTAGGTCTGGGGAATGTGAAAAGTGACATGAGAAATCTTCATGCATCTAAAAGGCTGTTGCAGGAGTTGAGGAGCAAATGGGGTTTTTTTGTCTCTGTTGGGTAGGATGAGAAGTACATGTAAATTGTGGTAAGAGAGATCCAGCTTTACCATTGGGGGAAACTTTCTAAAGGCAGAAAGAGTGAATCATGAGAAAAGAACATCTTTCCTGGATAGACTGTGGTGTCTGCACTGGGGAGGTCTTTGAGAGGTAAAACAGATGGGACAGAGATGCTTTCACAGGGCTGGAGTTGGATGACCTCTTAGTATCCCTTCAGTGCTGTCATTTGGTGATCACCTCCTTGTTTGAAAATCTGCTTGCTGTGTTTTTACTTCCTGTTTCCAGATGTGGGGACCCTGCTCTGGGACAGTATGCTTCCCATGGAATTTGGTGCTCTTGCTTAAAAGAGATTACAAATTCCCACAGGAGCATGCACCTGGCTAGTCCTGCACCTTGGAAGGTTGTCAAAGTAGAATTTAAGATTCCTTGGCTATTTTTACTGTGAAAATAGCTTTGATTTCATAGAGATACCAAAAACTTTCTTGAGTTTTCTTCTGTAACTTGCCTTCCTTGATATACTCCTTGTCTGACTGGGAGCAACACCTGGGCCTTATGAGCCATCAATAATTTCCCTTGGAATACATAAAAAATATTTTTCTATATATTGTTTTTCTAGATAGACTTATTTTTCTATAAAACTTGTCTGACTGGAAGCAACACCGGGGCTTTATGAGCCATCAATAATTTCCCTTGGAATACATAAAAAAATATTTTCTATATATTCTTTTTCTAGATAGACTTATTTTTCTATAAAACTTCTATTTTTCTTATTTTTCTATATAGACTTTTGATAATGGGACACTGTGCCATACTCTGACTTTATTTTGAGCGGCAGTTCAGCTCCTTGAAAAAGCTCAATCTGGAACACAATATTTTCCCCTGGGTTCGTTTGGAGCTGCTTCCTCAACAGCTGCTCTGCTCACTAGAGGTCACTTCTGGAGTGCCAACACCCAAGTTTCCAGTGCCTGCAGGCAGGAATTCGCAGGGAATCCATCACTGCCTGGCTGAGTTCACTGCTCCCTAGCCCGGTGCAAACCAGGGTTCTGTCAAACCCTCGGGGGAGATAATGGTGCTGGGCTTGCCTTGCACATCACCAGCCTGGAACACCAGGCTTCTAACCGAGCTGAGATGCAGGATTTCAGCTGTCTTAGCTTGTTTTTGTGTTGCAAAAGAGCCCATTTTGTACTGATGTTGCAGTTTTTGTGAGCGTGCTTTATTAGCCTGGAGTTCTGTACAGTACTGCCTGCCACCCTCCTCCCACTCTGCCCACCACGTGCATGCGGTGACAAGGGGCATGCAGAGGCACTACAGCCCTTTGTTTCTGCTTCAGTTCTACTTGTTTAAACCCCTCCTCTTACTGCAAACTTCTCTGGGAATCCAGCAGCATAATGATGCAAATAACCCTGTCATATGACTTAGCCTCTCTGCTGCTGGATTCCAAAATATCGAGCCAAGACACACAAGCCTTGCTGTGGATGCCATAGGCAGCCTGATGCTAGAGTGCAGATGGCTCTGCAGCTCCCTAATGGGAATTGTTTGGGTCCTTATTAGCACTTCACAAAGGTTCCTGTTCCACTTGCCAGCTCTCCTCCTGACTGCTCAGAGTGCTCAGGCAGTGATCACTGCAAACCCCGTGCGAGTCAGGCCCCGGGAGAGCATTTCCAAACATCTCCTCTATCGCTGTGTGTAAACCCCCTCCTCCATCTGCTTTCATTGTTCAATAATTAACACACCCCCAGCCTGCAGCTTTGCAGGGGGGGACACCTGCAAATGTTGGTGTAGAACAGATAATGGAAGGTGAATCAGCAGGCTGAGGCTCTCCCGTGATTGCAACCAGTAGCTCTAATTTCTCTGCTCATGGAAACTCCATCAGTAAACAGGGTGGGCTGAGCCAAGTTTAGATCAGCTAAAGGCTTTCCTCCATCTGTTCTCAGACAGGGATATAGATAGTGAATTGGGAATTGTGCACTTCTGGCTGATATTTGTCATACCCCACTGTAGTAAGAACTTGCTCAGCCATATCATTAACTCATTTTATGCATCTCTTATGAATGATATCTGCTTGGTGCTTTATTGTGTGTTATTGCAATACCTGACTACCTTTTATACCAGAATCTCTAATATGCTATGGAGACTTCTCTTAAGGTAGGGTTGGAAAGCTGTGGCTTTGGTGGGACATTTCTGGGTTCCTCTCAGTGCTGTCAAAGACCAGGGCTGGCTCATTCCCTGGTCCAGCCAGTCCCTACACTGTCACCTCGGTGTGACCTGAGGGATTAGCCAACATTTGGGGCTCCCAAGCGGAGTTGATTAGCAGGAGACAAGGATGATGGCAGCAGCATCCACCTGCTGCAATGCTGCTCATCCTCCCTGTCACTGTAGGGATATTGGGGACAGGTAAAGGTGATACAGAGACTCCATCATCAGAAGGCATGAAAAGACACTTCATTGTTAGAAATCTACAGTTCTTATAGAAACAATGGTGGACTTAAGACTGGATTGGCCTTTAGGAATCTTCTCTCACACTATTAGTGAACTATGAATAGTGCACTCTGGAGAATCATATCTATAAACAATAGTTACAGAAAGAGAGATAATAATTGTTTAAATTCTTTCTTCCAAGTTTCCTACAGCTTCTACACAGCTTCCCAGGATTTTCCTGGGAGAACCATGTCTCACTCTGTTCAGAGTATATGTAATTACTGCACTTCCCGAGCGCAGGGGCACGGAGCTGTCCCCGAGCGCATCCCGGTCCCAACGGGACGAGCTGCTACGGCCACCCCGATCCAAAAACATCTCCGGGCTTTTCTCAAGACGGCTTTACAAGGGTCTCTGCGGCCGCCTTTAGATATGATTTATTTGCCGCCTTGCCCCCGGTGCCATCGCTCGGCTCCACTGGCGCACCCTGTATCCCGGGGCGCGCTCCCGAGGCGCGCACCCCTCCGCCCGGGGGCGCTTTAAACGGCCGCTGCCTGGCCCCGCCCCTTTTTTTGATCTCCGCCAATCCCCGCCCGGCCGGTTGCAATTCGAGCGATGGGAGCGTACCACTGCCATACGGGGCGGGGGAGCAGCGGGAGAGTTTAAGGGCTGTCGGGGGAGAAGCGCGCGGGGCATGGCGCCCGTTCTCCACCACACCTGTTGCTTTCCCGTTGTCTTCGCTCTCCTCTCCTTGTCCCCCCTCTACGCCGCGTGCCCAGCGGCTTCAGAGCCACCGTTTCTCGCCGCGCCTCCCCTGTCCCCGGTGCGCCGCCCGAAGGGCCGGGCGGGAAGGGGGCTCTGCCCGCGCGGTGGGCGGTGGGCGGGGCAGCGGCAGCGCGAGCTGCCAAGGTGTGCGCGCGCGCGCCGCCGCGGCTGCACCCGCCCCTCCCGCGGCGGGCAGGGACGGGCCGGTCCCGCTCCGCTCCAGCCTCAGCCCCGGTGCAGCCCCAGCCCCGCTCCGCCGCCTCCGAGCAGCGGCATGAAGCGAAGGCAAGTGCCCGCGGCGGGGCGGGAGGGCTGCGGGTCGGCAGGTGGGGCGGGGGCGGCGGCGGAGGAGAAGGGTCCCCGTCGTGTGGCGGCACCGCGCGGGGAACGGCCCCGGCGCGCGGAGCGGGGTCTGCGCGCCGTGTGGGCAGCGGCGGCTGCGGCTGAGGCGGGCACCGGGCGGCGGGCACCGGAGCGCGGTCTCTGCTGCCGGTCCGTGCCGGCTCCGTGCCCCGGTTACACGGCTCGGCGCCGGGCAGGAACGGGGCGGACCCGGGCCGGAGCGGGCGGTTCAGCCCCGAGGGCACCGCGCGGCTGCTGCGGCTCGGCCTCATCGCCCCGGGCGCCGCGCGGGTGCCTCGCAGCGCCCGCGGCCGCCTCAGGGTCACGGAGCGCTGCCGGTGCTTCCGTCACACGGAGCTTACGGCACCCCTACGTGAGGCACGGCATAAACCGCCCGCAGCTCGCACAGGCTGCTGCTTGTCCTGCCTTTGGCCCTTTTATTGTCATTCGAGATAAAGGCAGTGCGAGGGATTGTAATGCTTGTGCCTCTGTTCCTCCATTTGTTGTGTTATGGTTCATTCTTAGTCTCTGCGGGCTGTTGTCCTAAGGTGTGTTTAAGGTCTTTAGTACTTAACAAGGGTAGCTGCTTCTAAACATAGGTTTTTTTCTTGTACGATAATAAAAACCCGGTTATCCATTCACTGCAGTGACTTAATTCCGTAAACTGAAGAACATCTCTCTTACTTCATGCACTCCTCTCTTACCTCATCCCTTTAAGGTTAGTGCTCCGGAGCGCCTGGAAATTATTCCTCCGTCTCGATAAAAGTTAGTGTTAAGTCTGACACGACAAAAAAATGCTGCTTCCCTTGTTGGTCCTGTTGTGCCTCTTTGAAAGTTGAAAAAAAATGAAGAATCTACGGGAAGTCCTTGAGTGTTAGACTCAAAATTGGCGTTCTTGGTTATTCTGCACTTTAAATGAACTTTGCCTGTGCTGGTGTAATGGACTTAGGGGGAGCTGAGCAAATAAATGGGCTCTCAGTGGACAAGCTGGATATACTGAAACTGACTATCCACGGGGCATTTTTCAAAGCTCAGTTACCTTGTATATTTCAAAGTTTCTAAAAAGCTAGAAACTTTGAAATATACAAGGTAACTGACCTTTGAAAAATAAAATAAACAAGGTTTTCTTTGAGTACTTATGCACTTGCTTGAAATATACTACTCTTACCAAAAGTTACGCTAATATCTTTTTCTGTATTTCTTATAATGTACATATTCTGTTTATTTCTCACTGTCACGTTTTCGGTACTTGTGTTTGGGTTGGTTGCACTGCAGGGATATGTTCAGTAAAAATAACTCCCTGCATGGGAATTAAGCTCTTCAGTCATGGGAATATTTCTGCTGGCCTGAGAGTCTGTGAAAGCTTACTGGTACAAAACTAGATTTAGAGTTAGATTGAAGTTGGCAGTGCCTCTTTAAACCAGCCAGAAGTACATGGCACTTTCATCTGCAAAAATCACACTACAGTTAGGAAAAGAGATGTGTTTGTATTTAGCTTGCAGCTTGCTGAAATACTTGTGTCTAAGTAGATGGCTTAACCAGGTGTGCTGGACTTGTATTCATTCATGTCTTAAATTACATGGAAGGCACACCTTACTGCTAATTTGTGATGTTGGTAATCCTGTAATTATTGTATTAATGATGGGGAACTCCTCTTCAGTGTTACAGGACAACCATAAATATTTTTCTTTTACCAGTTAGTTCTAAGTATTTATGCAGAAGAAATAACTCATTGTTATGCTGCTGAATTACATGTATCAATATTCAATAAATTTGAGTACAAGTCCTGTTTCTGACTATGTTGTGTATTAAGAAAGGATCTGTAAATAATATGTAACTGTGTATTCCTGTATAAACCCAAATGCAGCTGGTTGAGGTCAGGATGACATTTTATTCTAAGCTTTCTTGCCTCTCTGGGTTTCAGCTATCCCGTGAACATGCCTCACATGAGAAATCTCAGTTCTTTTGCAGGTGCAGGTCTCTTGATAAAGGCTCTGGCCCTGTTACTTTGCCGTGAGTGAACTTGAATTCCTGGTGTTCACATGGTAATGCAGAGCTGGTGACACTTCTTGGAGAAAGCCGAGGCAGAGCTTGGACATGTTGCTCTTTTTTTGCAGGGTTTAAAAATTACTTCTCAGCCACTTGGGTAATCCGTGAATGGATTAGGATTTTGTTCGTTTTCTCCTTTAGGATTTTGTTCATTTTCTCCTTTGCAAACACAGGGGCTGCCCTAATCTTGGAGCAGCTCAGGGTAGCTGCAGGTGAAGGGAGAGCTGTCTGTGCTGCTGCTGCCTGTCCTTGGCTGAGGCAGGAAACTCCCACTCTGGCTGTGCCACTGGAAATTGCCCATGAGAGCAGCAGCACAGCCTGCATGTGTTCTTACAGCCTGATGATTTAGGAATCTTTTCTGTGCCCCTTGATGTCTGTCCTAACACCCTGAAGTGAAGGAAGCCCCATCAGTGCAGTGCAGCTGCAGGGACATCACACAGGAGCAAGGCACATGCCTGCCCTGGCGGCTGCTCTGACACTGTGCTGTCCATACAGGGGTGCAGAGTGGAGCTCTCCCAGCTCCTGTGTTGCTGAGGTGCTCCCTGAGAGGTTTCCTGGGAGTGCTTTTACTGTCCCAGATCCTAATGATAATCTCATCTTTTTGTCCAGAAAGGGGAGGAGGGAACAGTTCCCAATGGTCAGTGCAGGGAAGGGGGACTCATGTGAGCTCCCCTGAGAGCTGTGTTTGCTCTTAGGTGTTTTTTAGGTCTTTAGAACTGACCTGACCTTTGCAGACTATGGCAGGATGTAGCCTAGATGTCAGCTCCAGGGGTGCTGCTCATGGCTGGAGAGGTGGAAATAAAATAGCAGAGATAGCCAGCTGGAGCTCGTGCTGCTGTTTGGAAATGATGTGATAGATACAAGAGGCAGGCACTGTTTGTTTACCAGGAGGGCTGCCCAAAACCATGGGGATAGAGCAAGAGGTAAGCTAGCACAGGAACATCAGCTCACCACCCTTTCCTTCCTTTTTCTCCTCCTCCTTCCCCCAGCTGAATGACATCTCACGTTGTAATTGCACCGGGGAGAGGGAGAAAGGGAAAAGTGCATCCAGGGGAGCCTGGAACATCTACAAGCCAAGGAATGAGAGCTGCAATAGACAGTGTGTGTGAATGGTGTGAAAACATTTGGATTTCAGCTGAGTGTTTGGGGCCCAGGATGAGCTCAATTTCAGGGAATTATTTGTTGTCTGTACCTGTGGATTCCTTCTAATGTTGAGGTAGTTGGAATATGGGTTAATGAGTTGATAAGACTCTAACAGCATTTGGTTTCTTTGTGTTAACAGTAAGCAGACAAGGCTCTTCTCATTCTCATTCCTGTGTTGTATCTTGGTTTGAAGAGGCACTGTGGTACTCTTGTGTGTGGATTGACTTGTGATGGAAATGGAGTGCCCACATATGGGCAACAATTTGAGGAAGGGCTGCTCACCTCTGTGGGCAGCCTCTCTTCTGATACCTCTTCTTTTTTTTTTTTTCTCCTTTGAAAGTTTAACCAAGCAGCAATCGTTTCTCTTGGTAGCAAGAGGAAACTGAAGGATGTTTTTCTTTCTTTTTTTTTAGATACTGAAATTTACTCCATTCAAAAGTTATTCAGTAAGACTAGGAAAGGAAATGCAAGTTCTTGCTTTTCCTAGACAGTAGTAAATTAACAATAGAATTATTTCAGCTTCAGGAAAGAGGAATGTACTTCATCCCACACTTCCTGAGGGAGTTCATAACTTTTCTGCTGAAGGTGGGCAGTAGCAGCATAGTTCTTTTGCTGAAGACAAAAACTTGGTTGCTCTGATAGAGATCAACTGTTCTGAACCTGTCGTTTTGTAATAGACAACATGAGAAACTGCCTTTCATTTTTGAGAAGGGACACTGAAGAAAGCTATGGAAATTGTGAGGAAAACCTTTTTACTACATTCCTGTCTCTCTCAGCCTGTCATCTCTTTCTTCCCAGATCTTTATCCTTGTTATATGTTAACCTTTTTCATTCTTTCTCCGCGGAGTCTTTGAGATAGGATCTTTTGTGTCTAGCCACATGGTTAAAACTAGTCTAGTGTCTGGATTTCTTCTTGACATTGAGCTGTTCAAAACAATGACCATTTTTACTGAAAGTCATTCATATGTGGGGTTATACAGCTACAGACATAAACTAATTTTCTGCTGTTACCTGGAGTGAAATGCTGTGGAGCACTTGACACGTAGTCCCGGCTGGTGATGCTGCTTGCTTTGAGGCATCCAGCAAAGCCTTGTTGTGGCCTTTCTTTGCTTTGTTAGTGCAGGAGGAGTGGCAGATGGGTGTTTCTCAGCCATCATGGAGAAGGGTCCCATAGATACCTCTGCTGCTGCCTCATCTTCTGCCTTCAGAGACGTTCATAATGTTCTCACCTGCCATGAGCTGACTGACCCAGAGCAGCTTGGCAGTGGAATCAAGAGGTCTCTGCTCATCTGCCTGGAGTGGTTTGGCCTTTTTGCTGCATTCTCTTCTTGCCTTGGATCCACTTGACCAGCAGTCATCTCATCCCTTGGGGGGGAATCTCTGTGCAAGAGAAGTGTTTTCTTGTTCTGCTCCTATGTAGCATGTTACATTTTGGAGTTCTGGTTTAGACTGATGATCTCAAATGCTATTGTAGATACAAAGCAAAGGTAAAATCTTGCTGTTTTCTCTGCTCCAGCCTCAGTCCAGGAATGTTTTTCTTACCTTGTGGGTCTTTTGCAGTGTTTGCCTGCATTAGGATTTCAGTTGCACAGCTTAATTAAAATCTGGGAAATAGCCCATTTACAGAATGAACTTCCTCTTTGGCCAGCAGGAAAATTGTTGTGTTGCTGCTCTCTGCCCTGCTGTTTGGAAATAATTTCTCTGAAAATGCAGTGCTTTGAAGTGAGGCAAGGCTTGCTGGGGGCTGGTGTGGTTGAGGGAAGAGGACACTGTAGTGCATTGAAGGCTTCTAATAAAACTCTTTCAAGCTTTACTTTATATCTTTCATTTTCATGGCTCTAAGATGCTTTGGAATGAACTTTGAGTGGTGTGTCTGATGAAGTCTTAGGGTATAATCTTCCAGTCTTTTAAGCAACTTCTGAACTGAAGTGACAATGGATAGCATAACTTTTACAGTGACCTCCCTTTAGATTTCTGAGATCTCTGTACTTTGAGTCTGTGGGGAGAGCTCTCACTGAAGTGTTGGCAGAACAGCAGCATTTTTGTGGGATCATATCTCTGCTATACAAATCAAAGTGCTTGTGGCTGTGTGAGTCCTATCTAATATTTCTATCTCTTTATGAGCATGATGGAATTGCCCTGGTTGAACAAAATGGTTGGGAGCCCCTTTTTGCCTTCCTCTTGGTATTTCTAAATATGCTGTGTAGACTTACACAACTGTTAAAAAGTCTTGTTGTGTTGGGTGTAAAGGACAATATCACATCTGCTTTGTTTTGTGAGGTGCTGCAGCTTGTAGGGGTTTGCGCCATTTAACTCTCACATGTTTTTCAGGGTTCATTAAAGAGTTGAGTCTAAAGGCAAACAGAAGGCAAATGTAATTCTAACCCAGCTGAAGAGCACAAACCCAATTGATACCCATCAGGGATTCCCATGGGATTGATAATTCTGGATCTTGTGTTGAGCAGTGTCCTCCAGCACTTCCAACAGTGTGGTTATGTGACTGAGGGAATGAAGGGGAGGACAGTAGGCTTTATCTCCTCTCCTCTGTGGTGATGTGCACAGAAATGAGGAATGAGGGCAAGTGTTTGTTTGGGAATCATGCTTTAAACAGTTAAATCTAGCAATGTTTCACTAGTTTGTTTTTTTGTTGGGTTGTTTTGTTTTGTGGCAGAAAGTAATTTCTTTAATAGCAGTCTGTGTACATGGTGTATGGTACTCCATCTGCTATAAACAGAGTTCTGCTTCTGCTCCATTTGAGGAAGTCTAATATGGTTTTTCTGTGTCTGGAAGGGTAAACAGCTTTGGAGAATGCACCATGCTTTTGATGATTCACTTTGCTGCACTAAATCACTAATTCATTAATTAGGCAAGGTTCCCATTCAGAGCTCTCTAGAGCTGTGCCTCTTGCTGTGCTGATTGTAAAGGAAGACTGGTTTGGAGTTAGCCTTTGTGTCTGGTTTCCCTGGTGAGCCTGGGAAAGCTGGTGCCTCGCTCCAGGTACTTCAGGTTTCTTCCAGATTTTGTGCCATTTGCTGCTTGTAAACAGAATCTAAACACACTGGAGACTTCCCAGGGGTTGTAGGGCTGCTTACACATTTTGGTGGCAATAGCCATGAGCCAGTACACAAGGAGTGTGTCCAGGACATGCCTCCAGGGCTGGGTTAGCTGTGCACTTTGCTGTGTTCTTCTCTTGGAGAGGAATTGGTTAATGCTAATTTAGAAATGGTATAGTATCAGCTGTGATCTACACCAGCTAAATTGCTTGCAGAGTGTCACTTGAGATGTTTGCTTCCTCCTTAGGAGAATTCTTCTGCTGATGTGCCCTTTTCTGGACCATTGTCTACATGGCTCATCAGTCTGGAGTGCCTTGTTTTTAGTGCCATGTGCTCTCTGGAGAGTTTATTTCTAAATAGTTACTGAAGCAACAGTCTTCTAAAATGCTGCAGTGTTAGGGTAGAAAGAATTAAAATGTTTAGTGATCCTCTGAAAGTCTAAATTGAAAAAAATACATTTGTATCCTCCCTTCTGTAAGGCTGGTTGAAACTGTGTTAAAGACGACTTGCTTACTTTGTGTTTTGCTTCATCAGAACTCCTCCAGTTTAAATTGTGTGTGTTCCCAAAATGAAACATTGCCAAAGCCAAATGTTTTTCTTCAGGGGCTGCTGTGCACGGTCCTTCATTCTCTGCTGTAAAAAGATTACTTGTTTTCACCTGTGGTGAATTCTGCCATCTTAAGGTGAGCTTCATCTTGAGATAGTCACCTTGGAACTGTAGCTCCCCTGGAGCAGTAAGGTACTGTTACACAAGAAAAATAAATTTACTTTTTTAAAGAGAAGCATTTTGTAAGTCTTCCTTCCTTGTGCCAAAAACCTGGGGACTTTACTGTTTACCCTCTGCCAAAAAAATTCAAAGAAAATGTTTTTCCAGAGGTCAGATTTCCTTATCACATTGTACTCCTCTACTTTATATAATTTTCTGTCTAGATCTAAAGTCTTCAGATGGGTTGTGTCAGGACAAGAATTAAAGTTAATGTATTAATTTGAAATATATAATATCACTGATAAATCAAATTATTAATCAAAAGTCACAGGATGTCACCTCCATGTAAAAGGGGTTGTTTTTTTCTTAGTCTTAATTCCTTTGCTGCTCCATTCCTGTTCTCTCCAGCTATCACAAAAGGCTCTTTGTTGTTCATTTGACTGTTAAACTATGCTTATTTTATGCTTCATCAAACTCTCAATGAGCTCAAGGTTTATAATATCAAAAGTCTTGCTCTCCAGGGGTGAGAGAAGCTAACAGGTTGCATAAAGCTGTAGGGGTCAACCTGCACACAGGAAAACATCCCAGACAGTCAAGACCTTTTCAATGGCAGTGGAAAACATTGGTGACTCCTTCTTAGCATTCATGCAAGCGGTGATGGCGATTTCTGGGCACAATCTCACAGCCAGGGTCTGCCTGTGCATTCAGCTGTTGGGCAGAGTGCTTTGGTTCTAGGCTGTGGAGAAAGCAAAGAACTTCAGAAATGTGAAGCACGCATCAAAGTTGGAAGAGAGAGTAATAAAAAGAGAGGAAACGAGGTGGCCAAGCAGGTCCCACATGCACAGGTCAGACCTGGCCCAGCAGGCCAGTGCCTACTGCGCACTGGTCTCAGTTCTTCCTTTTCCTGCTGCAGTCACAGCAGAGTGCATCTTGAAGGGAATGGACTGGGAACCAAGTGCTCTGAGATTAGCAGAGTAAATTAAGATGAGTGTTGACTTCTGTTGGGTTTGGGCATGAATTGCCTTACAATGCTGTGCTAATTACAGCAATTCAGGAAATGATTCACAAGAGTGGGTAGCTGAGCTTGGTTCTCCTAACAGCTGCCTTAGCTCAAGCTAGGTTGGATTATTTACTAGAATTGTGCTCCATGGGCTATAATGGCACTTGCAAATGCTCAGTGTTAATTCCTCACTTGATTGAATGGAGTCCTTTGGGAGCAGCTTTCAACCTGTCCGCAGAGTCAGGGGCTTTGTTATGTATTTAGAAAAGTTTCTTTACAATGGTACGGGACAGAAGGTGTTTGCAGTGCTGTGAGTTAAATGCTGGGTTGTTACATTGGATATTGCATGGTATCAGTGGGGTTTGCTGCTTGCTTCACCATGTAGGCTCCAATGTGGAGAGAATATCCTTAATAAGTATCAGGGAATCTGAGAGCCAAGTAGATTCTGTAAGCCGGTTCTCGAATGCAGTCATGACTTTAAGCATTTTTTTTTTCAGGTATAAAAACCTGTTTTGTTCTGTATCCCCAAGAACAAATGCAAAAGATATTAGTATTCCTATTTGCTGGGATAGCTGCTGCTGTGTGAAATACAAACTGCTGTGGCATATTCAGGTTTATGCCACAGTTACAAGTGTGCAGTGTCTATGGGGTTTGTTATGACAGCAAAACCTTTAGGTGGCAAGAACAAGGTCATGGGTGTGAGATTCACTTGCATACAGCACTTCTTGCTGTGGAAAAGAATGTTTGGCAGGCATCAACCTTCTAAAACCTGATAATACTCAAGTGCTGCAGAAAAATAATTCTTTCTGTGAAGGTCTTGGAAATGTTGGTGATATGAACTCTGGCCAGCCTCTTCAGCTCTGGGTTTAGAGGGGCTTTTCTTGCCAGGTATGGGAGGGAAACATGATTGCACCAACCAGGCTTTTGGTGTGTGTGTTCTGGTTTGTGAGAGCTTCCTAGAGCTGTGGAATGGAGCAGCAGAGCATTCCTGGAGTCTCTGCAGGATCTGCTGGTTACATCCAATGGTTAATGGCAGGGCAGTGGAGATGAGCTGTGACCTCCTCTCCCAGGCAGAGCTCTGACTCTGAGGAGTTAAAACTTGGAGAGGAATGGACTGAGGTCAGCAGCACGAACAGTCTGTTCAGTAAATAATTTTCTTTGCATACTGACTCCATTCTTTCACTCATTATTTGCTCCACTTATTCTTTTCCCTTCCTACACACATGCAGGCAAATTCTCTGGCTTTATGATCCTCTCTTGCCCTGGTGACCACCTTCCAATGGCCACTTGTCAGCGTGCCCCAGCCTGTGGTAAGGGGGCTGTAGAAGATAGGTTTGCTGAGCAAAACCCACCCTGGCTCTGGGATGGACACATCTGCTCAGCGTAGCAGAGCACGGCTGTTTCCCAGCTGCTCCTGCAACTCTGCCTGCTCGGAGCACTGCAGTGGCTCTACGGAATGCAGGAATGCAGCACGCAGGAGGGAGATCGTTCTTCAGGCAGCCAGGAACAATGAGGAGCTGTTGCCCACCTTTTTTTCCCCTTGGTGGCAGGCTGTGAGCTTCTGGGTGAGTGAACATGTGGTACATGGCATGCGCTTTACGAGGCTGCTGCGGAATTCCATCAAATAGCCCCGCTGTTGGAGAGAATTTGGGGACATGTAGGACGGAGCATTGCTTAGTGCTGGAGTCTGCTGAACCTAGCAGGCTTTCCTAGGGCTGGGACAGGATGAAATGAAGAGAGAAAAACCTTTTATGGGTCCTGTATCTGAGGATCCACAGAAAACAGCTGAAGGAAGAAGTAGGATTTGAGAGGGTTGAGTGACCTTGAATGTGTGCTCCAGTGAAAGAAGCAATACCATGTGTGACTGGTATTTAGGAAAATATTTTCTGGGAGGCCCTTTTGTTAGGGGATGAGGAGTTGAAATGTCCTGCATTTGTTCAGAGATCTGTTTTGATTTTTCAGTGGAAGTGTAATAGCTGCTGTTTGTCACCTTTTTACGTGATCTTGTAAATGCTGCTATCCCCAGGCTCCTGCAAGATGTGCTGGCTCTCTTTTGTGAGTGCTAAATTAACTTAGGAAACCCCACAGACAGAATGGAATAGGTGCTTTGCAGGTGCACTGTAGCAAGGCAGCTGTTAAGGCAGCCCAGGTATAATGATAAATTTGTATTTCTGGATTTGGGGGCTTTGGTTCTGCAGCACTCAGCCATCTACAGCCCAGTAATTCTTGCCTGCTGTTGGAACACAGCATCTGTGTTCTTTTCTCTTTCCCTTAGGGCACTGTTGTCTGCTTCATTCTTCTGAGGTTTTTATGCTTTCCATTGTGTTTTCTTAAATGAAAAGGCAGCTCCAGAAACAAACAAACAAAATTCCTTTCTTGTTTGATTTCTGCTTTTCCTTTATAAAACGATTTTCCTGCTTTTCCTGATACGGCAGCATTATTTGAACTAGGACTTTTCTCAGCTAAGGTTTATTGCTGCAGAGCCAGTGGGATAAAGTGAGTATGTAGTGCTTGCTATGAGAAGTTATTTTTTACACTTGATTTAAATATTGATAATAGTGGAGTTACAGTTCTGAAGATACTAAATCAAGACAATTGTTCATTGTTTTCTAAACAGGCTTTAGATACAGCTCTCCTATGAGTACATTGTGCAGTGAAGTATGTTCCTTTTCAGTAAATAGACAGGCTTTAAGGGCCTCAGGTTCTTCAGATCTGAAACAACAGCAGCAGTCACTACAACTAAATACAAAAGAAAAAACAATTATAGGATTTTTAGGAGTGTCTTGGGCAGTACCTCTGCCCTCCAGTTGCTTGGTTTTTAAATCCTGGGGTTCTGTGTCCTCTTTGCCTGCTCTTGTCACACAGCACAGCTGTCTGAGAGTGCACAGAGTCTTATCAGAAATCTGATCTGGGTTTAAAAATAGCCTTGTTGGAATAAAAGATGTGAAACAGGGTGGGTTCACTGCAGGATCCATAACTGCCACGGTGGCATTGCTGGTCAGGGAGGAGGATTTTGTGCTGAATGACAGGGAAAAGTTGTTGCTTAGTGATGTTGGATTTGGGAGGACATAGTGCCTGTGGAGAAGAGGGAGGAATGTTCCAAGAGAAGTATTACAAGCTTTTATGAAAGAAAGAGGCAAGGAATGCAAATTAATAGAGGAGAAAAATACAACCAGTGGTTGGATGAGGTGCCATAAAATCACCATTTCTACTGAACCATTATTCCTTTCCCATGTGAGGTTTTGGTTCCTAGGCTGGTATTCTGCCTGTTCTGTGTGTCCAGGGCCCCAGCTAAAGGAGAACCTAAAGGAGCAGTACTGAATGTAGTTTTCTGTTAGCTGCTGTCTGCTTCTCCTCTTAGCTCTGCCAGCTGCTTCAGGTGTGCTTGGGCTCTTGTGAACATTGTCACTTCTGCCTGTATCAGCTGTTCTTAAAACAAAATTTGCCTCTTCCTCTATGTGACCTCATAATATTTTTCCTAGCAAAATATTTGCTCATTCTTAATTACTACTGAATATGTAAAACAATCAAAGCTTTTAGTAACTGAACACATGACTGCATTTTCCTGTTGACTGGTGATTAGGAGCAGCTTGGTGAAAAGCAGTTGGTTCTTAAAAAGCTGTGGGGTTTTCGTTTGTGTTTTTGTTTTGTTTTCTTTTATTTTTTTTTCCTTGTTTGTTTTTGTTGGGGGTGGTTTTCTTTTTTGGGGGGGGTTTGGAGTTTTTGGTTTTTTTTGTAGAGTTAGTTTTCAGGTGGATATTTAAGTACCCTTTTGTGTTAGGTTGATATGCCTTGCCATGTAGTGCCTCTTTTATGCTTCCTTCAAAGGGCTTGGCACTGATTCAGGAGGGCACCTTTTACTGTAGTGAAGTCTTGGGATGCTGATTTAATGTAAAAAGGAGGGGCAGACTATGCCAGGACTTTTGTGAAGCATTGGAATGGAATTGACTTAAATCCTGGCTGTACTCAGAGGATGATTGGAAGTGACCTGTCTCACTGCTCCAGGATGAGCAGCCCCCTCAGGAATGGAATTTCTTGTGTCTCTGCTGAGAAACTTGAAATAAGATGCCCTGTCTGCTTGTGAAGGAGGAGTGTAAAGCAGGTGGAGTCAGTGCAGTCTTTAAACAAATTCTGGACAAAAATTAGAGCTTCTAACCCTGATGGGTCTGAATGTTACTCAGCTTTACAAAGCCTAAAGAGAAATGGAAAGGAAGCAAAACTGGAAGGGAAGGACCCAGTTTCATTCCTGTTCCAGCTGCACACGAACAGGGTGGACTCCACGGTGTCCACACTCTGCACTGCTCAGGAGTGTGACATTGGTGACATTGGTGGCTGCTTTTCTGCCTGTCTCCTGTACTTTGCTCTCTAGGTGAGATTAGGCATTTGCAGCCTGACAGGGTTTCTGTCTGTAGTCTGTCCTTATCTAGGAAAGCAGCATTACCTTTTCGAGTGGTGAAAATACTATTGATCTAACATTGCACTGAAATTCTTTCATCTCTAGGTGTCCCTGCCCTTTTACCAAATGGGTAATGGGCTTTGTCCCCCCAGTTTCTGAAGGGAGATAAATGAAATGCAGCATGATTGTTCTGGAGTTGACCTTCATGAGTGTAGACACAGCTAGGATAGGAATCCAGGGCTCTTAATACACTGATCCCAGAAACCTTTCCAAAAGGGAACCTTTTGCTATCTTGCAGATGTGATAGATGTGTTTGTGGGCATGAGTAGCAGCTAATGAATATTTATAAATGTACTAATGAAGTCCTACATCTGTTTTTACAGATGCATGTGGGTATGGACTTGCAAGATACCAGTGTGGGTGTGAAGAGATGCAGGCCTGGGAAAATTGTGATAGCTTGTAACTGAGCCACTTGGCACATACAATGTGTCCAAATGCCTACTTGCAGAACAGTATTAAAAGACAAAATAAAAATTCCCACCCTCTCCTCCCTTCCCAAAAGAATCATGAACCCTAGGTGTTTTTTTTCCTTTGGTTTTTTATTTTTGTTTTTTTAAGCATAACCATCCCTTGCTGAAAATATTAATTGTACTTCCTGTCTCTGACTTTTTGAATGGGAACCACTGTTTTGTGACCACTGTTCGCTTCCCCAAGTAGGCAAACCTGGTACTGCTGCTTTGTGGGAAAGTGAAAGCTGTTCAAGTGAACCTGAAACCCTTTTTAATATACTGTGAAATTAAAAATTTGGGTGGCTGGTGGTGAAGCTGGCACTTTCATTGGACTGCATGCTGGGAGTTATTTCTGGGGATGTGTGCATTGAGCCCCTTCTGTGACAAAGGTATCTCTTCCTTCTGTGCTTGCTTGTTTTTAAGAGATTGATGATTCACAGATACGTTGTAAAATCTGACCTGCTTAAATCTGGGGGTTTAGTCACAAGAATGTTTGTTTCTGAAGTGGTATAGTGTGTTTTATTTGTCTACCTACAGTGCTCCAGAAACCTTTCTGTGACATCTGTAATGTTTCTGAAATATCTGTCATACCTGATGGCCCTTCATTAACTACTTCTGTTCCTTTAACAAAATCATTTTATAGCAAGAGCCTCAATATTTGATTCTGAAATGTTTGTTTGTGAAATTATCATTCTGATTTAAATGTTGAAAGAGTCCTGATTCGTAGGAGGGAACACATATTCAATTCTTTTACTGCAGTCTAGATAACTTGAGAAATAAGAATACAGTGTTCTGCTCTGTTGTCATCTCTTTTGTTGTACTCTTGTTTTTAGAAGGTATTTGACCTTTTCAGAAGACTGACATAGTGGAGGCAGCCTGTTTTGCTTTTAGCATTCACAGGATCTTTTTTTAAACTGTTGATTCAGTGTGTATTTTATAATTTTTGTCTGGAAGCTTCTATTGTTCAAGCCTTCTGTTCCTCAGGGCAGTCCTGAGGTAATTAACCAGCCTGTTTTGTAATTTTGTAACATTAAGTGTTCTTTTTCAGAAAACCATGAAATAAACAGGATTTATGGCTGTTTAGTGGCTTTGTCAATGTAATGAACGCACATCTTGAATATGGACTAAATTTGGGTTCTTCACTGCAAACATCCCAACTACTGTCTTAAAAAAATATGTAACTAAATGACTAATCAGTGCCTGAACTTTATGTAACTTGACCAGTCCTGGGAGCTGCACTGAACTACACAGCATAACATTTTTTGTTGTAATTCTGGTTCTGGCACCAGTCATACCTGTGGTGCTTTCTCAAGGTGTCCTGCCACAACAGGTGAAAAAAAATTGAAGGCAGGGAAAATCAATGCATGAGCTGTTTCATACAGTGAAAACTAGTGAATAAATAGTCCAGGATCAATATGCAGTGAGTGAAGCAGTTGTTCATATTGGAATATGTTACATTCTGCTTCTGGCGTGAGAGTATGTGCTCCATCTAGTTCTGATGTGGGTGGATTTCCTCCCTGGAAATCGCTGTGCCCTCGGGTGTGCTTTTTTAATATCGGCCAGTCTGACTGCAGATCATTTCTTCCCTGCTTGTTCCTGTGTGCCTTTGCTTGTTTGTTTGAATTCCTGGTCACACAGAGTTATTTGCTTGTAGATTAATTTATGGGAACTAATCTCACAAGATGTCAGGTAGCGTTTCAGAGACCTTTCTTTGTGTGTTTCAAGTTAACTGATGGAAAAGAGGCAACTCACTTTGCCAGGGCTAATGTATGGGAACTCGTGGAATTCTTCCTGCTCCTGCTTGGCATGCTAATAAGGATGAAATAACAGTGAAAAGAGAAAAATGAAGCTGGTGCTGCTGCCATGAGAAGGGAAGTGAGCCCAGCAGCCTCATGTGGCTTCTGTCTTGTTATGCTGGATTATGCACTGTAGTAAACCTGACTTATATTTTTATTGGGCTTTTGAAAGAGTCCAAATTTTACAACTGTATTTAACACTTCCAGATGAGTGGGAGGTTCTCCTGCATATATGTAGAAGGCCTCACTTTTTATTTTGTAGAAGGATAATCAGGGAATGGTTCCTAGATCAGTATTGCCAGTGGTGATGCAGCTTGAAAAGAAATTGAAACAACCTCTGGACTGTTTTCTTTTACTTAACAGCATAATGTGAGAGTGTGTGGTTTGCCAGCTGAAGAAGGTGTGTATGGTTGCTTTTTTTGGCTCAGTTCTGACTTTTTAAAAACACTTAAATGAGCAAATGACTTGCTCCTTTCCCTGGTCTGGCTAGTTCTTTCGCAGCTTCATCTGAGGTACATTCACAGATTCCAGGCAGGATTTTTTGAATGGCTGACTTGCTGGATATGAAGACACAACTTGGGCTTTTGTTGGTAAGCAGCAGTAGTGAAAATAATAATAAAGAGATTGTGTCCCCTGGCTGATATTAACTTGTGCTGTTTAACTTCTCTCCTAAAGACAGAAATCCCCTCCTTGGTGCTTGGAGAAGAACTCACACATCTAAGCTGGAACCACGAGTCCTGACTGGAGGTCTAGGAGATATTTATTCTAGGATTGAGCCGTGTCTTCAGCCCCCATATGTGTTCCAGATCTCTGGTTAAGGACAAGTAAACCCACGTTTTCCCCAGTTCTCTTCTGGTCTGTTGTAGCAACAATCTGCTGCGTGGTTATCAGAGGGAAAGTGAATCATTTACTTTGTGCTTTTCCAGTAGGTGCCAGTTTGCTGATGGTGGGAAGCAGAGGTTTGGATCTGAGCTGTGGAAGGAAAGGGTTCTGCTTAGATCTTGCTGAAACAGCTCTGGCTTTGCAGGTTTTATCAGAGGTGAAAACTCTGCTTTTCTGTGGAAGAGCAGCTGCTTGGAACATGGTTAGTGTTCATGCTGTATTTGTGTTTTGTATATTTTGACTGAAAGAGGCAAGATTTCCATTTCCTCCTATTGTTGCACAGAGTATAAGAGCAGCACTATCCAATGCTTGCAGTTTGCATTAATAGAATTTTTTAGTTGTTTTTCATCTGTTTATCTGCAGCAACAGTTATGGTTTGAACTCTAATTTCTTTGCCCTTTTCCAGGTTTCTGCTGATCACTTGTTATGGTTAAGCAGTGGAGATTCATTTTGGCAGATGAAAGAGATGCCCTTTTCTTGACTGCTGTTTCCTTGAAAATGCTTTACTGCTTATAGGTTTCTACTCAAGTGTGTGCTATGCTAACAGAGCAAGGGGAATTTCAGTGTTATCTTTGTGAGCTTGACAGTGTGTCATGTTCAGATTTTCTGTTTGCATGGCTGGTTTTCTCTTGTGCTGAAAAGACATTTATAAACTTCACTAGAGAACAAGAGAACACACTGTATTTGAGCAAATGTAGGTTTTAGGGCATGCCTGCAGTCTGGTTTGTAGGAACACTTCTGCCAGTGGAGCTCAGACTTGACAGTTGAGGAGAGCTCTTCATCTCACTAAATTTAAAACATAAAACTAAATTTATTGCAGTGCTGTTTTTCTCCTATGAAACAGAAGAAAAGGCACAAAATAGTCACATTTGGCTTGGTGGGGTTGCTGCACTCTTTGGGTGAGGGCAGGCCTGTTGACACTAGCCCCATTCTGACACAGGTGTTCTGTTTTAGTCTCCTCTTTAAAAACTGGTTTTTGGTATTGCTTTCAGCAATAATGTGCACGTAAATCCTGTCCAGATAAAACTTGTTTGCTACAAATGCAAGAACTCTGAAGCGTGCATTGAAAACATTGCTTTGAATGTGGTAGGATGGAATAAGGAAATCCTAAAGAAAACTTCTGGGTACTTAATTCCCTCTACATGGGAAGGGCACAACCCCTTTTTGTAGTTTGTGGTGAGGTGTAGAAATGCAGCATCTCACTGACTGTACAAAGTAACAAACTTTTTCCTGTTCTGTTCCTGAGGAATGCTCCAGTGTTTGTGCTGTCACCTCGTGTGCCAGGGCTATCTGCTTTTCTGGGCCACAGCCCATAAACCAGGCCAGCCCCTTTGGCTCTGGCTCTCTGAGCCTTTTTCCTCTCCTGTCAGGAGAGCTCCATGTTTGGCGGGCACAAAGCGCTGTGCGCGGCAGATAACCATGGAGTCGCTGTTTCTAGGAGAGGGCTTGGCTCTATCACCGGCTGCTGTCAGCCTGCCCTGGACTTTGTTACAGGACTGATAGTGCTCTCCAAGAGCCAGACCTTTGTGTCCCTGTGCTGAAGTGCTGCAGGCTGGCTGGGGAGAGCTGTGTGCACACAGAATGTGTTTGTGCATGTGTATCTCCCCTTGAGAAGGGCAGCATTGAACTGTAAAGTGAATTTATACAGCTTGTTTGGAGGTCTGCACTGGCTTCTGCAGGAATAAGGAAGGAAGTTGGTGGCATGGGCTGAGGCAGATGGAAAGGGCGCACAGAGCTTGTCTGAGGATGTTCTTTAGTTTGGGGTTTGTGGCAAGTGCCCTTGCTTATGACTTTGCTGTTTTACTGTGAAGGTTTCTGGCAGCGTTGGTACCTGTATTCTTGGACTCTCTGTGGTCAAGATGACCCCGAGGTGTTAGAAAGTCTCTTTTTCCCAGCCCTGAGATTGAAGGAGGAGTCAGGGTTCTTTGGCTGTGGTTTTCAAGGTTTATTATTCTGTTATCTGTAACATTCTTTTTCTGACCTGCTGAGGTCTGTCTAGCAAGTCAGTCTGAGGCTTGGGACAATGTTACCTTTTTATACTAAAAACTACGTGTACACTATCTACAATAATTTTCCAATACCTATCACCTATGTTAGACAGTCAGTTTCTACTCTAAACCAATCCAAAAGTGCCACCATCACCCAGAAGATGGAGGCTAAGAAGGACAAGGCACACCCAGATCCCTCCATCTTGGTTTCTGAACTCCCATTCTAAAAACCCCAAAGTTTTACTTTTCACCCTGTGACAAACTAACTATCATTCTACTTAAACTCTCGTGGTTTTTAAATCTTCACATAAAGTTGGTGGTTTTCTCCATGGGTTAAAATCAAATGCACAGGTGTCTTTGACTCTGTGCCAAGGTCTCTGAGCCCCGTGGCAGGGGCTTGAGCCATCCAGGACAGCCAGAGGAATGTCCTGGGTTCCAACATTGTATGAGTGGAAGCTGTCCTTGCACTGATCAAGAATACTGGTGTCATCCTAAAATGTGAGGATGTAATGCTCTGTACTGCTAGGTATGCTCCCAGTCTCTGAGGAAGCCTTTCTAGAATTTAGGAACAGTCTCAGCTGGAACAGCTGGCTTTTTGTGGCATGGCATGCTTCTGGTGGGGCTTGCTGGAGGCCTTGAGGAAAACAGGATTCAAACTGTTGTAAGGCTCAGTGGGATTTAGATGTGCAGAATAAAGTCTTCTGAGAAGAGTTCATCTAATATACATTTAGAGGGCCTATCTCAAAACAAATGGTTAGAGATGTGCAATTTTGAAGAACTGACTAAAAACTTTGGTTATTATAGAAGTGCTAAAGAGTAAAGTACCATAAAACCAAGGTACCAGCTTTTAAAATTTGGATGCCTTTGTGTCATGCAGCCATCTGTTATGTCATTTAGTAGCTCTGCCAATGTGATTAGGGTAATTTGGTAAATAAAGGGTTTGGTGTTAGGTTATTTTTTCTTTTTGTTCATGATTATAATTTTCAGGGAATAAATTGGTAGACCCAAGAATAAGCTTGAAGTTAAATTCAACCATACGATGAGAAGCTTGAATCCTTGAAAACCTGTGACTCTGGACAAATCAGTTGATTGGAAAATAAACTTGATGACAGGGATTCCAGTGTTGTGGATAGAGAGGGGGCTTGAAGATCTTGCTTTTAACTCCTGCCTCTGTTTCTCTGCTGATACTCTCCCTTAATTTTTCCAGCACTGGTGCTTGTGATCCCCATTTGAATCTTAAGATAATATTCTTTCGCAGATCAAAGGCTTGGACTTTGCTTCATCAACCCTCCTTGCTGTGGCTGTGTGTGAAACAAAATATTTTACTGATAAGTCTCCATTAGTTGGAGTAAGTTGTTGACTTTTCAAAGGAAAGTTGATGTGGGATAGACACAGAGACCTCTACACTGGAAGTTCCTGTTGAAGAACACTTTTGTTTGTGTGTTAGGACTAAACTCTTACAGCTTTGCTCAGATTAAGCCTTGGGTTCTGTTCACTTACCCAGTAAACCTAGAGATGGTTCCCTCTGAGGTTGGCCCCTGTTGATCAGGCTTCACACATGGATTTAGCAGGTGCATAGCACAGGCAGTTGGGTCTCAAATATTGGCTGTAGAGTCTATTCACTAGCTGTTAAGTGAAGGTGTTTTCTTGTCTAAGAGCCTGTTAATCCACAGTTATACCAATATCTTGATGGAGATTTATAGGATGCAAGTTGAAGTGTCCCCTGGAATTGGCCTGCTGGCTATGAATTCTATAACCTTGCTGCTATAAAACTACCAAAGTGATTCAGTACAAAATGAAGCAAATTTACAAATTCCTTGTCCATCCATTGCCCAGGCAACTTCTGGTCACATTTCTCCTCTGGCTGGCTCTTTAACTAAGAGTTCTTTGAAGACTGTAAGTAGTTGGTTTGTAGCCCTGAAGGGAGATTATCTTTCTGTGCTTAGGTTCAGGGACAGTTGGAGTTATTGCCTTCCTCAACTCCTCTTGCCTTAAAGCAGTAGGAATATGGGGAAGATTACACTGCCACTTGTGCTGTTAAGATAAGCTGGGCCTTCATCCTTGTAGGTTATCAGTGATATTTCTATCACTTTATCAAGTGAAGTAGCCTCTTAAAGCACCCCAAGTCATATGTTTGTTTAGTGCTTACTGTAAAGCCTTCCTACTGGATTCAGGAACATTTCCATAAGGGCTCTTTGAAGTTCAGGGCATAGTGAGGTTGTAGTGTAGGAGAGCAACAGGTTTGCTCTCTGAGTTCACTGAGTGCTTGTGGTGCTTCTTAATTGAGGGAAATGTTTGGGAATTCATAAAATCACAGAGTGGTTTTGGGTTGGAAGCAAGCTTTATGATCACCTAGTTCCAGCCCCCAGGAAGAGCTGGGCAGGGAATCTGTGCTGTTCAAAGAAGGGTATTTATATCATCTCCAGAAAAGATAGGCCAGGAGAACAACCTGGATAAGTCTGCTGGTCCCTGGTGCTCTTTCCTTCCTGCCTGGAGTGGGCTCAGGCTAATGTAGGGGAGTGACAGTAGATCTTTTCCTTAGGTAGTAAGAAAAACACCTTTGCTGTGAGGGTGCAGAGGCTCTGGCAGGGGTTGTCCAGAGGAGCTGTGGATGCCCCATCCCTGGAAGTGTTTGAGGCCGGGTTGGGTGGGATTTGGAGCAGCCTGGTCTAGTGGAAGGTGTCCCTGCCTATGATGGGGGGTTGGAGCTAGGAGATCTTTAGGGTCCCTTCCAACCCAAACCATGCTATGATTCTATGATTTTTCAAGTAGTATTACTTTAACATTTTTTTGCATCTTGTAGAGCTTGGTAGCCACAACTGGTGCAAAGACTTGTAAGTCATGACAACTCTCTTGTTGAATAAATTGATTTAAAAAAATCAAAGTCTTTTCTAGCCAAGTGTGTTAACTGTGTGGTTCAGAAATTTGGTCATGGTTTCAGACTGCTCTAGAATGCAGAGTTATAGGCTAAAATCAGTTTTTCTTTTGGTTGTTTGAGAGTATATGTAAGACTTAAAAGTTGGGTTCCAATTCTAAAGCATTTAATCTAGAACTTGTCTGATGTGAAGATACCATACTGAAGAAAATGCTGAGCCATAAATGTAAATACTCATCATTGATGGGAAAAGACTGAAGCTGTCTCTCGAAGTCATATGGTAGAGCTATTGCCTTTCAGCTCAGTTCCTCTTTTCAGGAGTTTCATGGTGCCCATGTGTGGAGGGGTAGAATGTAAGAAAATAAAGATAGCGCAGAAGGTAATCTCACACCTGAGGAGTTGCAGCTGTGCTAATCACCGAAGATTAGGAGCAGCCCTGCCCTTAATAGGCCACAGCTGTGTCCAATAAGAAGAGTGCTACAGAAGAGTGGGTGAGCTGGGTGAGGAGAGGGATGGAGTTTGTTGGTTGTACTGTGAAGGAGGAGTCAGTGCTGCAAGGAGCTGCCCATGAGCAATCACCAAGAAGGTATGAGAGCTTCTGAAATAAGATTGCAACACCCATGTACTGACCTCAGCTGTAGAAGAAGTTGAGTTTGTGTCAAATGAGCAATAGCTGCAGATGTTATGCCTTTCTCAACACAGACCACCAAATATTATGTTTTTTTTCCTAAATAACAATTGTTTAAACAAGTAATGCAATTAGTTATAAAATATGTAAAAGCTTATGTGAAAGACATAGTATGTGATAAAGCATGAAGAACTCTGATCTGGCAAGATCTCAAGTCTTGAAGTGCTGCTGCATTTGGTGTGTAGTCCTCTAAGTAGGCAGGATAAGGAGTGTACGTGGGGAGCAGTAACAGCAGTAAAAAAGGCTGGAACTTAAAATAAAAGTAACTGCTTTTGGATATGAAGTACCCAAAGACTCATGTTTCATAATCTGGAAAATAAATATACATGGGAGGGGGGTGATGCTGGAAGTCCACCTACCCAAATAAAGTACTTCTCATATTTGTAGGTTTCCCCACACTCGCAAAAAGTTCTTTTGGTGAAATGAACATAGCTATGTGGAATAGCTTTTGTTCAAGAGAGCAAGCTCAGAAATATGACCTGCACAGGGAAGCTTCTGACAGGATATTTTCCAGAGGCTCTTGTACTAACCTGTTCTTCCTTACTGGTGCAAAAATGTGGAGTATTCAGGTCAGTCTCTTTTCCTCTGCTGAAATTTAATTTGAAGGCTGGGAAAGAACAGTATTTATTCCTTGAATCTCCAATTGTCCATAATACAGCAGGGCCACTCATCCTTACATACTCTGCTCCTAACTTGCACCTGCAGTGATGAGAAGCAGAGCACAGCAGCAGGTCACCTGGTGGTCTGTTTGATGGAAGAGGAATAGCAATGTCCAGTGTAAATGTTATTCCTCCTGCCCCACTGGTCTGTGCTGAGGGCTGTGTTTGAGCTCACGTGAATCTCAGTGGTCTCATTACATGAGTTGAAACCATGGCTGTGCCTGTGTGTTGTTGAAAATAAGCCATCCCTCCTTTTGCTTTCTCTTAGTTTGGATGCAACCTCCTTTCCCTTTCTCTGTTCAAGGCATTCAAGTAATTCTGAACTTCAAACTGGGTAGGAAGGGGATCTGTTTTGTCACTGTCTTATATTCTGGAGGCTTGGTGTCTCTCACAGGTGCTCAAGAGTGTCCGTTGTGTTTTGTTGCTGGAAACCAGCACTTTTTTGTGTGTAAAATATACCTTTGACTGGAAACACAAGTTAATTTGTTTTGAATGGCCACAGGCCCAAATTCAGATGTTTCCTGCTTCAGAGAGCTTGTTTGCAAATGACATTGCTCACCTCATAACCTTCACTTGGTATCCTTTAGTCTAAAAATAATTACTGCTTGTGTGAGATTTCAAGGACTAATACTTTGCTTGTTTTCAGCAGGAGACTCACAGGTTTTTTAAAAGATTGATTCATGTAATAGTTTATAAACAAAAAATTTTGTCTGGACAGTGGAACACTCAAAATCTGACCCTTAGTAAACTGTTTATATATTGCATATTTTGATGCACATTTTATTGTTCTTAAAGAGCATAAATATTCATGTAGTTTCCTCTCTGTCCCTTTAGGGCATTTTTTTTTCTGGGTCAAGAATTGGTCAAGAGGGCATGTAAGGTACCACAAATTGAGATATACACAGGTGTAAGTTATCTTTAGGTCCTTGAGCAGGAGTAGTGAAACATATCTTTGTGCTGTGTTCTTTTTCTCCCTTTAGAGTCTTTTTAGGACCAAGCCATTCCTGTCTGCTTGTTGCTGATCAAACAGTTTTGTTCTCAGTGTCTAAATGGCTTCAGAAATTAGACTTGAAAGGCTTGTGTGTTTCCCTCATTTTGTTTTGTTCTGTCAAGGTTGGGAGCACATCAGCTGCGGAGAGGAGGAACTCCAGGTTTGTAGCACAGCAGCTTTGGAGGGAGCGGGTCCATGTGTGAGCACTGCTTGGAGAGGCCTCTTTTTGACCAGAATGGTGCAGTGTGATTCATCCAAGAGCTTTAGTAGAGCAGAATGAAGGGAATTGTACCAACACGCAATGACCATCTCTGTGCCTCTGAGGTGACAGGAGAGGAAGCTTTTGTGGCAACCTCTGCCACATGCAGAGCTCAGCATGTGACCAGGTATTGTGGCAAAAACCTGAGCCAGGACAGCAGCAGAGTGCACACTCTCTGACACTTCTGTGCTCTTCAGTGTTATGCTGGCAGAACCTTCTGTATTTTGGGGCTGTGGTTTTGTTTTTATTAGTTGTCCTTAGTGTTTCCCCCTGTGCCATCCTTGGAAAACAGTGAGGAAAACAGTGTGCCCCAGTGCTTGTAGAGAGAATTCAGAGATACTGCCATGGAAAAACTATTTAAAGGCTAATGAAAGCAGTTGCCCCTAATGGACTTAGAATATTCTAATATTAGACCTAACACAAGTATTAAGCTGACAAGGTGTTGAAGCAGCACCTTTTTAGTCACATTCTCAGTGTAGTGAAGCCTGTCAGAGGTTCTGCATGTACCAAACTGGGGTTTTGGTATGAACCTGAGCTGGGACTGTTGTCAAGAGTCTGAAGAGAGGAGTGTTTTGCAGCTCATGTGCCTGTGGATTCTTGGTAAATAGCTGGTTGGCAGGCTCTGTTGCTGTAGCAAGGGTGGAGGATATCAGCTCTGTGGTGTTGCCTGTTCTTTTGCATTTCAGGGTGGTAACTGGATCTGAAAGAGGTTGGGGTTTTTTTGGTGGTCTTTTTAGTTGTTGGAGGTTTTTTGTTTCTATTTGGCAGGTGATCTGCAGTATGATGGCAAGAAGTCTTTTCCAAGGCTTGCTCAACCCTAGGAGCCAGAATTGTTCTGTCTGATGCTAAACTCATTTCTCCCACCCCTTATTGTTCAATCCTCACTTTACAAGCTATTTGAAGAGCAGACTTTGACCATGTAAGTAATCCCAAGAGGGCGAAGATAAAATCTTAAGTGAAGTTGTCAATCGGCAAAGGGATTAAAGAATGTATTCTAAAATGTGCTGGAGTAATAGAAAATTCTGAATTCTCAAGAGGAGGAAAGGCATGTCAAGACGAAGAAAGGAGAGTCATTTCTAGAGGCTTAAAGATGACTGTAAAAGCATGTTTACTAACTCTTCTGCTTTTCTGGGGGAATAAAAGGTGCCACAGTTAAAGTTCTATGTCAAGAATTCCCCACGTTCAGGGGTTACAGGCTGACTTGGCAAAGCCAAGACTCAACATGTGAAGCGCTTCAGTTTGGGGCCATCCGTTCAAACACAGCCTTGGTCAGCAGTGGAAGAAAGCTGTTACCACAGGAGGTTTTTTAATGAAGTGAGCTGGCAATCTGGCATGGGCTCTTAGGGCATGGGTTTGTGAAAAATAACCGTAAATGGTACTTGCAAATAAACTTGGAGTCAAAGAAAGAAACAGGTGTCAATGATAATGTAAAGAAATGAAGTTGGGATGCAGGGAGTAACAGGCATTGAGCACTCGTGCTTGTGCAGCTGATAAATGGATTGTTTATCCATTCCTTTGTGCACTTCAAATAAAAAAAAAAACTGGTCAGTAAAGTGGTGAGAAACTTCTAACTACAACATCTACATTTTCACTGTCCAGATAAAAATAGAAACCTGTGTAGACCAGGCCCCAGCAAATCTGTGCTTTCATGGTTGGAAATAGGCAGTCCTTGAGTTCTTTTTGACAGTTTGTTTTTTTTTTTTTGTGTAGGAAATTACTACTTTTTTGGTTGTAGTGGCTTTTTTTGGAATCTCATCTAGCTCTTACTTGGGTATATTGTTCATCAGAGGTCTGCTGTTCTGCTGTGGTAAAATTGAGTCTGACTTTCCTTTCCTTTCCATAGCCAAGTGCTTAGTTCCTGGGCAAAACTAAAGATTTCCTCTATTGTCCTCTTGGAAGCTTTACATGGAGCATCCTTGCCCTTCCACGTACTCTTGATGTGAAGGATGAGATGGTACCAGGCTTTTTTCCACTTCTGTAGCCATTGCTTGGGATTTAAAGTAATGGTTTGCCTGAGCAGCTGAGGAAATTGTCTTAGTGTGATGCAGCATTTGTAAACAGCTTTTGCACTGCAATTTTCTTGTTGTCTTTTCCAGCCCTCTCATGTCTTTTTCCACCTTCCCCCACATGCATGGCCTAAGCCAAGCTCCACAGTGCTATTCATGCAAACCTAGTTATTCCTTAGGGAAGAAACAACAAATGAAAGTAACTGACCCTGAAGCTTCTTACTGAGCATAGCAATGCTAAAAGCTGTTCTGCCTGGAGATGTGAACTTGAAATAGCTCTCAAACAAAACTGCTTTTTTGTCTTCTCTCTTTTTAGCCCCATCTTGCCACATTGTGGTCAGAAATGCTTTTAAAAAAAGTTTGACAGTTCTGGATATTTTCTTTGACTGAAATCAGCGTATATGCTCACGTGAAATCATCTGCTTTAGGGAGAGAAGAGAAACCAGCTGCCACATCACCAGGGCACTTGGTGTGTGTGTGATGGGGACACAAAAGTGAGAGTATTCAGTGTTTGCTGATGTGTCTGCATGTGCTCTCAGAATTTGAGCTCAGTCTTGTGCCTCACTGCTATTCCAGCTCCCACTGTTGTAGCTGATTTACCCTTGCCCTTCAAACACAGATGGGATTCCTGCTTTCCACCTGCACCTCCTTCCCTGGCTGCCAAGGGGAGCACAGTTTAATGGAGGAGCTGAACTCTGTGTGTCCTGCTGGATGGGAGCTGGTGATGTAAGTGTGCATAATTGAGATGCATCCATTTCCCTGGAGTGCAGAATGGAGAGGCAGTTCAGCCAGCAGGATGTGTGCTCTTGTTCCAGGGGAGCACTGAAGTAAGGCAGCAAAAATGCAGGAGCAGCTTGCTTTGCTGCACCACCTCAGTGACAGCAGCCCCAGCTGAGGGTTTGGGAATTACTTGGAAGTGGCCTACCTTTGTGTTGCAATCAAATAATCCTCCTCATGATGAGGGTTTTGTGGAGCCTCTTGTAGCTCTCCTGTAAAATGGCGGCGAGCTGGCAAAAAAGTGGAGCTAAAGGTGGAGATTAAAGGCTTCAGACTGAACACAAACTGAATGGCACTAATTGAGATTAATTGTTGCTTTATCTTGTCCAGCAGTTTTTCAGTAATCTTTGATCTTACTGCTTTGAAGAGTGAATAGCTTTTATAGTGAGGACAGTGTGTGCTTTTGTGGCTGTAGGATTGTTTCCAACTAAACTTGCTCCTCTCAAAGGTCTCCCTTCTGGACCTTTGGGAGCACTTGTTACCTGTATAACTCAGATTTAATGACACCACATGAAAATCCCTGCTGATTGCAAAAAGTAAGATCTAACCTGGGTTGTCTAGTTGAGTCATAACCTTTTAGAGATTCTGGAGAACTATGTATTTTGGGTCTGGAAAGAAAGATGAAAAACCATTGTAGAAATGGTAGTTGTTTAAGCTGTGGTTACTTTTTGCCTGCTTAGGCAAGGCCTAATTAACTGCTTTCTTGCAAACATATAATAATTGTGATATCTTTAGCTGCTCTGTGGTACAGCTTCACCCCATGAAAGACAGAACTTCACAGCTGGTTTACATTCTCCTGAACAAAACATAGTCCAGGAGAGTAGGCATCCTATGGAGCTCTGCTCTTTGTGCAGCTTGCTACCTGAAGATGGTAAGTCAGACAGGTTTTCAAACTGAATTAAAGTAATTTATGGAAAATATGTTTTTGACCATATTTTTGATTCAGAACCGTATTGGTAGCTTACAATTTTTTCTTTCATTGAGAGAAACTCTCTAGTGTAAATAAGGTATGAGAGCCTGTGAAGTGTTGCTCTGAATTCTTAGATAATTGGATGCTCACACCTAAAATAGAGCAGGTGGCAGAGCCTAAAGGTTGATCTTTTCCAAGTTACAATACACCCAATGTATTTTTTACCACTACAGACAGGCTGTGATTAGGTCTTGTTTGTGTACTTGCCTTTTTTTCCCCCCCGTGCTTATCTCTGCCTCTTCATCTGAAATCTGTGCAAGGAAACATGCCAGTCAGTTGGCACAGATATTGTATGTGCCCTGTGTCAGAATTCCAGAGTAAAGAGGATCAGGATTGCCTTTTGTTCTGTAGCTGTGTGCAAGAGGGCTTGAGGGGGATGTCTTGGCACACTTGAGAAGTCTCAGGTGGGACAAATATATTTGTCAGGCACCCCACCAAGAGCTCTGAGGACACTCATGGAGAGTGGGAGGAGTATTGGACTTGAAATGTTCTGTCCTTAAGCATCAAACTTTATGGTAATTTACATCCCACGAGCTTCTTACCCTTGCACAAAAATAAATCTGTGGATATTTGTATAATTTTCCTGCAAAAATATAGGAAACGTAATCTAGACAGCTAAGGCTTATTCCTCCTGTTATTTCTTTTAAGTAGTCTAATTTTAAATTACTTGAACAACAGACTTCCACAACTTCCCTTGAGTGTGCCAAGTTGATAATAGAGCAAACATTGAGCTGGACTCTGTTCCACAGCAGCCCTGATGTGGGTATGAGCTTTTCTGTACTGCTTTGTCACAGTTTCTGATGGCAGCCCTTTGGACTGCTCTAATTGATGTTTCTCCAGAATTTTTTTGAAAGCTAGTTAATTGTAGCCCTAATAAGTACAATTAAGGTCCTGGAGCAAAATTCTGCTTAGTGTACAGCTACTATGAGTGCAAGAAAAAGGCAGTGATAAATCTACAAGTTGTGAAAACTGAAGTTAAATATGGGATGTTAAAAGAGCAATTGGCACCTTTCTTAAAGGGGTAGGCAAGATGAAATATGTCTGCATTTTTAAAGAGGTGTGTCCTTAAAGCATGCAGAAGATGTAATGGGTAGGTCCAGACAAATAATTTTTATTCTTTCTTTGGCAGTTTAGCAGGCTGGCTTCTTGGCTTTGCTCATGCAATTTCTAGTCAAACTTGGTGGTAATGCAACTTAAGAAGTCAAACAAAAAAAAAGGAACTTGTTTTCCCAGACATGTCATACTGAGGTGATTGAAACTGCATTTTTTTTTAATACTGACATAAATCTTTTCTTCTGCCAAGTCCTTGCTGATTTTTAGGTTTTTTTTCAACTTTCACTGATTTTGAAAACTAGGGGAGGTTTTTATATTTCTTACAGCCTCT
This sequence comes from Arremon aurantiirostris, assembly GCA_035583995.1. NCBI lineage: Eukaryota > Metazoa > Chordata > Aves > Passeriformes > Passerellidae > Arremon > Arremon aurantiirostris. The sequence continues at coordinate 68,662,461 of JAXCLO010000056.1, read as the reverse complement.
GCCCTAAGTTATAGAGATATGGATATGTTCATGATTTGCATGAAACAGCTGTAGATCCCACAATTGCCTAAGGGATGGAGCTCATCTCACCACAAACCTTGTGTTTGTTTTCCTCTTCCATTTCTCCTGTGGTAGCTGTGCCATGTGGGGATCAGGTCAAATCTCTGACCTGACTGAAGAGGCTGCTGGTGTTTGGTTAGCCAGGGGAGCTTCCAGCATGGTCTTCAGTTGAAAAATACAACTTCCCAAGCATTCCCAAAATCAGGGGGAAGGGAAAGAAATACCTTTCAGTGATAGCATGAAATAGATGTCCTGGATAAATAGGTTTAAGCAAAGCATGGATCCATATGTATGGGAATCTGGGTGCATCTGCTGTTAGAGCCCCAGTTATGCATGAACAGGGAGGTTGTGTGGCTGCATTTCCTACCACAAAAGTGCTGTTCCTTTCTGCATTGTCATCAAGTACTTAATGGTACCAGCTGATAGGATTTAATAAACCCAGTGAAACCACAGGGCAGGAAGAGAAAGTTGTAAAATTCAGGAACTGGTTTTGATGAACAAGCTTGTTGTCTCTGCCCTTTCTCAAGGTGGAAATGTCTGTTAGCACTTCTTTGGACATAGGTGCTGCACTGAATTTTTTCTTGGTCCTTTTTGACTGAGATTGCGTTGAAAGGTCTCAGTGTTAGGAAATGTACACATCAGTGACAGGAATACATTTTGAAATTCAGTATGGAAACATATCAAGACAAAAATAAAAGCTAAACAGACTGTATTCCTTGTTCTGTTCTTGCAGTACTATAAATGTAGGAAAAGTCTAACACTTGGTTCTTCTGAGATGTATTTACAGAGCTGAGCATAACTGACTTGCTGGTGATGGATAACAGCTTTCCTTTGGAATCTCCAGTGCCATTCCAGTGCAGTTATTGGTGACTGAAATAGTCTCAGAAGAGCGTCCTTAAACTTTTGGAAGAAGATTTCTCTGTCCCCATGCTAGAAACTATTCCCTGCACTTGGCAATTTGCAATGGAGAGGTGGTACTGCAGGGAATAGCTCTTCTTTGTAGAAGGTTTCCTCTTCATGGAAGGATCTAAAAACAAAGGGAGAAAAAAAAGAAAACCACTAAACTGTGGCCAGGTCACTGAAGAAAAAATTTCCCATAAAATCTGAAATAGTTGATATTGAAACTGCATATGTGCATATTTCTCTCTTTAAATGAAAACAAGCTTGTTTTTAAAATAGAATCCCTGACTTTCCTTTTTATGTGAGGGGAAGGATGAGTGTGTATGTATGAAATGCAGAAGAAACTCAATGAATACTTCTACAGTCATTAGCTGACCTCTTTATGCTAAAGACTCCATTCAAGTTTTGGCTGGAAGTTGTTTGCTGGGATATTTTCTTCCAAGTTTCAGCATAGATTCCTAAATTTTCAAGCAAGTCTACGCCATGACAGGGTGTGGTAATGTGGTAGCTGATTTTAGCCTTGGACCCCTACCTGGGCTGCCTGCTGGGAGAAGGGAGACACAGGGAGACACTCCCTGTCCTGTGCACTGAGGACACCAGAAAAGTTTTCACGTTTTCAGTGCTTGTGGTATCCATGTCTAGGCTAAGCCTTTTCTAAATCTAGACTGAAGTTTTTTCCCTGGAAAAGACTTAGTGCCACTTTCCCCGCTTGCCAGAGGATTTGAGTGAAGGTAGCTCTTTTCTAAATAAGCACACACAAATTATTGCTTATTTTCTTTTACCAGAAGTTCTTTGTAGTATAGAGCTTTGACTGGAGAACTTCAGTGTCCCAATGGGACTTGCTGAAACGTTCTGTGTGGAACAGTGTAAAGAAGTGTGTTCTGTGTCACCCAGCATGTTACCTCCAGGAACCATTGCTCAGGACTTGTTTGCCCACAGGATCAGACTTGGTATTTCTGTGGCTGGTGGTTGGTTTCAGGCCAGCTGCTGAAAGCAGTCTCACTCAATCTTCCCTAGGCCTTGCCCCTAGAAGTGCTGAGGTGATTAACTTCACTTTTAGACTGCTGGCGGGAAGGCACTTCCAGCTTTGCCCTGGTAATCTCCTCAAATCCTGTCGCCAGACCCTGCTATTAGGGGATGAGGAAAGAAGGACCCTGGCTGCAGGAGGGCTGACCTGCTGGAAGGTCTCCAGTCCCACATGCATGTGTGTAGTAGATTCCCAATAAACAAGGCTGTTAAAAATCTGCTCTTTGTAGGGTCAGCCTGCTCTGCTGGTTTCTTAACCTGTTGTTTCCCCATGACCGACCTTTTCTTTCTTAGAAAAATCACTTTACCCAAGTGCTTCTAAGTAGCCACTGTGACCTGAGACTAGAAACAACTTCTCATCCCTGAGGTGAGCTTTATTTTATTTGAGTGTGTTCAAAATTAAAATGGCAACCCTGCAAGAGCTAAAAACCCCTTGATTACAAGAAAACTGAATCAGGAATCTTTGGATTCTACAAACAGCTACTGTTTTAAATCATATTGACACATTGCAAGTCATCCAAAAAGTAGTTTTGTAAAGGCAGAGGTAGATAATTTGGAATTGAAGTGATACATTTTTGATTCTTCTCTGTATGTCATTATCTTTCCTCACAGCCTTGTAACACCCCCAGTGCAGGATAAGGGAGTAATCTTTGGCTTTGAACTATCTATTTAAAACCTTGTGGTTCACTTGCCAGCTGCATAGCTATTCCTTGTTGCCCCATTGCCAGGAATTGCACTATGCCTTTGGAAAACATAGCATGGATTTTTTTGATCCCAATTTTTTTGTTGTTAGGTGTGAATATCCTTTTTGATGTCATTAGGCACCTCTTCCATCTTGCAGCTTGTGAGAAAATCACATGTTCTGGGTCAACATCTGGACCAACATGACACTCAATCACTTCTTGAGGTTCTCTTAAATGTTATTTTTGATTCTGGCAGTGCTTGTTTACTGCAAATTCAGATGTTACTGAACTTGACCAGTAAGAACTGTTTGCAAGGAGAGAAGAGGCAGTTTAGTTAAATCCTTGCACTAGGTGTTGCCTTTGTTTGGGGAGTAGAATGTAAAGTGGGATTCAGAGCTCTGATACTATCTGCTAGAGAAGCTTCATGTGTTGTCTTCATGGGTTAAGCTTTCTTTTGTTTAATGTTCCATTAGGGCTGGGAATAAACAATTGAGTTTGTTTCAGGGTAAGGAGGAAATCTGAGGACCTCACGAGTTTCATGGATATAGGGGAAAAAGTGACTTGCTGTTTTTGGCACCCTCAACTTTACCTTTTAGGGTGATGTGTGCTGGGACTTGAGTATCCATCCTCTCTTGTATTGCCTGGTTACATAAAAATTAATCTGCCTGGAGGTTAAATATGCAGGTCTGTCTGTTGCAAGAGATATTATGTTAGGCTTAAAGCATCCCTTGTGACTCCATCCTTGGAGATACTCAAAACCCGACTGGGCACAGTCCTGAATAACCTGTTTTAGCTGACTCTGCTTTGAGCAGTGGGAGCAGCCTAGGCAATCTCCGGAGGTCTTTTCCAATCTTAATTATTCTGTGGTTCTGTGACTCACAATTTCTTAGTTTGACCTACTCCTTAAGCAAGAGTTTTAAACAATATGGATTGGTGTATTTCCCTAATCAACAGCCAGATCAAGTTTCTTAACCAAGAAGAGAAAAGGAAGTATGGATGCCTTTCCCCAGAAATGATCTGTCTTTTTCTGGAGCCAGATACTGATCTGATGAAAGCTAATGGTGTGGCAGGCCTCCAACTTAATCCTGTCTGGGTCACCTTAGTGCTGACTCCAGTTGTTGAGTGTAGCCCAGTTGGGACAGCCTGGTTTTTCTCTGCGTGCACAGGGCTGTTTTTCCAGGAATGGGTTGTAACTACTTGTGTTCAGTGAAGGAAGCCAGGAGAGCAGTGTTCTGGAAGTTTCTCTGTGCTCCACTCTGTCTGTAGAAAAGACTACTGAGAGAATGAGCCAGCCAGCCTGGTCATTCCAGTTACAGACAGTAGAAACTGCTCTTGTTCACTTCTGGTGGTCATTTGTGTGTCTGTGGACATCACACCCAACACTTGTCAGTCTGACCTGAGGTGGGATTGACATAGATGAGGGCACAGATTTTGTATGAGGTTCAGTTCTAGGTGAAAGTCAAATTCACCTTTAGCAATGGATGGGTTTGTTTGCAGGTGTTTTGCATCCACACCTGCCTTGCTGCAGGTTGCTTTGCAGTGTTGTCAGCTTCTCCCACACATTCCCTGGGTGGCTTTAAATTCTTCCAAGGAAAGCAGTCTTTAATAGCAAGGTACCTGTTTTTTGTTGGCCATTTTCATTAGATGTTACCTTGCTCTGAATTTGCTTACATAAGCTTGTGTTAATGTGGCATGTGGTGTAAGTAATAAATAGCTCTGTTCTAGAAGAGAACTGCCTTGTCCTCTGCAGAGGAGGAACATGGAGTCTAATGCTCAGATCTGGGCCTACAGAGTCAGGAAGTGCTGGGTCAGTCCATGGACAGGGGGTGTGGGTACCACAAATGTTTTCTCCAGCATGTCCTGTGAGTTACTGGGATGCCACAATGTTGAATAACCTTGGGGTTACTCCCCACAGTCTGCAGTGAGATGAGCTCTAGACCTCTTCTGCAACAGCCTGGCAGAAAATTTGGTGTTTTCTCCAAAACCAGCAAGTGTGAAGAGCATAGGGACGTGTGGAAGCACTGGAACAGGTAGGAGTCCAAGCTGCAGAGGGGAGCACCTCTTGTGTCCAGTGAACAATGCTGTATTATGCTTGTCAAGGGCAGAGTTTCACATTTCATTACAGCTGGATACTGTAAACTTGCTGCTTTGTTCTGTTTCTCTAAGATATTGCTGCATCTCAATCTATGGCTGTTTATAAATGTGCCAGCAGCCTTGGACTGAAGTCAGACATGTCTAAATACTGATCTTTCTGTTAAACTTGAGACCCTGCTGATCTGCTTAATGGCTGCATTAGTGTCAGATCTAAGGAGTTAGCCAGGAGACTAATGAAAGTGAAGTTACTGTTCCATAGCATATGTGGAAAAGGGAAAACCAAGCTTGTTCAAGATCAGATTAGAGCAATGCTGAATCAACCACACTCTTGGGGTATTTTAGATATTTCTAAGAGCAATCCAAAGACACAAAATTATTTTCTTCTTTTGGGATAATGGACTCCTGGGCAACATATAATATATGCTTGGAGCACTTAGAACAGTACTTATCTCTTAAATTCTCTTATGTAATTTGGTGAAGTGATTATACCTGCATAGCTTGTAGTCATGTTACATTCCTTTATTAGCTGTGAGGACACAGATGTGGCATAAATTGCCTGAAGTATTGCTTTGCATAGCATAGCTTTGCCATTGAGCGAAAACAACATTTAAATTTCATTTTCCAAAGTAAACAACACTCAGGGGCATACCAGCAGCTTTTAGTAAGCTATTCTACCAAAAGCAGAGTTTTCTTGAGATTGTATGAACAGCCTTTCCAAACAACACTATTACCAACACTGGTTTTGGCAACTCTATGCACACAGGCAAAATTCTGGGAGTCTCTTACCACCTTCAGCTTTCAAGGCTGTAATTCTTTAAAACAGAGGAAGAAGCGAAATTCCATCCATCCTGTCAAGGAAACGGAGTTTCAAATGGTAGGGTCGCCTCCCTCGCACTCCTTCCCACCCCACACTCTGTCAGAGGACAGAGGGTTACAGAAATGGATACAGTATCAGCTGCTTTCACAGAAATTCAACTTCATACTGCTAAAGGCCTTGAACCAAATAATTTTGCACAGCCTTCAATGAACTTTCAATAAAGTTGTTTTGCTTTGCATACATGTTTGCAGTCATGGTAAGGAGTAATAAACTGAGTAATTACCTTGGGCTTTTCTTGTTGGAGAGTGCTCTAGAACCCCACTTCACTGATTTCTAATACTGAGTTACAGGAGTAGAACTTATAGGATACACATGAAATTAAATTCAATAGTGTGAGGCAATCTGATGGCCTTTCACTTGGAAATAACCAAGAAAGGAGAGTGATCAAGGAGTACATTAAAATGTATGTTAGTTGTGGATTGTGGAAGAGGCTAAAGCAGAATCGGCAGGAGAGGGAAAAGAAGGCCTATCTTTGTCCATGAGAGCTTGGTTTGACCTTAGCATAATGAAGGCCAAGGGGAGATGTGGCACTGTCTATAAATATATGTGGAAAGGGAGGCAAAGCTAATGCATAGGTCAGCAGCATCACAGGAACAGAGAGGTATAAACTTGGCCTGGAAATTAAAAGAAAGCTATTGATCATAAAAACAACTGGCTCAGGAAGAAATGTCTGAGTTGATAACAGGGATGAGACATAAAGCATTTGTAATATCACTGGCCAGTGTGATAAGGGTAGGAAATTGCCCATTTTTATCAGCTTTAGATCCTTTTGTTCTTCAAATGAGCATTTCCCTGTTATTCCCTATAGTTACAGAACATAATGCAGAAGTTACCATAAAATGTGCATGCCCAGACACTGGTGTCAGCCAGGGAAGGGAAATGAACTTTCATGATGGCAATGCCCTTAACAACTTCAGCTTTTGTTCAGCCTGGCAGATGGTCACTGTAGGGCTCTTCCAACTGCAACAGTCTGTTCTATCCTAGAAAATAAACAGGAGTGTTACAGAAATGAAAGGTTAAAAGCAAACGTTGCTTATTACTTGTGGTCACTCCCAAGTATTTAAAGAACCAAATACTGAAGTGTTTTCTGGTTTGCCCCAGGAAATGAGAAGTTTTCCTCTACAGTAAACCAGATCTTTTGGAAAAAACACATGATAATTTCTGGGGTGTATGTATGGGAAATGACAGGGGAGTGGAGAACAGACATGGATTTTGCTGGTAACTCCCAGTGTAACAAGAAACAAACCCTTTACATTTCTCAGTCCTTAAATTGGAGAAAACTAATATTTCTTAACAGCAATATTTGTTTCTGTTAGCATAAAGTAATAGTAAATATACAGATATTAAATTGTTTACTGCCAGTGAACAACTAGAGAGAGGGTAGTTTTCAGGTCTCAAAGACCCCAGGTTGTTCTGTGCAGTTGATGCTCTCCAGCAGCACTGTATGGATTTTCAGGAAAGTAGCTACTGTCATGCTGTGGTGCTGCCACCACTCTTGGTCATTCCTGGTTTGCAGAGCTCTGCTCTTCTACCAGTCTGTTCTGGCTGACTGAGCCTGAAAGCAGGAGTTGAATGAAGTTGAAGAAAATACTTCCTAATTTCAGTATTTTTCTTTTCAGATACACCGGCAACCGCCTGTTGGTATTGTCACTGAGAAAGTCACAAGTGACCTGCAGTCTCTTGTGCTCCTTCTTGCTGCATTAAAAGCATTTTGGAAAAGGGTCATTCTGGCTAGTGCTCAAATACAGGATGTTATGGAATAAGAGATTATGGAAATTACACAGTTTGAGTCCAAGGTCCAGAACTGAATCATCTGCCAGTGGAAATACTGAGCTGCCCTACAGAGCAGAGCCTGTGAGCAGCGCAGGAGCAAAGCAGTGCTTCAGTTCTGCCAAGCCATGCTGGGCAGTCGCTGTTCCACTGTGCAGTCTGTGAGCGTGGGGGGCTTTGCCTGTTAACAAAGTGCACACAGGTCTGTTGCACAAAAAGTGCTCGTAGTTCCTTTGGTGAGGGCTCTCAGACCTGCATTAAGCAAAGGAAATGCCTGTGCCCCCTCACAGTACTGCTTTTTCTGCCAGATATCCTCAGTTGAACCTTCCAGGTATCTGCTTCAGACCCCCAGATATCCTTGCAGAGGAATGGGCCTTTATTCAAAGGAAGATGGAATGAAAAAGGCTAGGCAGAACAGTCCTTGAGGATAAAAGGCAAAGAGATGTGTCCTTGCTACTAGGAATGAATTCTGCCAATGGCATCCTTACACTTAGGTTGGATTTAATCTCTGACTAATTCATACCAAGTCTTTTCATGCCCCCACCAGTGCAGCTGTACTTGAGGAGATTGGTAATGTCTGCCTCTGGAAGTGATGGCTGCCTTCTTCCAGGAGGCTGCCAGAGCCTCAGGGAGAGGAGAGTAAATCACAGAACCACCTCCAACTCCTTCCTCCAACTGATTTCCTAACAGATTTTTATTCGCTCCAGGCACTGAGCTTGGCATGGGCTTTGCTGAGAGAGGCATCCTGCAGGTCCCAGGGAAATTGCTATCTGGGCAATTGAAACTGCTCAGTGTTTACTGAGAGTCAAATGTCCAGCCAAGTGGGGAAGGTGCTGCCTGGTTGCTATTTATAACCCATGTACAATATGTGCAATTGGTATTATCTGATATCCGGAGCCAAATGGAAAGTTGGATGTTGTGGGTTTTGGTTTTGCCATTCTCTGCCTACAGTTTGGATTACTTTTCAAGATTCTGGGCTATTTTGTAGCATGAAAAAATGCAAACTCTTTATTCTGTCAGTTTGTCAAGACTGAGCCAAAATGTTGAACTGGTTATTTGCTTACAATACATTGCTGTCTCCTGGTAAAAGCTTTCCTTGTACCTCTGAGGAATATGAATGATGGGGAAGCATTAGACACAGCAGATTGTGTAACAGAGACAGACTTTCATTAAGTTGCTAGATTTCATCAGTTGTCATTTGATGGTCTCACAGTTGGTTAGTCACTAAGGGTTGGATTTTGCTTTGCTTTTTAAAATTATTATCCTTACTCAGGATTGTGGAGCATGCCAGAGTGCAAAGGGTTGGCATTCTTATCTTGGAAAGAGGAAAGATTTACATGAGTAAATTTATCGAGGGTTAATACTAAACTAAGTTTAATGTACTGTCAAGAACCCCAAAATGTAAGCATAGTAAGAGTATTTTGAGGAAAGGATGGAATAAATACTTTCTTTTCCTCTGAAATTAAGGCCATGTCTACAGGAATGCAGCCTGCGAGAGGTTACAGAGGAGGTTTGTGGCTTGTGTGGAATAGACCTCCACCAAATGATCTAATTTATGAAATAAAAGTTATAGGATAAATGTGTGGGTGTGTTTTCTTCCTGTGACATATTGGGATTTAACACTGCGTCCATTGACCATGTTCAGTATCTCCCCTGTTATCTAGAAGCCCCATGCCTTTAGAGTCTAATAAATAAGTTTTACTGTGAAAATGAGGTGTAACTCCATAATGAATCTGGCCAAAAAGATAAGCCATGATGGAAAGTAGCCTCCTGGTTTGTTTCAAATCCTGCTTGGCGCCCTGTTCAGACTCTGCTCAGTCAAGTAGTGCTCTTGCTGAGGTGTGTAATTCTCCACCTCTGCAAAACAAATTGAAATTGCTTAATTGTATATTATTGTCTGATCTAGTGAGTGATGTGGGAGGACAGCACATGGCTGTGAAGCCTGTGGGGTGTTAGAAACAGCCTGATCTAACCTAGATTGAGTTTGTTGTCGTTGCCATTTCTGATTTTAGGTGTATAGACAGACTGCAGAGCACATATTTTTGTGCATAGCTTGGAAGGAGAAAGGAAGGCTGGGGTAGTGGTTTGAGTTACAGGAGCAGGGTACACCCATGAGTGGTTATAAACACACTGAGGGGTTTTCTTTGGCAGCAGTGAAAGCTTGAGGGTGTCAGCCTGCCCTGGGGGACCTTAGGTCTTACTGGCCATGCATGGGCTGGGGACAGGGGCAGATTGGAGCATCCGATAGCTGGGATGCAGAGTGACAAATCACCAGTGACCTCATCTGCAGGTGAGTCTTGGGATGCTGTTCCTGGTTGGGCTTTACTTGTTAAGGGAAAGGAGGTGGCAGTTCAGGAGGTCTGGGTTTAAGGTCTGATTTTTAGATGTTTATTTTATTTTATTTTTGATTCTGCATGTATCTTTTATGTGGTAGTTACACAGGCTAAGGTTGCACCCTTGGGTTATAGCATGATCCCAACCTTTCCTGAACTTGTCCTAGAATAAAGCTTGGGATTTGTTTTTCTTTTTCTTTTAAAGTTCAGCCATCTCTAAATGGTGGTTTGTGGGTTGGAGAAATCTTTACAGCTCTTTTATTCAAATGTCTATTTACATTAGATTTCTTGGCTCCCAAAAGAGTCTTGCAGGATGTGTAGAGGGAAGAAGATTCCAAGATTTTTAACTTCCTCTGCTTTCTGTAATCAGTCTTCTTCCACAGAAAATGGGTATACATCCATTAAATAATCTGTAATCTGTTTGAACTGCTCAGTGCACAGGATTTGTGATGCCATACCTAGCTGACTGTGTAAAAATGGTGAAATTAGGAATCTTCTGATCCTGTTTTCTAGCTCCCTTGTCATCTACCACTTCCTTTCAGGAAGTGCCTGCCTCTTTTCCACACCCATTACAGCTTAGAGTTGGAAGCAGCACAAATACAACTTGCTTTCCCATGTTCATATTTTACTGTCTGTAACTGGAATGTTTTGTGAGAGTCTGGATTTACCAAACCACAGAGGGGTGAGCCCTGGACTTGAAAGTCTAGGCCTCTATCTGCTGTGATTAAAATAAATGCTGGCACAAATGGCCAGTCTTTGAGCTTCCTTCTGAGGTGCTAAATATTTCTCTTAATGGCTGATGCAAATGAAGGGTAAATTTGGTAAATTCAGCCTCCTTTGGATCTCCAGGTGATCAGTAATCTTTGACCTATAAAAGGGGGAATTACAGAATCACTTGAGTTGGAAAAAGACTCTGAGATCACCAGGTCCAACCCATGACCCAACACCCCCCTGGCACTCAGTGCCGCCTCCAGCCTTTCCTTAAACCCCTCCAGGGACAGTGGCTGCAGCAGCTCCCTGGGTGCTGTTCCAGTGCCTGACCACCCTTTTTTTGAAGGAATTCCTCCTGATATCCAGTCTGAACCTCCCCTGGCACAGCTAAAGACTCTTCCTGTGCTTTCACTTCTTCCCTGGGAGAAGATGCTGACCCCCACCTGGCTACACCCTCTTTTCAGGAGGTTGTAGAGAGGACAAGGTCACTCCTGAGCTTCCTCCTCTCCAGGCTGAGCAACCCCAGCTCCCTCAAGTGCCCCTCACAGGCCTTCTGCTTCAGACCCTTCCCTGGCTTTGTTCCCTTCCCTGGCTAATTTGGTAATGAGAGGGAGAACTGAAGCACATTAAGTGGAGGCAAGTGCAGGTAAAGAGAAAGCAGGCACATATTACAGAGGGTGCTAGACCTTTTCATTCTGGTCTCTGAAACATTTTACATGCCCAATAAAGATCGGTAATTTTTATCCTCTTGTCAGCTGCAGATCCTATGGTTCTATCTGTTTCTTTGTTCCTGTTGTCTTTTCTCCTCTGTGATCACTTCTGTGATCAATGCAGTCTGTGTTTTGGTGCTAGGTTCTAACACCAAAATTTCACTTTCACTTATGTTAGCTTTCACTTACATAAATTTTTGCAAATGTGTTCATGTGAGTTTCATTAGACAATTTCTTTAATGAGATTACTATTTTTTTTTTTCAAAATACAAATAAAGGCTCTATTTGTTTTCTCCCTGTACCATGGGATGGTTTGGGGTGATCAGTGTACCAGCAGAATCTGGAGATTTCAGTGGACTTGGCTCTCTGGGCTGCAGAGGCTGTTGAAGTGTGTTTGTGGGCTCCAGTCTTTGTTCTGCTCAGAATTTCTACTTGGGGCAGAACAGTGTTCTTGTTCTCTAATGCTCAGTGAAGCTTTTCTCAAAGCTGGTGTTTCTGCTCTTTCTTGTGGCATACACAGCATTTTAGCTTGGAAAAATGAAGGGGTCCATGTCCTGTATGGTGTCAAAAGCTGATATACCTTGCTGTGCTAAGGCAACAAATTTGTTTTATCCCCATTTGAAGTAATAGAAATAAAGTCTTGTGAAAATATCATTCTGGTAATTTTAGGAGTCTTCCTTTTGTTTTGTTTTTTTAAATAGGCACTTTCCAAGGCTTATTACATAGTGTTTGCAGAGCTCTGGGGAAATCCAGCTTGTAAAACTGGGTGGGAACTAACTTTAGGAGATGCATTTCTATGTTGAAATGTAACATCAGGAGCAGCTTCAAAGCACTTCAGATAAAGGAATTCAACTGTGTTGCTGTTACATCGTGGTGTGAGAATGACACCTATCCAGGTGTCCTACTGTTATTCCCTTATCCTCTGAGGGAACAGCTACCTCTTCCTTGGTATAATTTACTTTTGTTTTTTCTCTTCCAAAGAAAAGCATTGATCTGTTCCTTGGTCTCTTTCTTTGTTAGTGTTCATTCAGTGTAGGGAGTGCTATGATCAAAGAGTTGTGTATGACAGCAGCAGCAAAGTATGCTTTTTGAGTTCTCATAGAGAAAAGGTTGGTTTTTGTAGGTCAAATGCTTTCAGTAGTTGTGTTGTGGCATTGAAGAAATGGTTAGTAATAAGCAATGTACACATTTTTCTTTCTGTACCAAAATATTTTCTATAACTGCTTCTCTCTTTGTATGTTTCCATGTTCTTGTGTATAATTAGCATTTCTTCTCAAGTGAGTACTGGGTTGAGTTTTTCTTGACATGAGCATTCTATGAACTGTTTATGTATGTGCTAAGAACAGGTTCTGGTATTTGCAGTCAAGTTCATACTTGGTTTCTCTTTCTCCCACTTTTGGCCTAACTTGGGAGGGAGGGTCGGCAGGAAAGAGGTGGAGACCCAAAAGACTCTCTGCCATGTGGCGGGCAGAAATCACCAGATCAGGTTTCATGATATATTAAAACACAGTTTTTGACAGCTTATTTACTTGAGTCTTGAATGTTATGAACAGGAGCAGATCTAAATCCCATTTAAGACGTGCTGCGGACAGGGCTGACGTGCCCCTTTTCCATCTGGTTAAAAGGGAAGCTGCAAACAATGGCAGCCACGCCTTTGTCCTCCTGCTTTCCCATTCTTGGTCTGCTTTACATGGAGCTAAAATAGTTGCCAGTTTTGGCTTTAGCTTTTCTTGTCAAAATTGTCCTCTTTTTGCCATCTGTTCCACAGTCTTACCACTGCCCTAAAGCTGCACTTTTTGGTATTGTTATCACTTAGAAAGTCATGAACATATTGTAGAAAATCCATTTTTTCAGTTTTAGCTGAAAGTAAAAGAATGTAAATCTTAGAAATTAAAACAAAGCTTTTTCATTTGTTGGAATAAAGATTTTTTTTTTTTGTTTGGCTTCCTAAAGAGGGGAGGCTTATGTGATTGAGCCATTTGTTCATCTGCTTTTCAGTTCATCCTTAATAACTTTTGAACAATTTCATCCAGATTCAACGAGGCATAAGAGTCTCAAAGGTAATTGGTTTCCTACAAGAAAACTGGATGCTGGGTGGAGGAGAGAGACAAAAATAGGTGTCCCCACTGTCTGTAGCATGAGCTTAACTGTAATCTGTGCTTAGGCTTTTGCTAGCCAAGTTGCAAGTGTGTCCTGGCTGCCTGGGTACTGCAGTAGTTCTGAGTTTGCAGAGCTTGTTACTGAGCCTTGCTTAGGCACAAGCTACAGAAGGAGCCAGGAAAGGGAGGCAAGGGCATAGGGAATGTTGCTGGACAGTAGTTTTATGATCATGGGCCAGTTTGCTTTCAAATTCCACAAGGTATTACTGCTTCTTCTTGATGCCTGACTTCTCAGAGGTTTGTCTGTCAAGGGTGCATCTGTGGTGTTGGCCTGGCTGTGAAATAACTCCAATGTAAGAAAGCACTTACACGGTCCTCAGAGAAACTCAGCATTCTGAAGTGCAGCTGGGCAGTTACTTTGGCAAATGTTTTGTTCACTCCTGATTTAGGGTGGAGAGAACAAGCTGTGAATGTAGATGGAATTAACTCAATAATTTCTGATGGGGAAAAAAGAGACGGCTGAAAAATACATTCCAATAGTATTTTATTTTTTTCCTGGGCTCAAGTCATTGCTTGAATGAGCACTTTGAACAAAATTAGGATGGAAATGTAGAGGGGGTGGTGACTCGTGTAATGGGGATTTATTTGCCTGGAATATATAAGCCCTGCATTTGCAGCACTTGCTGCAGAACTTCAATTTGTACAACCAAATTCATTATGTGTAGTATTTGAAAATCTCCTCTTATCTCTTGCCTTTGGCAGAAGTAGGGCACTGGGCTTTCTTTCTTGTGTATGCATTTGATAAAATATTCATATTCCTGCATCTGTGGTGACTATGGGAAGGAACCACCACCTGGAATTATTCACTGCCTGCATCTCTGTGTTTTCCTTTGGTTTCTTTTGTCCTGGGCGAGCACTGGAGATCCTGAGGGTACTTGGAGCCATGAGTCAGTGACAACCTCCTGCTATTATTGTAAATAGCAACGTGAACACTGTTCTTGCATGCGTTTTTCCACGGGCTTTGTCTTTCTCGCCCAGCTCCCAAGCCAAGGAATTCACAGAGCATCTGAGTCAGCAATCAGCTGCCTCGAGACAAAACATGCAGGATACTGCAGGCTTGCAGAACAGCCAGCGAGGCACACCAGTGCCCTGGAAACCTAGCAAATAATTCCTGCCTGCCCTTGCTTTCCTCCTGTAATTTCCATGTTCTCTGACGTGTTGGTCCTGGGTTCCAAGGGCTCAGCGTGTTTACATCAGGAATGCAGAGTTCTAGGGAGTGACCTAATGTGGTGACTGAAGCCTCGGTGTTTCACCCGTGGGCATAACTGATTTCCCAGGCTGTGAAATGGGATTTGGGCAGAGCTGCCGAGCTAAGGTACCCCTTGGAATGTGCTGGCTCAAATGACCTGTTTGTTCCAGGTTTGGCTGCTGGCTTAGCAAACCTCACACACGGCAGTAAGTTCCTAGAGTGAAAGGATATTATGTTTAATATCCACGTGTTTTGTGGGGTCGGTGGTCAGGGACAGGGAGACAACACACACCCCATGTGGCAAAAGAACAAGTTTATTGCATGAAGCCTTGTTTATAAAGGGCGTTTGAAAAACCCAGTTATCGGTCTGTTCCTTGACACCACCCAGCTCCTGGACCTGTGAGATGTGTGCAACTTAGGATGGAACAGAACTGGTTGAGAATCCTTTCTTTCAACCCAGGGGCCAGTTGTTTCTCTTATTTATAGCCAAATTAATTGCCCAGGACAAGCCAGCTTGTACTGTCATAAAATGTGACAAAAAGAGGTTGGGTTTTAATTTTGGTGTGTTTGAGCAATGCAAAACCAATACTGCTTCACTTCCTTGGTGAAAAGCTGTGGGAGAAGCAAGAGTAAGAAATGATCCCTATGCTGTCCTTACATCTGGATATATCAGAAGTGCAATGTGAACTAACAGACCTGAATTGTGACTCCACTTAATTTAGGTCATGTAACTTGTATTGCTTTTTCTGAAGAAGTCTCAGTCGTCCAAAGCACTGTGTAAAGTGGGTGTTTGGGTAGCAGAGTGGGGGTGCAAGAAGTGGAGGGAACATCAGAGTATTCAGCTTGGAATGCTGTGCTGATTAATGAGGCATATGACTTTAGGCTGTAGGTATTCTATTGTGTCTGTATGACACAGAGACACTGAAATGACTGCTTCAACGTTAGAGGTGCTTTGTTGGAGTGCATTATAATATTCTTCTTGAGAACAAAAGAGGAGACACAGAACTTCGGTACCTGGTTGGGCCAGAAGAGAGGTGGAGAGGGACTTTTAAAAAGGACATGAATGATAGGACAAGGGGAATGTCTTCAAACTGTTATAGGGCAGGTTTAGATTGGATATTGAGAAGAAGTTCTTTGCCGTGAGGGCACTGAGACACTGGCACAGGTTGCCCAGAGAAGCTGTGGATGTCCCATCCCTGGAAGTGCTCAAGACCAAATTAGATGGAGCTTTGAGCAACCTGTTCTCTAGTGGAGGTGTCCCTGCCTATGGCAGGGGCATTGGAACTTGGTGACCTTTAAGGTCACAAACCAAGCCATTTCAGGGTTCTGTGGCTTGGCCTCTGTAGCAGTGCAGTGCTTTCCCTGAGGTGCAAGCCTGGAGATGTTTCCAGCTTCACAACAGTGAACTTAAGATGGAAAACAAGGAAAGCAGTTCCAATTTGCTTAGTGAGCAGCACTGATATGGACATGGGCATCACTATCAGCCAGTTAGAAAAACAGCTTCATGGGTATTGAGTCCTCTGAGATGGTTGTCCTAATAAAGTTAGAATTGCATTCTGCGCTATAACCCACTGTTGTACTTTGACTTCTGTAGGAACTTTTATTTTTCAAAACTACCAGCTTGTGGCTGTATGTAAAGGTTTCCAGGACTCCCTTGCTGTTTCTAAACATAAACAATAAATACCATGTTAGGCTGAAAAGCAGGAGTGCCCAAATAAACTACTGGAGAGCTGTCATGTGGGAGGGGAAGAGACATGAGCTGTAATGTTTGGCTTGGCTTCCTGTCTGCTGGAAGCAGGAAAAGAGCTGGTGAGAATCTAAAAAGTTTCATCCAAGTCCTCATATTTCTCTTTTTGCCTTAATACCCTTTGCAAAAAAAAAAAACAAAGGGCAAAAAGCACCTTGGAAGTGCTTTCACTTCCATAGTTTGTGCATGCGTTCCTATGCTGCCTCCATAGCTGAAGGCAAACAGAACTATTCTTAACAAGAAGGGTAATTTAGAGTATATTTAGTGTTATCTATAAAAGAAAGAAAAAGGTTTATTCTATATAAAAGAGAGAGAGGAAGAGCAGATACCTGTGCTTTAAGCATGATCCAAACAATTCTGTAGGTCTCCAGCCTGCTTCTGAGGGATCCCAGAAATGAGCAGCAGAGCTCATGACAGCAGCTCTGCCCCAGCAGGTTAAAGTAGACCCCAGCTACCACCTAAAATTTTGTATGGACCTGCATATCAAAAGAAGCTGAAAAACATAAAATAGGGGAATTAGTATGGGATCTTAGAGGGCTCATGCACCAGCCATGTTTCACTCTTACGCTGCTCATTTATGGACAGAATTATGTGTGTATGCTTTAGGTAACGGAAATGTTTATACTGCTTTATACAACACAGGCAGACTTCCTTTTTACAGCCTTGACTAGTTTTTCCAAGAAATTGATTGCTATTAGCAGGTTTAACTTATTTTTAAGATCACAGTAAGCATCACTGTGCAAAAACCAGTCTTGGCAAGGACTCTGCATCAGCTTCTGCTATGCCATCCTTTTATCTCTTTTTATCATGACCAAAGACATGTGTCTTTTTAGGATGAAGGCACAAAAGCTTATTTTACTGATGAAGTACAGACTCTTGAAGTGTTTTGTGGCAGTTGTGTTTTTAACACCAGCCCATAACTGTTGCTGTGGTGTTACACAGTAACTGCAACATAGTAGGGTCTGCCTGTTCTGTTTCACAGCCTCTGCCCTCTTCCAGACACCGTGTAACATCTGCCTGTTTACTTGGAACTTCCCCTGCTCTTCATGCAGAATGGGTTTGGATAAATGAGCAGGGAAAACTCATTCCAAGGCACTGGTTCAGGTTAAAATATTCTGTGATTTAACAGAGATGTGAGATGTGCTGCTGTCTGCAGTGAGGCTCAGTGAACTCTGGAAGCCTCCTCTTCAGTCAGCTTGGGTAGAAATCCTTGGGATATCAATCACCTAAGGATTGACTGGGAATCTGGGCTCTCAGTTCAGCAGGCTTAGACAAAGTTTTGGAATGAAAAAGAGTAACTGAACTTGCTCTTTCTTCTTTTTGTTTTATAGGTTAATAATGCTTGTAAGGCAGAGGTGAAAGTGGCTCAGCAGAACAACATCAGGAAATCTGGCAGACTGGAAGAGCACAGCTGCCCCCCTGGGCAGCTGCCACGTGTGAAGCATGGAGGAAAGTAAAAACGAGAAGGTGAACCAGGCTCATGTTCTCTTTGACAGATTTGTCCAGGCTTCCACCTGCAAGGGGACTCTCAAGGCTTTCCAGGAGCTCTGTGACTACCTGGAGCTAAAGCCCAAGGACTATCGTTCCTTCTATCACAAACTCAAGTCCAAGCTCAATTACTGGAAAGCCAAAGCCTTGTGGGCTAAATTGGATAAAAGAGGCAGCCACAAGGACTACAAGAAAGGGAAAGCATGCGCCAACACCAAGGTAAGAATTCAGTCATCATGGGCCAGGCAGCTCTTACCCAATCCCTCTGGAATACACAGTAAAAAGGTGTGGATGTAGGAAAATATTGCCTGGTGTAAGCCTGGGAAGTTTCAGCAATGTTCTCACAATTTTAGCATTTGATCAGCAATCAGAAATTCCTTTTGTCACCACCAGGTGTGACTGCCCACCTGAATGTTTGTATTTTATTCAGGAGGAGCAGCCAGCAGGTTCTTGCATTGTAAGTTTTTGTGGCATGGGTCCTATAGATAGATGCCTTGGAAAGTCTTAATTGGTAAACCTTTAATCTTGGTTGACTCCTTTTTGCATTTTGACAGTAACAGGAATGTGTGCTGTTGGAGTCTAGGATCTAAAATATGCATGTTTGGAAATTTCCAGTTGTAATTTGAAAATTTTCGTGACTTTCTCAAGAAAACTGAACTTTTCTGCCAATTTGGCAAAACAGACTGTTTCCCATTATTTAGAAAGTGATCAATTTCATTCTAGGTTCAAAGAAAAAAATATGCTGTGGAACTCATACCAATTCTTTCTAAAAGGTTGGTATGTGTGGTATTTACTGCAGGAATTCCTGCTTTTACACACACACACACAGAGCATTTTACTATTTTTTAAACCTGAATTACTGTGAGCAGGTATTTATGTGCTGCTCCCCTTGGACAGTGCAGTTTGAAATCGGTTCTTTATATCATTTATTGAAATGTGAATAGAATAGGTTGGTTTTGTAAATAATCAAGCACTCTTTTTTTTTCAAAATGGACAAATAGTGCAGAATAGGATAAAATTAGAACAGAATTCTGTCCTCCTTCGTTGAGGACAACAGATGCCACTCCTTCTCTTGAATAGTCACCTTTTGAGAGAAGGAAGTACTTTAATTGGAAGAGTTAATGATTAATTCCTCAGTATGGAATTGAGGGAAAGTGTATCTTGTTTAGAGAATGCAATTTCAGATCGGTCGACTTATAGTTTCCCCCAACTGGATATTAGAAAGTTATGTTAGTTTCTTAGTTGTTTATCTTGTTTCACTTTCCTGTGGCCATTTTCATAAGGATGGAGGCATTTATAATGAATTATTCTAGTAACACTTTGTAAACTCTGAAAATCAAACAATTGGGCACTGTTGGTAGTCACAGTGGGCAGCAGCTTCAACACCCCAAAAATCCAACCACTGTTAAAGTTTACATTTTCAAGATAAGAAAGGAAGGATTTACCAGAAGATGAATGTAGTGGGTTTTGTGTATGGTTAAGAGTAAATCTTCCAAGTGCTATGAGCATCATGGGGAAAAATTCTAAATTTTCTGCAAAACTGATCACCTTGTGCATTTATTAGATTCAGGAATTGCTCTTACTTTGAATGAAACATAATGGGTTGAACTGAACTGAGGTGTTTAAGTCTGTGAAATGAAGAGAAGTGGTTTATGCTTTTAGGACAAAGAGATGGAAGGAGCAAGATGTAGAGATTTTAAACTTATTTGAATAATAGACTCTAAGAGTGATTTTTGCATCTAGGCTCTGACTGTATTTGTTAACACTGTGGAGAAGGTTGGTTCAATAATTGAGATGAAACATTAAAGAAGGGACTTAATGGACAGATAAGTGGGTAGTGCTTGATTGTGAGAGCATACAAAAACCAGATGTGAGTGGAGGGTGACATCAGCTATGAAAGGCATTCAGAAAATTGAGTGTGACATTTATATCCACGGGAAGTGGAGAGCTGAGTTTAGAAGGACATCAGAGCTCCATTTGGTGTTGTTGAGCTTGAATTAACAACTAGGCAGCCACAAGGAAATGTCATAAAGGTAGGGATTTTAGCTTGGCCAAAAAGTAGCCAACTCTTGAGGTTTTGTGACTTGACAGCTCTGACAAAGCTGATTAAACCAGTGTCTGTGATGAAGTGATGCAAAGACAGTTTATAGAGGAAGATCACACGAGATCATGAGTGAATCCCCCTGGGAAGTTGGCAGTGAGAGGAATGAGAGAAATTGAGTCCTTCAGATGGTGCTCTGAAAGAATAACTGGAGACCCAGAGGAGTACCAAGGCTCAAAAGTCATCAGAAAAGGGTGTGCTTTGAGTAAATACGTGTAATCAAGTGCCTTTAAAACCTCTCTTCAAGTACAGTTATAAAGTGGATAAAAGGAGTAAAACATCCTGGGAGTGATGTTGGACTGAAGAGGTTGCTAGGGATTTTAAATCCTCCAAAAGCTGAACTTATTTCATATAGCAAAGCCAAGTTAAAGAGAGTGAGAATGGAGTTGGAGAGCTGGGATCAAGAGAGTGATTGTAGAAGTAGCATGTGGTGGGGTGGTGATGAGATAAACAGAGAGGCTCATGTGGGACTGTCCCTCTTTGAACGATGAGACAAAAACCTCAGAACTTGCTGGTGTTGGTGTGAAGGACAACGGTGATGGAACTGGGCAATGAATGCAGTGAACATATTTTTTAAACCAAATTTCACCATGTATTCCTCTTATCTTTTCATAGATGTTTCTGTTAATTTCTTGTTTCCTATCCAAATAGTATCTACCATTAAATGTTTAAATTTACTTTACTCCTAAGAGGTAATCATAACTGTTTAAAGCAGAGGCCTTTTGAAAACTGAGTCATCTGTGATTTGATGTTTCCTAACTCACTTGGCTTTATATTCCTAATGTTTAATGTAATTTGCAAACTGCTGATTAAAAGGTACAGAGATTTAAGTGGGCATGTGGAGATGATAGAATTTAAAATAAAGATTAGGGTTTTATCTATGTCAGAACAGAAGTCAATAATTTCTTTAGGAAGCCTGGCTTCTGTACACTTGAACATAAACCAGTTCTGAAGCTTTCATACTTTGTGGGATGGCTCTTAATTGCTCATTTAAAAATTGTTCAGGGATGGAGTGCTGTGCCTGGAGTTGGCCAGTTTGTGCACGTGGCCAGCATCCAGGCTAACCAGGATTCAGATAATCAGAGTTCATGAAAGTGTCTTGGACGTGATGGGTTGTTCAAATGTAAATAGTTACAAATGGTGCTCTCTCTCCATTGGTTATACAGAGAATACAGCATTTCAGTTTGCATTTGATGTTCCATTACCATGGCATTGTTACTGGAAACTTAATATAATCTCTCTGAAAGATCTTGAGCAAGAAGTGTTTTTGAGGGGTGAGACAGCTTCAGTGCAGGGGATTGCAGCAATTGCTTGGAGTCACTGAGGGGAAAGGGAACAGGAATAACAGTAGCTGCCTTTATTTGGCTGTACTTGGCAAGTCATGGGATTACTGCTGACTGGGAGTATCAGAAGGTGGGTTTTTATGAGATGTCTGATGCTGGAAGAAGCATTAGAGTTGGAAAAGAATCTTTTCTGTTTTTAATTGTGCTTGGAATTTATGTTTTATAACAACATAATTTAATGATTTTGTGATGGAATTTAACAAAAGGCAACGTTGACCATAAATTACTTGTCTGAGTATTTTACATTCAGAATAACTAGAATCTTAATCAAAACTTAAGTGCTTTTAACCACATCCTACTATGAGAGCAGGGAGGAAGGATAGAGAGGGGAAAAAATCTTTTAAGTTCCTGTGACAAAGTTGCAGGCAACTGGCTTATAATTTCATGAAACCTGAGTTTGAATAGTCTGATTTTAGTACAATTCCTTTGCTGTTGTGTACTTCATCATAAATATTTTATATGTGGAAATTTGTCAAAGAATGAAAATCACCCAATTCAGTGTGTTCTTCTTGCTTATTGAAATCCAGGCTCTTTTAAGATTGTAGTTATTACCTGAATAAGTATGATGTGCTGAGCTAATTTTCTGAAAAGCTTCAGAAAAGAAAGACAAGGGGATGTTTGGAAATTACACTTACCTACGAAGAAAGCAATATTAAAATTGGAAGAATATAGATCTAACTGAGGATCCTGTTCAAGATTACCTGTTCAATGTACAATTTTATTTAGTTATTTATTAGCTCAGAGGTTGGGTGTGTCTTTTGTCCCAAATGCTTTCAGGTTGCTGAAGCCACTAAAGAAGCAGTGGTGTTATTATTCCCTTCCCTTTCCTCTAGACTTGGATCTCTGCCCTCAGATTTATGTGACTCCTTATCTTCTTCTGCAGTCCTACGTGGAATTTGCATGTCAATAGCTATGTCATCACTGCTGTGATTGGTTTTCCATCATTCAGGCTTTACATTTGCAGTTTCATGGTGCCTGCAGAGTTTATTCCCCACTGAGTAAGTGGTGAGAATGTGGCAGCCTGTAAAAATTGTCAGATGGGGATGACCACTAAACACCAAGTTTTGCTTTTTGCGTTTGGTTGTTTGTCAGAGCACTGGCTCATAGTTAAATTTTGGCATAATTAAGAGTTTCTCAAAGAGCTTTCTTGTGCAGCCATAAGGATCTGGAAGAGAATCACGTGGCAGCAGCCACCTCTGTAACAAGGTCTCTGGTTTACTTGGTAGAAATCAAAGTACAAACGAAGAAATGGACTGTGTACTGTATTTATGTGACTGCACATACCAACACTTTCTCTGTGGACCTCAGTTTCTGTGGGTAAAAAGTGTCTCCTGACTATCTTGGGTTTTTAATCAGAGAGTATTTTGCTGCATCATTCTGTTCTCAGAAGGTACTTCAACACTAGACATGCACGTATTTTACATTCTAAAGTTGTTTATTAGCATCTGATGGTGTTTGTGAGTAAAGTGGAAAGAGATAAGGGAAGGTGAAGGACCTTTCATATGACAAAGGTTAGGTTGGAGAAAAGATTTGTCTGATCACACAAAGGTTTTGTTTACATGATGTCTACTTCCCTGAAGTCTCCTTTGCTGCAGTAGTAGAAGCCCCAAAGCACCACCAAAGGCATAAAATATTGTGCTCTGACTTGGGTACTCTTTTATTCTGTTACTCTAAATGATGGTGTTTATTAAAACATTGGTGTCTTGTGTTTGTCTGCTGTAGCTGTTGCAATACTACTGAAGATATTCTTAAGAAAGGCCAGCTCAGTGTTTGGAAGATGGGAGGAAAACTTGTCAGTGGTTTTGTTTTTGTTTTTTGGGAGGTTGTTTTGATTTTCTGTTTTGTTTTAAGAAAAAAAATTGGAGTGTGGGAGGGAGAAGCCTTCAGAAATATTGCTGTTCTCCAGGTAACTTGGAGAGTATGACTTGGCAGCTCTTCCTAGAGCAAGGCTTGCAAGCACACAGTTTTACTTGCCTGCTTTCTGCATCTTTTCACTGCTCTGCAAAATACTTAAATTTCAGGTCATGGTTTCTTCTTATCAATGGCAGAACTTAGCAGGTTGAAACAGACTGATCTGAGATTTCAGCTTGTTTCAGACAAAGAGCTCTTCTTCCTAAGAGCTGTGGGATGCTGCAGAAATCCCATTCCTCCAAGGACTGTGCAGTCACTCAGTGCTGGTGTTTTGCAGTGTCTGATAATTGGGGCTGGACCCTGTGGCCTTCGCACAGCCATCGACCTGTCCTTCCTGGGAGCCAAGGTGGTGGTGATAGAGAAGAGGGACGCCTTCTCCCGCAACAACGTGCTGCACCTCTGGCCCTTCACCATCCACGACCTCCGCGGCCTCGGCGCCAAAAAGTTCTACGGCAAATTCTGTGCAGGATCCATAGACCATATCAGTGAGTACAGGCAGGGCTGGGCACAGCAGCGCTGCTTCTTCCTGGGGGGAGGAAGGTGAGGGTGAACGTTCAGCCTACGCAGTCCCTGCTCTCAAATTTTTGTGGTATATTTCAGCGTTACTTTTGCATTGTGCATTCAGGGCTGGTCATGAGATTAAAATATGCAATGTTTATCTGTCATCTCTTAGACATTCCTAAGGCATAGCTTCTTCCTACACTGAAAAGTACACTTAAAGCTCAAACGTTGTTTTTCTTTTAATGGGTAATTTTCCTGTTTTTTGCTGATACATTCCTGCAGCTGCTGCATTGTTCTGTTTCTCTTGAGCAACTTGTAAAGAAAAATAAGTGCATGCTTTTGAACATTCTTGTGAATTTCAGTCTGGAGAAAGGAGGAACAGTTTCAGCTTTGTTAATGTTCAGGAGAGTGATGAAGATATGTTTTGATTAAATAGATGTTTGTGTTAAAACTGAGAATAATCTTGATGATTTTTTATATTCTGTTAAATCAGTCCTCTTTGAAAGCTGAATGCTTTGGTGGAGTAGGAGTTATTTTTCTTTTCTTTTGTCTTCCCCAAAATTGACTGTACAAGGCACAGCCAGGTGTTGCCCACCAGTCTGTGTTGTCTTTTTTTTTATTTGGTAACAAATGGTAAAACTGGAAGATTTCTTTGTAACTTCAGCCTTGCAGATTGCTTTTCCCCTCTAATTTATTTTCATTTTTATTCTTCCAGTCTTTATGCATTTTGTCTTTTGTGTATCAGCACAGCTAAAATTTAGTGTTTGGGTGAAGGTTTTTTTCATTTCAGTTTCTGAAATATAACAGTAAGGTGTTTTTCTTCAAATTCATTGAGTTTGCACACTGCAATTTTCATTCTCATTGCCAAAGTTACCTAAAGAGGAGAGAGGTGCCCTCGCTAACCCAGAGGTACTGGGATGGAGCTGCAGGTCAGTATTACATCCAGGCTGATCCAGTGGCTCTCTGCCATCTGTGACAAATGCAGTCCTGCCTGTGCTGTCTTCCTTCCCTCTCCTGCAGCTCATGTCCTGGTTGTTACCCTTGTTGCTGGTTAGGGGACTGAAACACTAAAAAACTACTTTTTATGCTTTGAAAAGGCTTGGGTTTTCAGCTGTGTAGAATTTTCTTAGCATGCTGTGATATCACACACCAGTGGTGCCTGGATGAATCATTGGGAACTCCGTTGGGAAGAAGAAAGTAGCAGCTGGCCTTTGTCAGGGTATCAGTAATGTCACACAGACACACATGGGCACTTGTGCTTTTTTCTTTTCCTTCTATTTCTTTATAATCTGCTTTTTTCTTTGCAGGTATCCGTCAGCTCCAGCTCATCCTTTTGAAGGTTGCCTTGATCTTGGGAATAGAGATCCATGTCAACGTGGAATTCCGGGGGCTTGTTTACCCTCCAGAGGACCAGGAGAATGAAAGCAAGTAGCACTGAAATGGGCAGTAGAGAAAGGGGGAAGTTGTGGTAGGATACACAGGATACACTCCTTAATTCTGCTTATGATGTTAAGTCCTTTCCTCGTGCTTCATTAAAAGAATAGTTATTAATCCATTTTGCTTGGATTTTTAGTAGGATTTACTTTTTCTAGTGGCAAATCCAAATTAGTTACTGAATGAAAGTCACCAGAAGGACTGAACAGAAGTAGACCAAGACATGGCAAACTGTAATTGCTTCTAAAATACTTAAGCCTATTACATAACATTTTGATAACATTTTAAAACAACTTCTTTCTTTGCACTCACTAAGTGTATTTACATTGGTGAATGATCTTTGTTATGCTTTTGGTATCGCTGTGAAACCTGTTCTCTGATCACCAGAGGAGATGTAGCTTGCTTGTAGTTGGCCTTTTATTAATTGTATTTGCAGTAGAGAAGTTTGTAGGGGACCTTTAAAGGAATTAGGGAAGTTTTAGCAGAGCTATGTTTACCTCTGATTCACATGGAGTTGCTGCTTCAGGAATAGCCCTGTCATCAGTGTAGCTGTCCTGCTGGGTTTCTTGACTGATCATGTGTTGAAGGATTTATTGATAGTAAGAATTGGTTTTATTTAGTTTTTTTCTCTTATTATTGCCATTTGTATTGTCACTAACTTGGAGTTTATCTTCAGGAATAGGTTGGCGTGCACTGGTCCATCCCAAAACTCATCCAGTGTCTGAGTATGAGTTTGAAGTAATCATTGGAGGGGATGGCAGGAGAAACACCTTAGAAGGTAATGGTTCCTAATTCACCTCCAAACAGAAGTTATTCTTAAATTTGTTGGAACAAAAGTGGCCTTTAACACACCAATCAACATCTGGAAAGACACTTGATAGTGTGATAGGGACAGGTGACAAGTGACTGGGAGATAAAAAGTCCATATAAAAATCCATTTATAGCAGAGATGTGGGTGGTCTTTGTTTTCTTCCTCTAAACTAATAAAGACATAAGGGGTTTTGATCTGGATAATTTTTCCAACATTTTTTCTTTAGTTAAGTAGTATTGTCACTCCTACCTTTGGGTGTAGGAACTGAGGTGTTGAGTATTATTCTGTGTAGCAGAGAATCCCTTTTTGTTTGTTTTAATTGGAAATTGCAGCTTTAGAAACAGAGATGAGAGACAGGGTGGTGGGGGATTTTTCCCTAAACAACACTTTTCTGATGAAGCAGAAAAGTGTTGTTTAGGGAACAACGCTCTTTTTCCTCTTTGGAGGAGTTTGTAGCTCATCAATTCCCTTCTCTCCCTTTACTGTGTGAGTGCACCTGTCTGTGGCATACTGATCCCTCTCTGAAGGTGTGTTTGCTTTTCAGCTTTGCCACTTTATCCTTCCTGCAGGGTTTCGCCGGAAGGAATTCCGCGGCAAGCTTGCAATCGCTATCACAGCAAACTTCATCAATCGCAACACCACAGCTGAAGCCAAAGTAGAAGAGATCAGCGGTGTGGCCTTCATCTTCAACCAGAAGTTCTTCCAGGATCTCCGAGATGCCACAGGTTTGCCAGCACTTGACAGATTTCCAGTGAAATATAAACTCTTTGTTTTTATAATTACTATTTTGCAGCTCACATTTGTGTGTTTAACCAAGAAACAAACATCTTGTGCAAAGCAGTCAGTCATTGCTGCCTCTGAAATGTGATTTCTCTATTTTTGTAGCTATTCTGCTGTACAAAGCAGTTGTGTGTCATTTTGATTCAGAAGTGGAGAATTTATGGTTTTCAGGAAATCAAAGCCCTAAATGGGAAGAGGTCATGAATTCAGTGTTTTGTTTTTGCACTCCACATCTGAATGCAAACCTTAGAGTGATGATAAATGGATTTTTTAAAAGAGGTAGCTTTATGCAGGTGAAATGTGCTGTGGTTTTGTTGACAGTTCAGATTTTAAAGTCACTCAGAGCATGGAAGAAAGTTGCTTGGCATATTCTCTTTCTAATCATGCAGTTTCAATTTACTTTCTTCTGGTAGAACTTCTGTTGCACATAACTCCTAACTTGTTCCTTCATTACCATGTCTTTTGTTCTGTCACAAGGCATTGACTTGGAGAACATTGTCTACTACAAGGATGATACTCACTACTTTGTCATGACTGCCAAAAAGCAGAGCTTGCTGGATAAAGGAGTGATACGGCATGTGAGTATTAACTTCTCCTGTTTCTCTGTAAGCTGAAATTGTGGTGATAATTTACTTTTGGTAAGGTGGAAGTAGGAAAATGTGCTTCTCCTCCATCACATAATGTTTTTCTACAGTTGTTACTTTAGAACATGAATGTAATTGTGTTCTAAAAGGCAGTTAATGCCCTTCTGAAGTATTTTGAATCATCAGACAAGTGTTACAAAACCTGTCCTTTTCAAATTTGTCTCCTTTTGTAGATTTAGGAGTTTTGCTCATGCTAAGATAAAATATTCTGAAGGAACATTTAATAGCTTAGTTGAGCTTCTCTTATTTTATGGGAATGAAAAATACTCAAAAGTTTCTTAGCCCTTTCACAGTCAGCAATGCAAGCAGGACTCATTACTGTTTGCAATAAAAGATGTATAGATTTTTGTCACAGTCATATTTTCTGAAAAATCCCTTCACCCAGGATTTTCTCCTGGGAAGCTGAGAAGCCTCAGAGAATAAGGAAAACAAGTTCTTGTCTCATTTGCTTCTCCTGTGTTGTGCTCACATGCGGAATGTGTTGGAGATTGTTTACCCATAGGTGATTGTTTCATTGGTTTCACATGAATTGTTTTGACTTATTGGCCAGTCAGCGCCAAGCTGTGTCAAGGCTCTGCAAAGAGTCACAAGTATTCATTATTATCTTTTTAGCCTTCTGTAAGTATCCTTTCTGTATTCTTTAGTATAGTTTAGTATAGCATTCTTTAATATAATATAAATTAGCTTGCTGAGAGCATGGAGTCGGATTCATCATTCCTTCTTGCCATGAGGCACCCTGCAAATACAGTAGATTTTCTCCTGGAAGTAGTAATGCAGATAGGAATGAAAGAAATTAGCAAGCAAATTTGTATGAGTAGATTTCTCAGAATTTTAATGCCAGGTACAGTATATACCAATCTTAAAACAAACTTGTGGGTTTGACCACGGCACTTTAACTGTGCTGGTTTTGGCAGGACCATGCTGACACGGAGGTCTTGCTGTCCCGGGAGAACGTGGACCAGGAGGCTTTGCTGAACTATGCCAGGGAGGCAGCAGATTTCTCCACTAACCAGCAGCTGCCCTCGCTGGACTTTGCCATCAACCACTACGGGCAGCCCGACGTGGCCATGTTTGACTTCACGTGCATGTACGCCTCCGAGAACGCCGCCCTGGTGCGCGAGCAGAACGGCCACCAGCTCCTCGTGGCACTGGTTGGGGACAGCCTGCTGGAGGTTCGTGGTCAGCCCTGAATGAGCACAAACCACTGAGAGTGTGCTGCCTGAGAGAGAGGCACTCTAAGGAAAGCTGCTGTTTGTTATAGAAGAAAGTGGGAGGTTGGAGGGAAGGGTAGGAGTGTTGGGAAAACAGAATTTTTAGCGTGGTAATGATCGTGCTTAAGAAAATGTGTGCAGAGCTTTTTCTGAAGTTCTGTCTGTTCCATCTGCTTCTTGTTGACTCTGTAGAGAACCCACTGTGGGCCTGCTAGTAGTTAGCATTTTGTAGTTGGTTTAAAAAGTGCTGTCTTGAAGAGAAGCTGTTAAGGCACCCCAGGCTATGAATTACTGTTGGAAGTAGAAAAGCACTGGCTTTGGGAGAGCTCTTGAGCTGTTCACTGTACATCTGGTTTCCTCTAGCCCAGTGGGAGTGGAACTTGAAGCTAATTACTGAGTTATAATTTCCCAGCAGATTACTGCCTGAATATGTACTTGATACTTCTTTAAGATTTTCCCTAAGTGATGCTTTTCCTTTCTCTGATTTTTTTTCCTTTGGTAACCTGTAATATCAGCCGTTTTGGCCAATGGGAACTGGAATAGCCAGGGGATTTTTGGCTGCAATGGACTCTGCTTGGATGGTACGAAGTTGGTCGCTCGGAGCCAGTCCTTTGGAAGTCCTTGCAGAGAGGTAATGGAGAAAGTGAATACATTTACAGTTCTAATCCAATCCTCCAACATCTCATCATTCTTTACAGTTTCTTTTAGTACAAATATGTAGACAGAATGAGAGATACAGACTCTCACTGTTTTTAGAGAATGTATGAGGGTATAGTTCAGTTAAAGAAAAAAAATTTCAAAGGAGTTGATAAACTGAAGTATATGGATGAGTAAGAAATGTTGCTATTCCTGGTCCTAGTTTTAAAAGATTAGATGAGGAATCTTTTTTTAGGTGCTTATTGACATTGCACGGACAAATTGAGCCTGACTGTCACCAGCCCTTCAATGGCAAACCAGATGAAGATGTAGATGCATTTAAAGTACCAGATACAAAAGTTCTTGCTGTCTCCTATTATCTTGTGAATACTTTTTATTATTTCCTTGTAAGGAAGCTGTGACTTGCTATCTTTCATGTTGTCCTTGGTCACTTTGTTTCACATAAGCCAAACAGCATCTTGTCTCTTTTGAAGTATTGAGTTCTTGATGTGTTAATCAGCTTTGCCCCAGTGTGGTTTTGGTGACTTAAGGGACTCTCTTGGAGATCAGAACTCGGGTAATTAGAAGACAGAGTGAGTAAAAGCAACAGTTTCTAGGTCCTATTTTAAACTTCAGCAACTGCAGCTTCTGACCATCAGGAACCATAGTTTATAATTTCTAAAACTGCACAATGGCACAGTTCATACTTAAAATTCCATTTGTTTGAATTTAAAAAAACAGTGAGGAAAATAATGTTGCTGTTGAAGCCAGACTTCATCACCTTTCCATTAGCCACTTCAGACAGCAGTAAGATCTTCCCTGGGCTTTCTTTCCACATATTGAACAGACTCAGTTCTCCTGGCCTGTCCTCACAGGGCAAATGCTCCAGTCCCCTTGGTGGCCCCTCTTCCTGAGCCCTTCCTGTATCTCAGTGTCTTTATTGTACTTCAGTTTCACTTAATGTATTGTTCTCTTCTGTCCTTTGGAATTCTGAAGTTGTATTAAAGTGCAGATTTTAATATGGTTAAGCTGGCTGTTAGCTATGCAGTGTCTGAAGTGGTTAGATTTCTGATTTGAATGTTTATCTCTCCAGAGTTTACTTAGCCATAGTAGTAGTGATACATCTCTTAAAAAAAAACAAAAACAGAACAAAACCTCAAACCAGCCAAAACAAACCAAAAACCCCAAACCACCACAAAGCTTAAACAAAACAGATGAACCAAAACAAAACCCCAAACTTTTTTTTTGTTATTTTCCCAAGGGAAAGCATTTATAGGCTGCTGCCTCAGACCACCCCAGAGAACGTGAGTAAAAACTTCAGCCACTACAGCATTGATCCTGCCACCCGATATCCCAATATCAACGTCAACTTCCTGA
Source organism: Arremon aurantiirostris (assembly GCA_035583995.1). Classification (NCBI taxonomy): domain Eukaryota; kingdom Metazoa; phylum Chordata; class Aves; order Passeriformes; family Passerellidae; genus Arremon; species Arremon aurantiirostris. The sequence goes on along the minus strand of JAXCLO010000056.1, from coordinate 68,631,965 downwards.
GGCCACAGCAGGTAAGTCACAAATGGTGCTCCTGAGTGCTTGCAATCTGCAGTGGCTTTCCTCAGGTGAAGCTGTGCCAGTGTTTTGGGGGCAGAGAGTGATGTGTGTGTAGCATGGAAGCAGTGAAAGGCAGTTGCATCAGTCAAAAGTAAACTTCTGTACTTGGACAAATTCCTTTTTAGGAATGTTTGATTTTGATAATTTTAACTGTGATATAATGATACAGGAAACCTATAAATTTGTGTTTTCTATGTGTGCATTTGCATTTTCTTTGTAATAATCCAGTCTAGCAGTCTGTCATTGCAATTTGGTATCCATTCAGCAGTCAGCTGGACTGTTCAGCACTGATGAGCTGATCCTTGCTGTTGTGAGGTTCTTGGGGTAGGATTTTTGCTACCTACATGTACTTATCTTCTTTCTTGTACCTTGGGATGTCTCCTTATTGTCTTCTGGTTATTTCTGTGTGTCTAGGGTGCATGGCATGTTGATCATCTTAAATGTTTTTGTGTGCCATTTTAGGTACGCCACTTGTATAATACAGGAGACTTGAAAGACATTCACCTGGAGATAGAGAACTTTGTGAACTCCAGGACACCAAAGCTGACTCGAAATGGTAGGCCTGGCTGCTGTCCTATTCCTTTTGGTATTCTGGAGCTGGATCAGTGCAGGAGCTAGAGAGCAGCAGGGCTGTAGGGTATTATTTAACCATTCTCTTCATTTAGAAAATGTATCCAGTTATTGTTTTGTCAACAGTCTGAGCTTACAATTTTTCAAGTTTCCATTAGCATGGGAATTTATTTTTGTTTGCCTAATTTCCCTTGCTTTATAATGCTGTTAATTTTCTAAGCACATTTGTTTGTGTAGGCAGTTCTTTTCACTTCCTTTATCTCTTACATTGTCCTTGCTTGAAGTGCAGAAGCCTGGACTGAGTTCACTCTAACAGTAGACTCAGAACTCTTACAAATGTATCAGAATGTATTGCTTGTGCAGTCTTGCATGTTCCTGCTTTCCTTTTCTTTGTCTCATCTCTCAACTAAATGAGACCTCACTTTGCCTGCATTATTCTGAGAGCTAGATGCCTTGTGATAAGCATTTCAGTAGCTCTCTTCTTGTCTCTACCCTGAGGGCTATGTCAGACTTTGCCCTTTGCATGCCCAGATAGTGTTTTGGGATTCCCAGAGTGGCTCTTTGCTGCTAAGCCTCCCTTTCACTGCTGAAGAGCTGTGTAGTCTCTGCTCTTTGCCCTGCAGCCATGTCCCTTTAGGCTGCAATCTCATCAGATCTTCTGGTAAGACAAGGTCAGAATAGGTCAGTGCTTTTAAAGGAAAGTTTTCAAGGGAGAAGAAGAAGTTACAGAAGTACATTTGTCTGTTCTTCCACTGGAAATGGTATATCTGGGCTTTAGAGAGCATTGCTACTGTATGTCCTTTTGATCATATTTAACAAGCCTTTGCAGCTGTTTTATATTTCCTGGGGCTCTTTTACAGTAGCTAGGGTGAAAAGTCTGGCAAGTTACAACTTAGATAATTACTTTTCAGTAAATTAAAAAATACTTTCTTGGATTTAAAATACGTATTGATAGTATTTTTGAAAGAAAACAAGAATCCTGTCCTCCATTACCCATTGCAGAAGGAACTTGTTTTTTATATTAAGGTTTTGCTTGTTGATTCATGGGGGTTTGTGTTGTACTTAGAATTTGAGCTGTAGTTAGTTTCTCTTTTGAAATGTGCCTTTTTTTTTTTCAGAGTCTGTAGCTCGCTCTAGTAAATTGCTCGGTTGGTGCCAGAGGCAGACTGATGGATATGCTGGTGTTAATGTGACAGATCTGACAATGTCATGGAAAAGTGGCTTAGCTTTGTGTGCCATTATCCACAGATACCGTCCAGACCTAATGTGAGTAACTGGCTGCTTCAAATCACTGGGAAGAGCAGGAAATTAGTGGTGTTTGGAACTAATAATATGGAATTGAAGGCAGTGCATTTGTGACTTATGAAGACATAGATTGAAATGAATTCAATTAAACTTGATAGAAACCAACATCCCGTGATTCACTAGCAGAGTGGAAGGTCATGATAGCTTGATGAATTTGAAAATAAATGTGTTGTCATTTTCCCTTCTGGATGATTTGGCAGAATTAAGCTTCAAATTGGTACTGACCGGAAAGCATTATTGACTGACAAATTTTATGTGTGAAGTGAGTAAGAAACAGTTCATAGCTTCAGTTAAATCTCTTGTGAACAAGTCTCTGCATGGTCCTTTATAAATTTCCTGTTTAACAAAGCAGCTCCTCCTAAAGACTTTCAGGCTGCTCTTTCTAAAATAGTGACCCACAGCATAAATGAAGAGGTTGTTACTGTTTGCACACTGACTTGGTGATTGGGTGAATGACAGAGGTGTCCTCTTCAGTGATATATTGGGTAAAACAGTGCCCACATTCTGGAATGGGAAAACACTGGCTGCAAAAAGTGATGGTAGCATAGATTCTGGTACTTTAATCTGAAATGTCTCCAACTCCCCAAAGAGACATCAGAAAAAGTAAATTCTAGAGCTGTACTTGAAGACGTAATCCACTGTAAAACATACTGAAAATATGTGGAGTTATTCCAATCCATATGCACTGAATTACTTCTGTATTAGTGTACTGAAGTAAACATGAACTACACTGTTTAATAGCTTTATTGCTTGTGGGGAGTTCAAACAGCTTTTAAAATGCTTCATATAACTCTCTACAAGCTATAGTTTTTCATATAGTTAGACAAGTTTTGGAAAAAGCAGGATAAAAATATGGATCAGTCAAGAGAAAAGGGGACAAAAAGTCAAGATTTAATTTAGTTCCAGGTGCACAGAAGATTTGTTTCTACTTGATTCACTGCAAAGCCTCTTTTTGCCCTTTGCAGAGACTTTGATTCCTTGGATGAGCACGATGTGGAGAAGAACAACCAGCTGGCCTTTGACATCGCTGAGAAAGAGTTTGGGATCTCTCCCATTATGACTGGAAAGGAAATGGCATCTGTTGGAGAGCCAGATAAGCTGTCCATGGTGATGTACCTCACACAGTTCTATGAGATGTTCAAAGACACCATCCCCTCTAGTGGTAAGCAGTTTGGGGCACTTCTGTGGGATTTAAAGACTGCTCCAGGGTGAATGTGGGTGCTTCAGTCACCTTCATGCTGCTTCTGCTTGAGCACATTGAGTGGTTACTGTAGCTTTACATTACAAAATGTTGACTTGTTACTGGTGCTGATAAAAATCGTGTTAGCAGCAGCAGGAGCAAAATAAGGAGTTAATATACAAAAATGTCCTCAAAAGTTTACTTCAGCACTACTAGATAAATTTTCTGCTTTCTTACTATTGTTTGTCTTAACTAATGTGCCTTGCTAGTAGTTGTTGAACAGGTACTTTCAAAACACCAGCTGAGTTTTATACCTATTTATCATCTGTGAATGATGAGACTAACTTCAGGCCACTGAGGAACAAAACATCTTTGATCAGAACTGAAAGATGCAATTACCTAACCCAAGTCAATGACCAGCATTTAAATATTGATAATGTTGTTACAGCTCTTTATTACTGATGATCTTAATTCACGTGTATCTCTCTGGTGAGGGGATAAAATTGGGTTTAAAAATATAGTATGTGTCATGTATTATTTCTAAAACTCTGGACTCTTTTTAAGAATACTGATGTTCACGCTCCTTAAATTATGCTCTTTAAATATAAAAGTAAATAGAGTAAACACAGTATCTGTTGTAGGTGGTTATAAACACTTAAAGAACTGCTTTGGGCAAAATGAAAAAGCAGAATAGCTGAGAAAGTTATTCATTCTAGACATTAGTCATTTTGTACAAAATTTAGAAATTGTGAGAATTTCTGAGAATTTAAGAAGAAGGCTGCTACGTTTAAAAGAATCAGTGAGTCCTTCAGTTGTATATTTAATAATAGCACCACAGAAAAAACTTCATGGCATTCCCTTGTTGTGCCTGTTGTCACTAACAGATAGCCTGGAGCTGAATGCAGAGGAAAAGGCTGCCCTGATGGCCAGTACCAAGTCTCCCATCTCCTTCCTCAGCAAACTGGGACAAAGCATCTCTCGGAAGCGCACTCCCAAGGTAAGCAGGCACAGCCCTGGGGGCACTTGGACAGCCATGGTGCTAAAAATGCAGGTGTGAGTGTTAGTTTGCTAGAGACCATGTGCTCACCAGTTCTTGGTATGGGACAATACATTACCTTTATGACTGCAAAATTACATCTGTAGTATGTATGTGAGTATGTACTCTCAGAGGTGCATTTCATCCTTAAAAGGTTAGCCTTGTGGTAGTATTTGGGCATTTATTTTCTCTTGGAACTTAGCTAGTTGCTCAATTTTTGATGATTTGAAAGTGTTGAAGAATTGTCCAGTTGCAGGTTACAATCCCCTAAGGAGTATCTAGGAAAAAGCCTCTTTTCTTAAACAAATGGAGAATGAGCACAAGGAATTAAATAAGCTTTGCAACTAAACTGATTAAGAGCACTGATGACACTTATCTCAGCCCAGAGAGGTATGAGAGTTATTTTTGTTTTCTTTCCCCTATTCCTTCTGTTTTCAGGACAAAAAAGAAAAGGAACTGGATGGTGCAGGAAAGAGGAGAAAAACCAGCCAATCTGAGGATGTAAGTATTACAGTGAGAGATGTCAGGGAGCAAAATAAATGGTAGGTACATTTTTCCCACTTCAGTTCTTCCATTTTTTTAATATCCAGGCAGGGATTATATAGGATTTTTTAGATAAAATTTAATTCTTCTTCAGAGGTTACACTTTAATGGTATCTTTAGTGCTAATATTTTATTAATGTTTATGAAAGAATACTACATAGTACTACTATAATAATACTACAAGTGAAATGTTACAGTTCCCTGATGTTCTGTTTTTATTGCAAATTGCTATGGTTTGATGAGGACATCAACACTCAAAACTTCTCAATGAAGTTTTGTGGTATTGTCAGAAGCTTGATGCATATTTAAACTTTAACTTTGGTTTATGCAAAACCCAAACATTTCCAGTATGCCCACAAGGCAGTTTTTCAAATTCAGTGTTTGTAGCCAAATGGGTACAGGTGAATTAAAATTCAGTGCTTTGGGTTTGTTGTTTGAAGATGAGCTTTGGTTTATGTCAAGGGCTTCGCAGAGGTGTTTCCACTGAGGTCTTTTTGGTAGGTATCAAATAAGATTGAAAAGATCAGTAAAGTTTGACAGAACATTTGATGACTTGCCAAAGGAAATTAAAATCTGAGCTTTCAAGTGAGGCTAAGAGATTTGTTATCTCTAGTGTAAGAGACTTTTCACAGCAAAGGGATAGAAAGGAGAAGGTAATCTGGTTGTATCTTAAATTTTGATGTCACTGATTGTTAGGAGGACCTCCCACGAAGCTACAGAGAAGAAAGGCCCACACTGGTGAGTGCCCTGACAGAGAGGAGAATTGATGCTGCCATTGGGAATCAGAACAAAGTCAAGTCCATGGCAACACAGCTGCTGGCCAAGTTTGAAGAGAATGCACCAGTGCCGTCCTCACACTTACGAAGACAGGTAGGAGATGGAAAATAAACCCCTTTGTTTTGGAATTGAAGAGGAAAACCATGGGTGGTAGCATGCATTCCTCAAGACTTGGTGCTAGTGTTGCTTTTTTACTTCAAAGGCTCTCCTAAAGAATAGTGAAGTTTACCCAAAACTTAAATTTTACTAGTACGGGGTGGAGAAGACCAGCAATTGAGTTTCTTTTGTAACTACTATTGCTCTTTAAAAGCTTTCCAGGAATGTTCTCCTTATGCTGTTTAAGAACAACCATTTGATTTCTGATTTGAACATTTTCATATCAGGTTACATCTGTTTGTTCTTGTGAACTGTGATTAAGCTTTGTACGTGTGTATGTGCAGCAGATAAATGCCTGGGAGTTTCTTGGCAATCAGGATGCTAGTGTCATTCCAAGTGAGGCTCATTTGTTCTCCAGGATGGTATCTGAGCTGCTGCACTGCAGGCTAGCTGTCTTTGAAGTTAGATTGAGTCACTTCAAGCTGCTGCTTTCATTGCAGTGTCAGCAGGATGAGGCTCAGTGTGGTTTAAGTGCCAGAGTCCTTGCTCTGCTGCATGAGTCCATCCCCACAGCTGGTGCCAAGCTCTGTGCCATGGCCTCATCATGAGTGGGACCTGACCTGGCTGCTTGAAAGCCAGCTCAAGTTTGTCTCTGCCACCCTACATACCAGCATTTGTAGTGTAACATAATCAGAATGGCCACGTCTATCCACACCATAAAATGTTTCTTCAGCTGCTACACATTGGCTGACATACTCAGCCAATGATTTGAAGAAACAATTAAATGAAAGGAAAGGTCCAAAAATACGTGAAATTTCCCATTTTTGGTTATTTTTTTTCCTTTTTTACTTGATAAATGAATTCCCCCCTACCCTATATTTTTTTCTTAAATGTTTGTCTGTCTTAATCTATATTCCATTCCTATGGCTTTCTTTGAGTTTCGTTCACTATTTTATCTTTCCTCCTTGGTCCCACCTTCCCTACAACCTGCATGCAGCCACCTGTCCTGCCTTACCAAGAGCGTGTCCACAACCAGTCATCCAGCAGACGAGAGCAGGGCCGGCTTGCCCCCATACCCCAGTGGAAACAGGTAAAGAAAGCTCATTCTCACTACATTGCACCTCCTCACCCAGCACCACCCATCACTGTTGTGGTTTCAAGCCAGTTCTTTTCCAGCACCTTGTCTGAGTCTGTTATTTTAAATAATTTCCAGTGAATAAAGTCAACATCGCCCTTTGGTGATGATGTATGGTTTAATGTTTCAAAAATATTTAATCAAATTTTCCCTGCCTTCTTGTGATAGTTTCAACTTACCAAGACTTTCATGGACGTTGCAGCAGAAATTTTTGCCATAGAATTTCTAGATTCTTCTGTTAGAAATAAGGGAAACAATGTAACCAATTATGGAAACTTATGAGGTAAAAAGATCTTGTCATTTATGATATTAAAGCTCTTCCTTGATATAAATAGTAAACTTGGTTATCAGTTTTGCTAGTCCTATGTGAAATCTTAGGTATTCTGTAGTTGCAGGAGATTTTCCTGTGGTTTCCCTTTCTTTAATGCGGCTTTCCTTGCCAGCTTCTCACACTTGTTTCTTTGCATACTCCTGTGTTACTGTGAATTCAGTACATTTTAGGTTTTCTTCTACAGAATAGGGACCAACAGCAGAAAAATCAGCGGGTATCAAATTTTATTTTCTCTCCAATGTTTCGGGCCATTGCCATTGCTGCTGTTTTTCTTTCAGCCATGTGCTTTCCAAAACGAAGACTTCTGTAATCTTTTCAGGCATTTTATGATACTTACCTCACTGGCTTCATCTATGATGCCTCATCTATGAACCACCTCACTGGTTTCTCTGTGCAAATGGCCTCCTCGTGTTTCTGAGAGAGCTCAGAAGTATTTTGCTGACAACCATAATGTGGAGAAACATCTACTTCTCTCTGGCTGTGGTTTAATCAGTGTACTTTGGAGTCAAGAGGAAGAAGATGACACTTTTGGAAATTCACTGTCCTTGATGAATATGGATTCATGGTGATCTTTGTGTCTGAGACATTCAGCACAATTAATTCTGCACGTCATGACTGGTGCCCTGATCTAGAAGATTTCTTTTCAAGGAAGAAGACCTAAGTCCAGAGAAATTGTCAGGATGCTTTGCTTTCCTGACTCAGTGTTTGTTCTTCTATCTTTTGTCTCATCAAAATCTTCTTTATAGGCTAATGAACATTTTGAGATGGATTCACATAATTCATGATTTGTGAAGGCAAATTTTATTTCTCAAGAATACTTACTAAGGCAGAAAAAAACCCTGAAGCAAAAACTGTACAATATTAAGTGAGTTGATGAGCACTCCTTGTATTACCTCCTAGAAAAAGAAAAACTGGATTGCACTGGCTGTCTTTCTGTTTTAGCACTTGGAAAATGCCACATCCCTGCACCCTTGACATTTCTATTTGAATTTGTTCCTGAAAGTTTATGAAGGCTTTATAATTAAGCCTTTATAGTGAAACACAAAAGTTCTTATTGCCATTCTTTTGTCATTGATAGAAAAAAAGGACAAAGTTTTATTTCCTGTTTTATTGAGGATTTTCTCCTCACCAGGGAGCATTTTTTTGGGTTTCTTTGTTCTTTTGTTTATACCTGCACTACACAACTCAAAAGAAATTTTAAAAAAGGAAGAAAAAATCCTTCTCCTCTTCCTATACAGACATGCTATCAACATCAAGGAAGAAGTGTAGGACATATCTCTGAAAAATCTTTCTGCAACAGTTTTACTTTCAGAGGATTTAAATTTTTTTCAACACTGGCAGTGATTGCCCTGTGTGGATGATTTCCCTCTCAGTATTACACATGGAGATGATCTTTCCTTGATTAGTTCTACTGCATCAACAGAAGATGATTGATTCCTGGGTCCAGATGTCTTGCAGGATTTGCAGTGCTTTTGTAATGAAGAAGTATAAAACTGGGTCTCAAGGATGCCAAATCTGCAGGATGCAGGACCAAAGCCTCACTGATAGGGTTCCTGTTCCAAAGGTTCCTCACTGTGTTCCTGGGGAAGGGAAGAATATGGGTTACCTTTATTCAAAAGCCATGGATGCACAGAGCCACTTATTCTTGTCTGAACAGAGATAGTTGAAACCACTGAGCCAAGCAGCCAGCTTTGCCAAGCCTGGACAGAAATCCCTTCCTGCAGGAAGTTGTTGCTGGAGCAGTACCTCAGCTGGCTGCTGAGATTTCTGGTTCTGATTGCTTTGGCAGGCAGAAGCTGATAGTTGTGAGACTGCACCTTTTGATGGTGCTGGACTGGCCTTCTGTGGTGACATTGGTCACTCTGGCTTGTAGCTCACCCCTGGGTGACAGACTGCCAACAGAGAAGTGCTGCTGAATACCAGGACCTGTCATGAATCACAGAATGACCAGGTTGGAAGAGACCTTCAAGATCATTGAGTCCAACCCAGCCCCAACACCTCAACTGAGCCCTGGCACCAGTGCCACATCCAGGCTTTGTTAAACACATCCAGGGATGGTGACTTTCCCACCTCCCTGGGCAGGCCATTCCAGAGCTTTATCACTGCTCATGCTCTAAAGGATTACTATTGCTTCTGACAATTCTTTAGGGATGATATGTGTTTGCTAGAAAGAACTGTTCACTGAAGCTTGTGGAAAGGTTTCTCTTTTGGCACAGGAGTTGAAGTTCAGGAGCAAAACTTCTGCTACTGACTGAATATATCACATAGCAATTACCTTCTAGGGGAGAGTGCTTTGTAGGAGGAGCAAAGCAGCTCCTAAGGGGACACAGGGGAGGTGTTGGGTGTTACTGAGAGAAACCACAGGTTGCCTAATGTTCTTACGAGCTGGCAAAATGAAGTTGAGATCCTCTCTTTGGGAGAAGGGCAGTTATATGATTGACAGGTTTGGTTCTTCCTGTCTTTTGGAAACTGCATGGAAGAGGAAAGTATATTGCAAAAGCATAAAAGTGGTTGCAAGGAAGAGAATTGCAAAGGAAATGGTTTGGTTTGGACCCACAGTTCTGAAGAGAAATTGGTATCTGCCTTGGGGTATTGCCTGCTGGCATCTGTCTGGTGGAGATCCTTAGCTGTACTTGCTTACCAGTTTAAATCTAGAATCTTTCTTTACCCTTGCATTAAGATATTAGGTGAGCAGTTTCCTTGAGCTTGTAAAGCAGGAGATACCTCTGTGTGTTGTATAGGTGAGGTAGAGGTACCTTGCTAAGAGAGAATTCCTAGAAAGAGTGAAATCCTGGCGGAATCTGTTCTGAAGCAGTTTTTACTGTCATCACAAGACCTTTAATGCTGTCTCTCTTGGAAAGGTGATGCCTGCTTGTATAAGAATGTCTTCCATCATGTGCTCTATGCTTTTTGAGCCATTTTGGCTGCTTTTGGCAAAGAGCATCTCATCCAGGATCATGAAGCCATTGAAAGCCATATGATCTATCCAGAAGAGGATCTGACTGGGCATGGTATGAGAGACAAGCCTTTTAAACTGAATTTTGCCCTGGATTTCCAGACCTTCATCTTGTAGCCTTCACCAGTCTTCTATTGTTCTGTAGGTCTCTTGTCAGCAACAGCTTTTGTGTGTCATACATGAGCTTAAATCATGTTTGATGTGTACAAAGATACTTGTAAGATGGAGATCCCATGTTTTTTGGTGCACGTCTTTTCTGCCTCTGGACATCTGCTGCTTATTCTTTTGAGACCGTTCCCTAAAGTGTGACAAAGGGCAGAAGTGCAGACTTTGCAGTAATTTTGTTGGAACTGTGTTTTTTGAAGATAAATAATGACTGAGATGACCACAGGCAGCAAGAGCTGAAACCTCACCAGGAGAGAACTTAAAACACCAATGACTTCTGCAAATACTGCTTTTTTACCTTTAATTTTTTAATTTAAATATATTGATTATTTTCTGCATTCCTATAGTCAACCTTTTGTTTGTATGCTCAGAAGTGCATTCTGCTGGAGGGCTGATGGAACGTATACTTCATGCATTCATCCAATATTATATTCTGAGATTTGCCTTGGAAAAAGAAGCAACTTTGTGAAAATTTTGACATTTGAAATGCAAACTTGGCCATGGGCAGATGAAAATCCATGAGCAGCTCTGTGGTTGAGAATGTTGCCATGCTTTCAGTTAGAAATGAGTGACTTCATAGCTAAGCCTTTTGAAACAACATATAAATGTTCCTGATCCACTGCAGTGCAAAGTCATATGCTTCAGTTTAAGCTGCTTTTAGCATCTGTTTGAGATAGAGGAGTGTATTATTTATCCAACTGTTTTGTTGAAAAGGAAGAGAGCACCCAAACAGATGTTAGTGCCAGCTCATCTGCAAGGGCAGTAATAAACATCTGTAATATCTCTACACCACGTGCAATTTCTTAGACTTATCTAACCCTGGTTTGGGTACACAGCATTTTGTTTTTTCCCAGTGCAACCATTTCCAGATATGCTCTGGTGACAACTCAACAGGAAAAGAAAAATCAGGCTGAAGGCTCATTAATAAACAAGAAATGGTGGAGAAAAAAGACTCTACATAACAAGGAGTACAGCACTAGAAGGGCATGTTTTCTGGTGTGTTAAACTGAGGACATGTATGTGCATTGTGTAATATGCAGACTATTAAATACAGCTCCATTTTATCTATAAACCAGCTGGATTTGTGTTCTAACAGAATGTACTACATTTTAGCTTGCCTGAGATGGTGTAATGTTGGTAAGAGAGAAGAGATCTGGAGCTGGGAGCAGAACACTGAGACTTGAACTGTATTAATAATGAGCTGCAAGCAAGAGTAATTAGGTCAACAGGATGGATATTTTTAAGCGTTTTAAGGCTCAGCAATAAGTAATTTTTCATGAAGCAAAGAGAGCAGTCCAGTTGTGCTACAGAGAGTTCCAAGTTTTGCCTTTAACTGATTGTTAGACCTTGACTCAAAAGCTTTTGGTTTAATTGCTGATTGATACAAATCTGTGTTCACTGACTGTCAAATGTGATTGTGTGGCTCTGGGTAAAAACTTGGGTCTCAGCTTCAGATACACTGTGGCTTTAGCTGATTTGAGAGAGGTGTAAGCTTAGATCATGGTCTCAGTTCATGCATTCTTGCCTGTCTCACCAAACCACTGGTAATGTTACCTCTTTTCTACCATTATTATGATCTTTTTTTTCTTTTTCTGTTTTAAAAAAAGATGAGGCATAAGGAACGTTCTCGGACCTGCCCCAAAAAAGTGATCATGCTCTCTTCTTGCACTCCATCCTCCTCTCCATCGTATTCCAGGCAGCAGGTGATTCCCTCTGCATGCTCTGTCCCTTTCTCTTCATTGCTGCTTGCACAAGTGACTAGCTCAGTTACCAAACAGCTTATTTACAAATACACTTCCAGTTTTCTTTCTTTCAGGTGCTGATGGGGGCTTCTCAGTCTTTTAGGTTAGGAAGATAAGGCAACATTAACTCACTGGAAGCATGAAGAGTCTCCACTGGAGACTGAGATTTTGCTGTAGGCAGATTTTTTTATCACAGTGCCCTTTCTCAGATGCAGCAAAGTAGAAATTAAAAGTTTGGAGTAATGCAGGGAAAGAAAATTGAATTTTGTTCCATCTTCACTGTCTATTTAAATAGAAAATTTGCTCTTGTATCCATTAAACTTTTTTAGCATTGCTTATCTGAAGTGGCTTTTGAGTGCTGTAGTGGCCTTCACATGTCCACTGTGGTCCTTCTGTTTCTCCCACACCAGGCTCTTGTCCCAGTCTGGCTTTGAACCTGGAGCAGTGAGAGCTGTTCTGAGCCCACTGTATAAATGTGCATTCAGGTGTTTGTGCACATGTATTTGTTGTCCAGTTACATATTTCCTGAAATCCTTCTGGTATTTCTGTCTTCTTGTATATTGTCATTGTGCTTCTTTGAGTTGTATCCTTTAAAATTATTTGTTTTGTTTTCCTACTTTCAAATCCACTTCTTGATCAGTCCTGAGCTAGAGGTCCTGAAAAGGCAGCTGTAGTCCCATAGAGCTGTCATGACATCACATAAGGACTGTACAAATTAATTTCCCCAGAGGTGAAGCTGAGCTGTCTTTGCTGAGCTCTTGAGCCTATAAACTGTAAAGGAGCATTATCTTTTAGCAGAGTAGACAAGTTTTATTCTTTGGCAGAAAGTTTGACTTGCCTTATTGCTGATTTCTCAAATTTTAATTACATGTTGCTGTCTATCTGGTCTAATTATTGTCAGCCTCTGGGACGCACATTCTTTGCTGCCTCTGTGGTGTCTGCATCTGCAAGATAGATCAGCTCTGCCTACTGATCCCATTTGAAACTGTCCTAACAGAAAAGGGGGCTGGTTTTCTGCTGTGAACAGCAGCCTTTTCAAGAAGGATACAGGAGAGAACATCTGGGTAGAATGAGTGAGGAAAGCCCTTTTCATGAGCAAAACCTGCAGTGTCATATCAGGTGATGTGATAGCTAGCTGCCTGCCTCGTGTCAAAATCCTTTGAAAATTTTGTTGGATACATTTTATGAAAGAGGAAAGATTTTCCCCAGCCTTACAGATGGAGGCATAAAGGCAGTTAAATGCTGAGTTTTACCTTCTAATCTATAGCGTGGGATTAATTTTCCAGGTAAAGAAATTTGTTTTCACTCACAGGGTCTTCTAGCTCTGTATTTTCCTTCTGTCACCTCTCCAAGTGTTTGTTTGTCCTGTGTCTTTTTGGTTGCCTAGTTTAGTCATGAAGGCCAGCTCTGCCAAGTGTATTTTGACCATTTTCTATGTTGCGTTTTACAGAAATCTTCCTTCTTTTAACTCAGGAATTTTTGTCCTCTGATAAAAATCCTACAGGACTGATGTTAGACTCAGTCAGAGTAATCTGCTTTTGGAAGCATTCTTTCTCCTTAGAAATGATTTTTTTCCCCAAAAATTATCTTGGCCCAGGCCTCATAGCAAGTCAGATGGATCTGTATCCATGTTACACTGATGTCTTTTAAAATCTTTAACTCTACTCTTCTACCGCATTTATTCTGCCACTTCTTTTAAACTCTCCGTCTCCTTCCTCTGAACTAACATCACAGTATGAGTTATACTGAGTGCCTTTCCATCTTTATCGCACTAATTTGATTACATTGTGGTACTATGTTGTTGTTTATAGACCTAATTTAAAGATATACTTTAAAAAAAATTCTCTACAGGAGCCAACTTGTTATTGCCAGGTTTAAATTATTCTTAATAAACTTCTGCTCATGTTGTGGCTTCTTTTCTGCCTGCATCATAAGAAAAATCAGATAAAGTGTGTTGTGATTAGGAAGTTGGTCTGTGATTGTTTTTAAGCTCATCATTTGTTGCCTGCAGAGATTCAGGGAACCTGGTGCTGGCTATTCCGGGGATCTGAGACCCAGACAGGAAAGGGTAAAAAAGCATGAACAAATGGCATGGGTGCTGATGACACAAAGCTGTGGTGGATGTGTGCAATCCAGAGGTCAGATCCAGGGGGTGGAGAAGCACACTTATCCTAATGCTGCTGTTAACACGCTGCAACTGCTGAGAGTCAGCCAGGAGCATCCCTCCTGTGTGGCACCCACATAAATGCATAACAAGCCTTCATCAGCAGTTTGCTATATGCTTTTATTTTGCCCTAGGTCGAGCACTTGAGCTCTTCTCATTCTTCTTTGTCTCTTACACCTCTTTAGGGAAGTATGCTGTGGCTGTAGCAGAACAAGAAGAGTTATGTGTTGTGCTAATTGATGCAAACGTGGTTGCATTGTGTTCACCGCTTGCTTTCTGGATGGTTAAACAACTGGCATTCCATCTTGCCTCCTACAGGCCAAAGTAAAAGGAAAAATGATGAGGCATTATTTAGTATAGAGACTTTGAAGCCTTCTTAACAATGAAATATTCAACAGTCTGTCTGAATGGCTCAGTATTATACAGAAGCATGGGAAAATAAAAGATAGGCACTCAAAAGGATCGGTTGATTTGAATTCATATTGACAAATTAATTGACATTCCAGTACAGGCTTTGAATGAATTAAGTCATAAATGGGAGCCAGCAATAAAACTATTGCAACTTCCAGAATGTGTTCTAACAAAAGCCTTTTGTGGGCTGAATGTTTTCTGACAGGCAGTAGAAAATGAATACACGTGTCTGCAATGACACAGAAGCCCACAGCTTCATAACAGACCCCAGTTTTAGTGAAAATGATCTAGTAGGAAGGAGTAGGTGGAACAGAAAGCAGCTTGAAAGTAGAGAGTATTATTAATGCATCTGAATGGGAAGAGTGTTTCCTGTAAACTGGATGTGAGCCCAATTTTCTGTTCTGCATTGGAGGACAATTAGTAATACAGAGCTGAACCCTGGCATTCTTGACAGATTAAACCTCAGATTTCTTGATGCACATGTTTGTAGCTCCCTTCCATTTACTTTTGTATTCCACAAACAAATTACCTGAAGGCTATGTGGTATTGCAGTGATAGTCCTGACTTATATAGCAGGTCACCTGCCAGGCCTTTTTTCATGTCATCAAATGCACCACACAACACTTTAGGAGCATTGATATGAAAGACTAGAATAGCAGAGGTGTCAAATATTGTGCTTGGGGTGTATTGACATGGTAGTGCAATAAGAACAAGTAGGACAGTGAAGTTGCATAAGTAAAACTGGCAACTTCTGTGAGTGTTTGATAGTACTGTTCTTTGCTTTATTTAGACAGGCTCATTAAACATGCTCTCTTTGGCATGTGGAGTCTTTACTTTGCATATACCACCATCTTTAAGAAATTAATTCATTCTTTATGGGAACCAAAATACATTATCCTAAAATGTGTTTCTGTACACAAAATCTGAGAAACAAATAGGTACAGGTTGAGATATTTAAAGGAAATCCTTGAGAATGCAGAACTCTGGAGAAATAAACTGACAGATAAGGCCCTTGGTGCGTGACAAAACCACATTTTAAAATTATTTTTTGATGGTAATGCCAGAGAGAAAGGCTATGTGCTTGTTTGATTTTGGCTGCTGCAGTCCTAAGAAGAGTTATTAATTAATGTAACCAATTTTTTCTTCCCTCTGAGGGTCAAAATGTAGCACTTCATTAGAAAAGTACACACTGGGCGGGAAAGCCCCCCAGTTTTCACATGAGAGCTTCTGTTACTGTTGTGCATGTGAATGTCATACCTTTTGGCTGGCATTTTGGTGTCCCTTCCTTTTTGTGCTGGTTTGTTTACATCCTGCCTCCTTCCTCGTCTCGCAGAGATCTCCTCGTTTATTGTCTCATGACCATGTGCCCATGAGTATTGAGCAAAGGGCATGTCAGCTGGCTGCCCTCCTGGAGTCCAGACGTGCACTGAGGCATCAGGTGACTACAGCCCTGCCTAGCTGGTGTCCTGGAGCACTGGGGGATTCTGGGTACAGGTGAAATCTTGGGGCAGAAAGAGGAAAAAAATCACCAAAATATGATGGCCACTGCTCTACGGTCATGTGGTTAAAACAACCATCAAGACTATTTTTGTCTTTATTTGTAGTGTCTTTATTTGACTTGCCTTTTCTTAGCTGTCTCCTTGTTTGGTGAGTGACCCTTTCTGTTCCTCAAAACAGGATATAAACAATGAAGTAAAAAGCAGCCAGTAAACTTCAGAATAAATGAATAAATGCTGAAAACCAGCTGGGGTCTGGATCAAGTCATCTCACAGTGGTCATTTAGCAGTCAGTCCCTTGCAAATTTTACTTGCTTCTGGAAGCAAGAATATTCACATTTTCCAAGCTTAATCCCTGGCTCTGTAGTACTACTCGTGTGTCCATCCTTCCTGTGCAGTTGTTTCCAATGGTAGAGCTGGCAGTTTGCGCAGATTGTCTTTGATTGCAGTGTACACTTCTGTTTTGTTTCGTTTTTTGTGCCTGATTTTCTCCCCAGTCTGTTGTCTTTGGGCTATGGGAGCATGCCAGTTTGAACTGTGGTTTCTTTGGTTGCTCTCTGTTTTCAGTTATCTTCAGCAGTGCTTGGCAAACTGCAGAGTGCTTTTTTGGAAAGCACCATCTACAGAAGTGATTTTGTTTTATAACTTAACTGTTTTGAGTTAACCATCCCAAATCAAGCTGTCTGCTTGAGCTGGAGCATAAACAGTCCCAGAACTTTTGCTGGTGGGCATAACTTTTGCAAGCGCTACTAAAAAGAATTTTGCAACATCTAGGTCACTTCATATTGTTGGGGTTTTTTGGGATGCCATCTTTTTCTGATGGCTAAAATCACAGGAGCTGTTCTCCAAGAAGGAACAGCAAACCTGTGGCTAGATTTGAAATTTTAGCTGTGAAGGCCTGAATAAGAAGTCTACCTTAAACAAAGTTAATATCTCAAGCAAGGCCCACAATACTCATATGCATTTCCTTATTCAGTTAAAATGATGATCAAGATCTAGACCAAAATACTTTGCTCCTACCTTTTGTAGTGCTCTCTGGCAATTTTTAAGCTCCTTCTCAGTGTGAAGATGCAAAGATAGAAATTATTTTTGAAATTGTCTAATTTCTGTATCATGCAGAATTGAGAAGGAGGAGAGACTGAGAACACAAAGTAGAGGAAAGCATAAAGTGGGTAGGGCAGAGAGGAAAAAGGAAACAGATGTTGGAACACTGCAAGCAATGATGGATTATGATGTGGGATTTAAGAGAAGAAAACAAGGAAAATACTGAGAAAGAGGAGGCTTAGCAAAGTAAGGACATTTACGGAGAAGGAACTTGATTAAATGTTAATTTACTGGAAATTTTTATATGAACAATTATATTTCCATACATTGGGGAAATTGTGAAAGCCAAGCTCTTTTGCATTTTGCTCAGTAAATTTAATCTTGAGGTTAGCCTATTCCAAGCGGCTAGAAGTAGCTCTTTTCATGGGTCATGCAGTTACATGACATTTAGTTTTCCTTTTTATAACTAAAACCATAATTTATTTTTCAAAGAAAACCAGTTATTTGTAATGTGAATATTTTTTTATTTCCAGACTATAATTTTTAGGAATGCACAGTTTCTTCCAGTGCTGTTTTCCAACTTTTCCCCTACTTATTTGAAGTATTCACTGGAGGATTGGCATAATCATCTGTAGAGATAATGATAAGGGCATATTGGAAGACCAAATTTTGGATTCTCCTGTGAGAAACCAGTTTGAGAAGGATGCAGGTTCTCAGTCTGTGATTTATTCTTTACCATTTGATAATCAAGATAGCAGATTATTTTATATTGATAGATTCTTTATTTTGTTCAGTGTTTCTAATCATTTTACAGTAATTTTTAGGTTGGAAATTTGCTGTTAATTACTGGAAATAAATACAAGCTAACTTCTTTTTCTTCTGTCCCCTAGGAGAACAGAGTTTTGGTTTATATAGTTAAAATGAAGAAGAGGTCTCACATGGCATGAAAAGATGATCTTAGTGCCTTGAGCCAGTAATAGAGAACAATGGGAGATACAGAAGGAGCAGAGGAAATTGATTTGGGGTGTTTGCCAGTGGCTTAGTTGGTTGAATTACAGGAGGTTGGACATCTGTGGAAGTAGGTAACTGCTTCCAAATGGTCCTAAATAATGTAAAACCTAATAAAGAGCAAATTTGGAGTAACTACTCTGCCTCGCTAGGGAGAAAGTAAAGATACCCTGGGTATTTTTCTCAAAGTTTTCCTGTAAGAGTCCTTAAAAAAAATTGTTCTTGATGGTAGTTAGAAAAGCCTGGGCAGGGTTTTTTTTTTTTCTATTTTCTCTTCTCTCTTAGAAGAGCGCATGTATGATTGTGTTGATGTTTATTTTATGTTTTAGCCTGAGACGGAGCCGTCTCGCCGATTCTTTGTTGACCAGTGGGAGCTCTCCCGTAGCCTCCGCTCTTCCAACCGCCCTTCCTCACCCTCCTCCGACTCCCTGCGCCAGGTAGCCCTCACCTGAGCACTCCAGGTGCACCCAGCTGCCTTTGCTTGCCAAGGACACTCACAGGACACAGCCAGGCTGGCACTGCTCCACCTGCAGAGCCTCTGTGCTTATCCCTGCACAAAGGAGAAGCTGCACAAAGCAGCCTGTGCCCAGCACTGCTCGGGTGTTGCCAGCCATAAAGCAGTTTGAAACTCAATGTTTTTTAACATTATTGTCTGTGAGAAGTTTGGGGTGCATCTCTCACTCAAACCAGGGGTTTTGAGCACTGATAGTCCTTCTGGCTTTGCAGTGAAGCTTTCTGGTTTTGCTTGCTGCTTTTGTTGAAGTTTTGGGCTAATCAACAGAATGTGTTTGTGCATATGCGGTTAATGGACAGTGTGAAATAAAAAGTGCTTTGGCTTTTTGAAAGATCACTGAGAATTTGAACTAGTTACAGTTGTCCTACATAAACAGCAGGAACTTGATTTGACCTAAGCTGGAGCAGGTTCTTTGCCTCCTTTTGAAAATGTTGCAGAATGTTGTAAAGTCTGGAAGACCATGGAAAGAAAGATAAAATGCTTCACTCAATACTCATAATTAGGCCAGATGTGATATGTAGGCAAAAAGCAAAACAAATCAGAAGCACAGAACTCCAAATTAAAAATTCAGCAAGTAAATTTCTCACACCAAATAGTCCAAGGTACTGTCAGTTAATATTAACATATTCATTTTTTTAGCATGGAACATGTTACATGCTGGTAGAATTTTAAAGGTCCTGAAGGATCTGCAGTTGAAGGTTTCAAATCAAAGCTTGATTAGGGGAAACCTGGTTCAGCTAGAAGGAAGTTTTCTCTTGGAAATGCTTGATCTCTCTTCTAAGGAAACTCAAAAAGCCTCAGAAGCTCTGATCATTCAGAGGAAACAGAAAACTCTTGGCCAAATTATTATGATTGCCAGTTAAAAATCAATGATGAAGAAAATTTTAGAAGTGAGCACCATTTTAAATGTCATGTTTGACAACATATGTATCATTGAAAAGCAACTCTGCACATATGTATGCGGAACTTGGAAACACATGGAACCTGGGAGACTCAGAGACAAATCATTTGTTATTTCTTGCATATAGAAATACTGCAAGTGTTCTGCCCCTTGGAATGGAATCAATAGACAGGTGTAAATTCTTTCTGGGTAGAAATAAACCCTCCCCTCATTACTGCAGTGACAGAGAGCTTAAGGAGTTAGGACTGTAGTGACAGCAGCAGTAATCGCTGGCTGAGCACTCCATTTTCATAATCTTTTTCCCCAGAGAAGTACTCATTCTATGCTGAATTTCAGTTTCTCTGATGCTTCTTGCTGTCCTCATGTCTGAACTTGTGAAGATTTTAAACATTCCTGAAAGGCTAATAACCACACATATTAAATTAGTTATTAGTTGAGGGAAATAACTACTGTGCTTCAAGCAAGTTTTGCTATAAGTAAAGGGGGTTTTAAGATACAACTTTTCTTTTGTTATCCTTGGCATTTCCCACTTGCTAGAAGCTGAGTGGTTCTCTGATCCTGTATTAGCTGAGAATCCAGCTAGAAACATTCATAGTGCTGCTTAGTGTGGCAAAGGGAAGTTGCTTGGCGTGCTCTTTGCTGCTCCGAGTCAAATCCGTGGCATTTGCAGTGGGATTGGGCTAACATGGATGTAACCACCTCATTTTCTTAACCATGTAATTGTTGCCAGTGGTTGTGTTTCCTGTGAAAAACACTTTCTGCACTCCTGCAGTGATTGAATTTGGCTTGCAGACACTCATTTGGTACCATCTAAGGTAACAGCCAACTTGCCTAGACTTCTGAAAATACTGGGGAGTTTTCAGATATCCAGGGTTATGGAGTCAGTCTGTGCCCATGATGGAGAAAAACCAAGTCATAAAACCATGTTCAGGGTTGAACAAATACATGTTCCGGATGTATGCAGGTATGGCTTTAATGCATTGGATGAAGGCTCTTCCATCTTTTTTTCCATCTAAACCTCTGTGTATTTTTAGCACTGGAAGAATTAATACTTTTGACTCTCTGTGAGTTCTTTAGTTAAGGGCTTCTCCCTGCTCTGTGTATGCTCTGTAAATTAATTCTTTCCAAGTGCAAAGTACACAAACATCTGTTGTAAATCAGCACGTTGCATTAGACTTGGTAACATGCCTTCTAAAAGATCTTTGTTTCTGATGTCAGTTTTACCTGGAACCAAAAATCTAACCTATATTTAGCCTCATCTTTTAGAAGTGTCTATACTCAAGTTTTCAGGGACAAAATATCCCACAGATGAAAACAGGATCTGCTTCCTTCATCATCATAGTATTTCTGGAACACTTAAAAAGTGCAAAATACAAGCCTTCCTGTCTGTTCCTACAGGTGATCCTGGACTGTACTGGTGATTTCTGATGACACTGGCTTTGCTATTACTACTTGTCACTTTATTTGTCCACTGTCTTGGCATGATTTGACCTCTCTGCACCTTTTCACCACCTAACCTCTCATCGTTCTAGTTATTTTTTTTAATTTGATTCTTTTTTTCTTTTCTCACATCACTCTTGTTTTATTCAACCCATCTGGTAGAAGTACATAAAGATGTACACAGGCGGAGTGAGCTCATTGGCTGAGCAGATAGCCAATCAGCTTCAAAGGAAAGAGCAACCCAAAACCCTTCTAGACAAGAAGGAACTGGTAAGACAATGTGCCAGAGATGAAGTGTGTTTGTGCTTAGATGTCGTGTAGATCTCAAGTTTTGTGAGTGTCCACCAGTTTTGTGAGTTTTGTTACACCACTGATGGAATCTGTTGTAGCTTTGTGAGAGATTTTTGTTTCCCTTTCTCCATCCACCCTCACTCCTGTCCTCATTTCCTTTGCCAAATATTTTAATCCAATGCCAGCATCCAAAGACTGGGCATAATGAATTGAGAAAACTGTTCATAACACTTCTGCAGTGCTGCTTTCTGGAGGAGACACTGGTTTTGGTAACGTAGGTCTAAGAATTGCTGCTTGAGGATGTTCTAATGGTTTTGCCTTTCTTCAAATGCCTCCTTAAGTCACTGATTTCAGGGTCATCATTAATAATACTGGTGTCCACTCATCTATCCAGAACTTGTTTTCCTCCTGATATATGTAGACATGGCATCCTAGGAGCCTTTTTCTTGGACAAGAAGGTTAGTTTTTGCTGTCCTGTTTAAAACCAGTGTGATTTGTGTCTGAGAACTGCAGCAGTATCCAGGTGCTCCCGTGTCCACATAACCAAAGAGAAAGCATGACCTGGGTGTGTGATCTCAGCGAGGCTGGACACACACAAATTCAGCCATCCCTGTTTGTGTCCAGGGCTCGCTCAAGAAGGAGTTCCCCCAGAACCTGGGAGGCAGCGACGTGTGCTACTTCTGCCGCAAGCGGGTCTACGTGATGGAGAGGCTGAGCGCCGAGGGCAAGTTCTTCCACCGCAGCTGCTTCAAGTGCGAGTACTGCGCCACCACCCTGCGCCTGTCCTCCTACGCCTACGACATCGAGGACGGTAAGGGAGCGGCCTCTGCTCACCAGGCTCCTCCTGGCCTGGGAGATCTTCTGGCACTTAAAAACTGTTTGGTGAGTTAGGGAGGAGGGTGACTTCCATTCCCCAGACACCATCTCTCAAGCTGTTGGAGCTTCGGGGATTTCCTATGGCCAGGTCATGGCGGCAGCAGAGCAGCCAAACTCATAGGAGTTTATACAACATTGTAGTGGTGCCTGGAGAGGCTACCTGGAACACAGGCTAGACAGAACTAAAGGAATAAAGGAGGGATTTATTTAAAAAGCCTTCAAAGGTTACACCTTTGAAGTACAAGAGCCTGGCTGTGGCTCCACCCAAGATGGACACAAGATACATGACTGGTCACAAGTTTTCACACTTTTATAAGTTTTGGTCCATTTCCATATTTGGGTTAATTGTCCAATTACAACTTCAGGTTGTGAAGTCCCAACATCCCAGATTGCTCTCCTCAGTTCACCATTGTTCACACTTTTGGACTGAAAGCTGCAACAGTGTCCTTGGTTCTCAGGCTGGAAAAGGATTGTTTTGTCTGACTAAACTGTGAAGAGAACTTGCTAACACTTTTTATGAAGTTCAGATTTACACACTAAGGCAGTACAGAATCTGGAAAATATGAAATCTAAAACTTTAGGCATCATTAACAGCTGCTAGAGTGCAGGGTAAACAAATAGTAACTGGAGGCTTTAAAAAGGCTTCACAGGCTGAGTTCGAGGGCTAGACTTTTTACTGTCCTCATCTGACAGTATTTAAATAAAACCCCTGAGTGTTTAATACTATTCAAGAGAAAATGACAAGTTGGAGAGAAATGCGGTCAGCTTGTTCTTCTTGAAGGTACCACAACTGTCCGACTCTGTATGTTTATTTTAGATGTAATAAAACAGGAACTTATAATCAGGGGCTGTTGATAATTGGTCATTACAAGCTGAGTTCTACTTATATAGAAAACATGGAACATTAAAGTTGAGTAGAGGTAAGTCAATGTTAGACTGTTGTAGCAGTAGTTACTGAAGATTCAGTAATGGCTTATTTTTTGTATCTGATAGACTAAGGAGAAAAGAATATGATTACAAAACTTGCTGATGCCTGAATTAAAAGAATCTAACATGCTAAGAATAAAGGGAAGCTTCAGATATACCCTACAAGTCTGAGAAACCAGACAATATGGCAGCAGGTGAAAGAAACTGTTAATCAGCAAAGTATGCATATTGAAAGTAATAATTTAGGATCATCCATCACTTGTGAAAAGTCATTTCCTTGTAAGGGTAGCTGTGTACTACAGTCTTTGTTTGAGCAGTGATTGACAAAAATGTCACGTTTTCTGAAGAAAATTTATGAGAAAGTATTTGAGGTAAATGTTGATTCACATCAGCAGGTATGAATTTATTTGCTTACACAGCTGCCTATCTTTAATCCAATCTGAGTAGGAAAATAAGTGCAAAATGGTGTAAAACTAGTGACAACTAAGATGCAAAGGATTCTGTTTCAGACATAATGGTGTAGAAAACAGAATAACAAGGAAAAAGTGTTAGTATGTGTATTTTTCCCACTGATTGAGGTGAAGATGAAGTAAAATTTTTAAATTGATGTCACAAGATGACACTCCAAGATATTCTACTGCAAATTGAAATTGATGGGTATCCATTCTGTGTAACTAAGAAGAATCTTTTAATATATACTGGGTAGAAAAATGGCTGTGGAAACACCATCTGGTTTAAGGGGCAAAAAAGAACTAAAATTGTGTATTCATAATGCATTATATAATGACTTTAAGTAATGGATTTCCTGGGTTGTGAAGAGTTGAGGACAGTTAGAATCATCAAACGAGACTCCCAGTAAGGAATAGAAACCCTTTTATTGCTTGTCTGGAAGGTCAGCAGACTTGGCATGCAACTTTAAAGGGGCCAGTGGTAATTTTGAGATCAACATATAAAAACAACATCTTTGTCAGAAATCAAAGTTGGGGAAAAGCAGTTTTTGAGCACTGCTGTTATTTTGAGCACTCACAAGTAACTGAATATGTCTGTTAAGCAGTAACAGACTGAGCTCCTGTGTCAGCTCTATGGGCTGAAAGTTTTTACCACCATATTTTTAATGATTCCCTTTGCAGGCATGCTTGTGTGTGCAGTTATGGCCAGACAGTTCTCAGTGAAGCAAACACAAAGCTTGGAGTTTCAGCAGGCTTACAGCATTCATTCTGAAACATTACATGCCCAACAGTTGTGTGTGTATATGAAGCAGATGTGCCTAAACAGAAATCTGTGGTATCTATCTATTGTGAAAATGTAGCTTGTATTTCATTCTGAGTTTTCTTTGAGAGTTAAAAAACCAAAGCTATGCACACATTGTTGCTGTTCATCTGGCTGTTTGGGCTGACAAGCATTCTGCAGCCTTCTACAGTCAGTGTCTGGTTTTAGGCTTCAGAGTCTGAGAATTTTTTTGTGTAAGAGCTTTTCAGTTGTTGCTCATTTCAGACAATCTCGAAAAGCAGATTTTGGTATGAGCAAACATTAAGAAATACTTATTGAAGTAAAGATTTCTAGAAAGATGTTTGTCACTTTTCCATCTCTGTGCTGTTATTTTGCAAATACCAGCACAGAGAAATTAGAGTCAGAGGTCAGAATATGTGTTGGGAATGCATTGGCAAAGCTCTAGGAATGGGATGGCCGTGGAGAGTGCTATGGGCTGCATATGCCAAGCAGGATACACTGACAAAGGTACAGTGGAAGATAATTATGAGGCATCAGCTTGCTGCTTTTATTAGTACCAGTAGTATTTGCATGATGGTATTGCTAGTGCTGCTTTGTCTTCCTGGCAGTGCTCAGATACCAGTGAAAAACCTCTCTAGACTTCTGGGGTGTTCGTAAAACCAGCAGGATCACAAAAGGTCTTATTTGTGAAAATGAATCATTGTCCTTTTTACAAGTAGCCACTGTGCATTTTGAGAGATGGTTCTTTGGGAGTTAACACTGTCCTCTCCCACTTTGCTCTGCTGGTTGTATTCGTTCTTGCTTTTTCCAAAAGTGCTTCTGCCAGCTTTTCATGTGATGGTTTCTTTGTTCCTCACACACTGCCGCATTGTTAGCATGTGATACCACACAAGCCTCACAGCTTTGCTTTGGTGTTTGATAGGATTTTAAACTAAATGGCTGTCAGGCACCCAATGGAAAAGAGCCTAGTTACAAGGGGAGAGAGCAGGGCTGGAGCTAAAACTTCAGCCAGTATTTGCCTCTGCATATAGTGAAGAAATTAGAGAGAGCAACAGGAGTGGCAGCAGAAAACAAGTTGCAGTGAGATGGACATTTATATTGTGCTAAATTCCTGTATTCCTGTTCCTGACCATCATTTGTGTTTTATCTGCAGGCAAATTCTACTGTAAACCTCACTACTGTTACAGAGTCTCTGGTTATGCTCAGAGGAAGAGGCCAGCAGTGGGTCCTCTGTCAGGAAAGGTAACTCATTATTTTCATCTAACGTGCCGTGTTAATAGATTTGGGTTCTTAACATTGACAAAACATGTGCGATGGTTTGGGTTTTTTTCAGAAAGTAGAAAAATTCAGGGTGCATTTAGTTGCTTTATCTATCATGAAAGCTTACAGTTCAACTAAATCTTATTTAAAAGCAATTCCTCTACTTAGTACTGCTCTTTTCATGGTACTTATTATCAAATTATGTGCTATCCTGTTCAAAACAGATTTTTGATTTGTTTTTCTTGTCAGCTGAAATAATTTCTCAGTGTATGCTGAGACTAAATGAATAATGTTACCAGTTCTAGTTTTGCTTTGTTTCTCCGTGGTTTTGCTTAAGATGAAACAAATTGTTTGCATTTCCTTTGAAACACAAAGTTCTACCCCTCTTGCATAAGCTATGAAAATCACATACCTTCATTTCTGAAGGTCTACTGTGTTAACAGGAACCTGCATGAAAAGACAGAATATCCCCTTTCCTACACTATCAAAATAGAAGTATTGGTGCTGTAAATAGAGGATGAAGAGACACTGTGTAATACAGAAAAGTCCTTCAGCTTTTGTTGTTATAATCCAAGGCACCTAATTTTTCTCATCAAGCCCCTTTTCACATGCTCTGAGTATTTTCACGTGCTCTGAGCAATCTATATGCTGGTTTCTTAAGTTCTGTTCAGCTTGCATGCTGCCCTTGTCCCCTAAATTATATTTTCCTTTGTGCAAGCAGTGGTGCCTGTCCTGCCTGATTCTCAGGTTTTATTAGTACAAGCTGAAGCTGTATTCCTTTTTGGAAGGATAACAGATCCATCCCAATATGTGCCATACTTCCTGCCAAAAATAAAGACTAAAAATGGTACCTGTTTTATTTCCCAGAGGAGCAGATTGAGGGCTCTTACAGCTTTGACTTTCTTGGCTATCCAGTTTGTTTTTCAGGGCTTTAATAAAGCCTTAAACTGAGAAGGAGCATGTTTGTTTTTCAGAGCTTTCCTTACACGATGCTTGCGAGGCATCTCAATTCCTCGCTCAGCTGTTCAGTACACACAGCAGTTCCAACTTTAACCTGAATTTAACTCGCCCCACCTTGTTGCAGGACACCAAAGGACCTGTGCAGGACGCCATGGCCAGCGATGGGAGCGGACGGGCCAGCAGCCTCCCCAGCTCAGCAGAGAGGGCCCCAGGTAGCTCCGCTTCCTTCTTTGGCAGGGTGGTGCAGTTCTCGCTCGGCCTCGTGGGCAGAGTTAGGGTGCTGAGCCAGCGCCTGCACAGCACAGTCTCCTCCATTGGGCACCACGTGGCCCAGAACCCTCTGGACTCCTTTTTCATGTGTCAGCTGCTGGCATTTGGGGTTCCCTTTCTCTATGTCCAGTCAGAAGTTCTCGGGCAGATCCTGGGGGAATTCTGTGGGCAGCCTGCTGACCAGTGAGATTTAATGTCACCCGACTTTGAGCTGTGTAACTCGTTTGGTTTTTGCGGTGCCTTGTGAATTTTGTGTGCTACGTAGAAATCTCAATATATTATTTTGCACTGTGGCTTTGGGGCCTAGATGTTCTCAGTTCTTTCAAGGACATTGTTTGAAAGAATACCAGGAAAACACAGATGCTCAGTTGAGGGTCTCCTCTGAGTCAGCCCAGATAAAGAGCCCTGTAATGTATGCAGCTCAATGTCAGTGAAATTGAAAGTTTTTATGAAGCACTGGAATAGCTCACAAACTGGATTTCTGTGTTTTCCTGAATTCTGGGTGTGGTTTCTTGTTCTCCCAAGCTTCTCTTTATTAATCTGGTACTTGAATGGGAAAGATCCCATTATCTTTGGATTGTGTCTCCTTTGGAATTCTGGGTGTCTGACAGCTAATGGGATTGGATTCCTTAAACCCCTTGAATTTCATGGTGCTGGCAGGTCATGGTGCTCTTCCCTCTGCCAGCATCTGTGCTGCTCCTGGTCGTGGCTTTGGAAGTGGGGTGGTGAATGTGTGTGTCTTACTGTGACATAGTTTTCCCTTTTAACTTGAAATTCTAATTCCTTCTAACACGAGAGAAGTGTCTGTGCTACAAATGCTCGTTTGCCCAGCCCCCAAGTGCTCATTTTGTGATGTCAGAAAAAGGAAGAAATAGTAATTTCTAGTACTTGTTCCACAAGACTATGAATAAGCGAAATCAGCTGCTTTTAGAAAGGGAACATACTTAGTGCAATTCTTTGAGAAAAGAATGTTTGCATAGTACCAGTTGAGAAGACCTTAACAACACGGGAGCAGATAACAATCATGGTGTTCTTTGACTTTATATTATTGTACAGGTGTTTCTAAGATTGTAACTGAATGCAATCTGACAGAAATTTATCCTTAGTGTGTTGATTTTTGGAGTGTAGTTACTTTCAAGATTTCCTCTTTTGTGTGTGTGCAATTTCCATATGGCAAAAGTGAGAAGGAGGTAGGGAAGAATGATATTTGCAAAATGCTATGGGCAGGTGTGTGAACTGCAGCATTTTTTGCATAACTGGATAGATTTAAAACTGCTTTCTCTGAAAGTGAAAAAACTTTGGTTTTTTGTAGCTTGGAGCATATTCTTAAAGATAAATAGAAAAAATATTTATTGATACACAGGGCAACTGACATGAGCACAAGGGGTTTTGTGGAGTGAAGCTGTAGGTGATGATAATTAGAAGGAGGAGATTTGAATTACATTTAGCAATTAGTTTATCACAGCAACTGCTGGCAGAAAATCTCCTTTGGTTCAGTCCTTCCAACAAATCAAATTTAATTGCTTTTACAAAGGAACATTCAGCAAGTAGCACCTAAATGTTCACTAAGTAGAGCAAACAGTAGGGCATAGTTTGTGATAAACTTCTATAAACCAGACAAAAATCAGCTATAACTCAGATGTCTCCTTCTATAGTGGTGGCACAATCCTGTAGCAGCACTGTAGTACTTACAGAGGAGTAAGATGGAACAGACACCATTTTGTCTAATGGCAAAACTTGAAATCTAGGGCTCCTTCTGTTTGCTTTGTGCTTTTTAGAGCAGTGTATTACTGTAGCATAATGTTCAGAGCTGTTGGACCTTTTAAAGCTTTGCCCCTTGCAGTGCCCTGAGTGCATTAGGACATGCTGAGCTTAGCTGGTATTTCAGGCAGGTGTTGTGGTGCATTCTCATGTGTGCATGGCAGAAGTGCATTCAGTGCTAGAAGAGGTGAGCAGTGCCTCTGTTGTGCTAAAGAAATACCATTAGAGCTGAGTTTTGTTTTCTTTGTGCAGTATGATTTAAGTAACTCTTGGAACTACTGACTGACTTAGCAATGGTTAAGAAGCAGGAGGAAGTAAAATACAATGTATTGTAAAAACAATCCACAGTGGCATTAAAGGCAGGTCAGTTCTCTGTTAGAGCAGCAGTCATGTCCTGTAGGTATTTACCTTCAGCTCCCCTTCTTGCTGGGTAGCTAGCTCAGAAAACCTGTGTGGGTTTTACAGTTATTTATGGTTTCAAAAAACAAATCTTTTTGAACTACCAATTTTACCTATACAGTGGAAGAACAGGATATTATTCCTGAATAATCAAAAGGAGTCTGTAAGATTACATCTCAGTGTAACTCCTGAATTTAAACTATTGGTATATATTCCTTCTTGCAAGCTTTCACTGTAGCCTAGACAAATACCTCGAGCAAAAACCTGTCTGAGATGAAGACAGAGGCAGGGATCTGTTTCCTAGCCTCCACTTCATCCATCTGGTCACTCACCTAGTACAGGTCATACATCTGAAAGTGTTTTACTTCCTTTAGGGCAAGACCACCAAATGGAATTTGGGAATAGCAATTTCAGGCCCTGAGGCCTGAACTAATGCTCAGTAGTGGGGTAGGTCTTGGCATAGAGTGTTAGTTGCCTCTAAAAGGATTTAGTAAAAGCAGAAAAGCATGTAACATGCTCAGGTTTGATATTTGGGGGAGATGCAAATATAACTGAGAAGGCAAAGGGAAGGTGTACAACAGTTACATCCATTGTGGAATATGCAAAAAGGCAACCATTTAAAAATTTTATACCTGAGAGTTAAATTCAGCCCTGAGTTACCAAAAGTGCTCTTTTCAGAGAGCTTTATGGTGACTCATGCAAGTCCTGCTTTTTAGTAGTTGCCATGAAATGCCAAATGGATGTAAATTGCATTGGTTTTCTCCCTACATTCACTGCCCCCTTTGCTTTATCACCAAACCAGCTTAATGCTTAAAATATATTCAACCACAGAGTAGCCTTCAGCAGGTTTAGCCAGGTGAGGTGAGATTGGTCACACCAAGCCCTTTCTTGTGCTGTCACTAACCTGTTTGGCATGGATTAACCTTGCTAAAGATGTCAGTCCCTGCCTGGGTGGCCACAGTGCTGGCTGGCATGGGGTGAGTTCTGTCTGTCCCGTGTAGAGCAATGGGTGCAGGGCACAGTCTGTGATCAGCAGGTTGAGGTCTGTTCAGCACTCAGCTGGAGTCACCCTTTGTGTGAGGGGTTTGCACAGAGCCTGTGTGGCCTCTGCCCTGCTGCTCCCAGGGGAGGTTGTGGCCAAACTGGAACCCTTCAGCGGGGAAGTGGCAACAAGCTTTGAGCAGTGGCTGCCATTCTCTCTGGGAAAGGGAAGTTGGGGACAGCTCTTACTGTGCTTTTGGTCCTGCTGAACTGTGGCATGCTTGTTGTAGATTCTGTAACGTTCTCTGTACCTTGTCTGCCTGTTTTTCTCTATCTTCTGCATTTGCCTTTGTGCCAAAATGCTGCTATTGCCAAGAAAAAAAAAACAAAAAACAAATAACTGAACAAAAAACTTTTGCTTCTCACCTGTCTCTCCCTTTGATAATCTGTAACTGCTGTGTCTTGGATTTTTTTTTTAATATAATTTACAGTACTTTATATGGTTTTAATGTGCTTTTAATGCAAATGCTGTTCTTCTGTTTGTTCTAAAGGTCTGTAAGAATGTTTCCAAATTTTCAGCTCTTTCTTGACAGATGGACTTGGAACAGTCTTTACCCCATCAGCTTTATGATATGTTCCTTGGGGTGATGTTAGCCAGCAATGTTTTTTTGTAAAGTATTTCCCATTTCAGGCTCATGTTTTCACAACAATACATTTCTGTCCCTATCAGCAAAAGGAAAGACTGCCTAGGGAAACTCATACTTGTACAGCAATAAAAGGCAAGTCATGAGATCTTTTGCTTTAGTTACTTGACCTGTGAAAGATTAAGAAATCAAACATAAGCAATAGTATGAAAAACTAAAATGCAATACAGATTAGAGCTACTAGAACTTGTGCTCTAATATCACATAAATACATAGTGTTTATGATAATTGGTATGCAGTCTGAAAAGTTAAAATCCTCCTATGGATGTGCCTTAATGGTTTTCAGGGAGAAATACTCAGAGCAAAGGCCTTCACAGCAGACCCTTGTACAAGTACTGTTGTATATAGCAAGCAATATACATGAGAAGTTGTTTTGCTGACCTGGAGAGCTGGGAAAGAGTGGCTGTTTCCTCTAAATGGCATGTCCTTTAAAGTAAATTATCTGAATGGAACTTAAGTGTCTGTACAAGTATAAGTATTTTTGAATGCATCCAATATTATTTGCACACAATTCAATTTTGTGTCTGACAAAACACAAATATATATTTCTGTTTAGGAATAAGCTTCTTGTTCATAAACATTGCCTCTATTGTTCAGAAGCATTGCCTCTTCACCATTCTGCATACATTGAACATGCCTTACTTGTGAAAATGGCTTAGCTCAAAGCAATACTGCTTTGTTTGCTGTGCAAACATTGTGATGAAATCCTCTACTTGGTCACTTCTTTTCATTACTACTCACCTTTGGGTTTTGTTCTTGTTTTAATTTGGTCTAGTTTAAACATTAAATTATGGAAGATAAGAGCAAACAAATTCTGTGACATGACATTCTGTTTGAGGTGCCTTCATTTTAAACCAGTGAAGGTTTACAAGTATATCCCACTCTTTTCCCTGCCAAAAATAAAAAAGAAAAAGGAAAGCATTCATATTTCAGGATGCACCACCCAACTGGGATGAAAGCTATTTCCTCTACTAGTGTGCCTTGAATATTGTCTGTTCTGTTTGGAGGAGCCATGGTGGTGTGTTTAGCAGGACATGGCACAGGGTTCTGAACCCTTTTTTGGGGTATCATACAACTGCAGAGAGATCTGATGGAAGATTGACTTCTCTCTGAAACATTAACAATGCAAAGTTCAGAACCAGACCCTGTATTTTTGGAAGCTGAGGAGAGTGTACAGGTTGCCTGACTAGAACCAGGGTTCAGTGCCTCGTGAATCATCTCTCAGTAACAAGCCAGGAATCTGTTAGGATAAGTGCTTGACTGTTCCCAGTCCATCATGGTCCTTTTCAGTGTTCTTATCAGGATTTGGGTGGCTTTGGCATAAAGGAAAGGAGAATGCTAACGGATTGGCAATTTGAAGCTCAGAAAATTTGGAAAGGAAAAGATGTGGTGGGAAGGTTATTTATTCTTAAGAGTAGGAGATGCAGCTGACCTGATGGAGTTTCACTGCAAAATCTTGAAAAATGTTTTGAGGACTGAGAAGGATGTGCAAAACAACAGTGTGCTGAGTTTGTACTCATGGCTGGATCCTGCTAAGAACACTTTGTCTTGGGAGTTACTGGGCTCCCAACTCCTCCCCTCTCTCTCTAGCTTTCAGACCTGTAGACTTGTGCCACTGGAATATTTGTTGTTTGTATGTGTATATTCTGAAGGGTGATATGAATTTTTCTGGGCACTTTAAGAGCTTCATTGAATGTTTTTGTGTCTTAGAAAAATAATATTAAGTTTGTGTGAAAGAGTTGGATTTTTGTTTTAATTGCAGAATTAAAATGTCTGGTTTTTTGAAAAGTGAAATCTGACTAATACTATTTTGAGGTTGCTTCCCTCAGAGAAAAGGAGGGGACTGTGCATAAAATAAGGTCAGTGACAGATAATGTTCAAGTGAGATGATTTAGTGCTCAGAAAGGCTTCATGTCTCCGCTGTATAGTCCCTTTGAAAACTTTGATTTATGCAGTTGTTTTTAACCTGTTTTTGTTTTGGGTGTGTGTGTCTCTGAATTATGTAACACGTGGTTTCCCTGTTGCTGTGAAATGGAGATATTTTTTTGTTCACCTGTGTGAAATGTTCAAGGGAATAAATTCCAAACAAACTTCAGGTTTCTGAGTTTTTCTTTGTCCTGCCCCTTGTCCCTCCACTGGTTCCAGGTGAGGGGTGCTGCAGGGTCTACAGAATTGGGGGACAGTGGAATTAATGGCTCTAGCAAGCTCAAATACACCTGGCATTCGGGGAGCTCTGTGGCATGTGCCATCTGTCACTGCCAGTACTACTTTTCAGGCTCTTTCTGTTTTGTGGTGTCTATTTTAAGTTTTGCTGTTATGTTGTGGTTTTCTTGGAGTGCAGGGCACACATTGCACAGACTGCACAACCTGCTGAGCACCTCCTTGCTAGGTATTCTGCTGCCTTGGCAAAGCTGACTTTGGATAGCTGTGCTCTCAGCATTGTGGCTTCACACAGTTTGGTGTGTGAGGAGGTTGTTTTGTGTGCTTGTGGCAGGCCAGAGGTCTTTGTCATGCTCTGTGACCCGGGCAGTCGCACCCATGGCAGAGCAGGGACCTGTAGTGTGACAAGAATCTTGACAGGCTTTGGTTCCTCTGCTTGCTGTAGATCTGCTGTGGTGGTGGGATGTTTTGGTGTGATGAAAGGACAGAAAATGACTAAATGCTAAGCTTTGTAGCCAAATCCTGTCTCGTGTTCTAGCTGGACTGTTGTCTTTTCTGAGGACTGCACACAAGGAGCTGACCTGCCTTCCTCAAGACCCTTAAGAGCCTGTTCTGTGATATTCTCACATGACAAACAGACCTGGATTGTTGTTCTGAGCTGCATTTTCCTGGTCTCAAAATTACAAAGAGATAGTCTGCATTAGGGACTTGTTCAGTATTTTTTCCTCACATGCTTCTCCTGCTTCCTACTCCACCATCTGTAGCTAAAAGTTTGTTATAGCTGATGATTTTTGAAAGTTCAGTTGTGAATGATATTTGGCCAGAGTAGATTACATTTAAATGGTAGAGTCACAGATCTACAACCACAAAACAGTTCTGATCTATGTAAAATTTCCTTCTTTGGAGGGAGGTAATTGCTTTATGCCTTTGAAATTGCCTGTAGTTTTTCATTGCTGAGTTAAGCAGTGTCAGTTTTGAGGATAAGATGGGCCTTCAGTTCTGAGTAGGAGCCATGAGCATTCAGGGTAAAACTTCATATGCTGGTGTACGAGCTAGAAATGTCATTTTGATGTACCACTCCAACAGCCTCGACTGTTCTGTTAACTCTGAAGCTGCATATGTGCTCTCCAGAAATCAAATGTTTGCTTCATGAATTAAGAAGGGGGAAAAAAAGGATGAAAGGAGGTGCATTCTAGAGATTGCCCCCATCAGAGTGGAAATCAGACTTCTTTGCTGTGCCAATATAGGGAGCCATGTTTTCAGCTAAAACTTGGAGTAACAGTAGTGGTAGGAGAGACAACCCTCACCTCAATTCTTTTAAGTCTACATAGATACCTCACACTTGCTGTTTCTGTGCCTGTGGTTCTTCTCTAGTGTCATGGCTTCTGTAGCACGGATGAAAAAGTGTAAGAAGGTACTTGAAGATAATGAGGGAATAAAAATTAATACAAATTAATTGTAAATTAAAACAAGGAAGTTATAGTTTTACCACCTGCTTGTGATCAGCAGTGTAATTTATTAAGATATGTAGTTGATGATGTATCTTGAAATGCAAGAAGTAAGGGGAGAAAACCAAATTTAAAAAATCAACCAAACAAAAAATCACAAAACAAAACGGCAACCAAACTAAAAATAACAAAACAAAAAGCCACAAAACCAAAACAAATAGAAATAATCTTCAAGGGAAGGAGCAGGTAATCCAGAGTCAACATCAAAGCTATTCTCCTGTTTTTGATGTGTATTTTTGAAGGAAGGTGAATTAGTTGCTGAACTGATCCTTACAATGTAGAGTTTAGCTTGAGCTTTCTGAACAAAACTGGGCAGATGCTCTTTAAGGATGAGATGGCACTTCTGTGCCCTGTTTAGTTGCTTACATCTGCTCTCAAAAATGTATGTTTAGTCTGACATTTCTCATGTTTGCTGTCATCCCAGAAGGCTGTGTTTGCTTTTTTAGGAAAATTTCATAATCCTCCTTTCTGCTGTTATAGACGTTTATCTGATGGCTTGAGGGTAGAAGTGTTTAAAAATAGGATTTTTTTTACCCAAGAGATGTTTTGAATACTTCCAGGCTGATGTGAAAACACATCAGAACTGATGTGTAAACTATTTTTAATCAGTAATAAGTCTTTTGGAAGCTTGCTTCCTGAAACTGTGCCAGATTTTTGATATAACTATCTACATATATAATAACAAGAATTTTCCTATTTTTGGGAAAAAATTCCACTAAGGTGTGAAGCTTTGGATTGCTTGGAATATTCAATTGCTTTGTAAAATTTACACAAGAGTATGTGACATAAGTGTAGATAATGAAAAGTGTGCAACAGAATGAGGGAGCAGATGTTGAACCTTTTTGGAGTATGTGGATCTTTTACTTGTGGCAAATATTCCCCACTGTATTTGCTAGCCTAAGATTTCAGCCTGTTCCATTTGCAGCATCTGATAATCTTGACATAAATGGTAGAAATTAGATAAAGACATGCTTAGTATGTAAATGGATTCTGAGATTCCGTGATTATGGAAATCTCTAGGACATTGCCTCAGAAGAGACAGAGTGTTATTAGCTCAGTAAAGAGAAAGAAGATAGCTGTTCACAGGTGGTGTTTTGAATCTGATCACAAATTGAACAGGAGCCTGAAAACATTACATTCTACACTTTTATTATGCATGATAAAATTTCAGATTTCTGATGGGTTGTTCTTTAATGATCAAAATATTGTCCTTTGTCACATGTGGAACTAGAAGTGCCAGTTTCTATAAAAAATAAAAATTTGTACTGAAAGATTCATAGAATGAATCATAAAATGGTTTGGATTGGAAGGGACCTTTAAAGGTCATTAAGTTTCAACCCCTTGCCCTTGACAGGGACACTTTCCACTAGACCAAATGCCTTAAAGTCCTGTCCAGCCTGACCTTGAACACCTCCAGGGATGGGACATCCACCTCTTTGAGCAATCTGTTCCAGTGCTTCATCACCCTCACCGTAAAGAATTTCTTCCTAATATCCAATCTAAACCTACCCTCTTTCAGTTTAAAGCCATTCTCCATTGTCTTACTGCTCCATGCCTTGTCCATTTTCAGAGCTCTTGCTGGCCCCCTCAGGTACTGACCAAGGCCTCCACAGAGAATTCTCCAGGCTGAGCAAGCTCAGCTCTCTCAGCCTTTCCTCATAGGAGAAATGTTTCATCTCCCTAATCATTTTTGTGGCATCTCTGGGCTTGCTCCAGCAGATCCACCTCCTCCTTGCGTTGGGGCCCTCAGGGCTGGAGGCAGAACTCAGGTGGGATCTCACCAGAACAGAGGGGCAGAATCCCCTCACTTGCCCTGCAGCCCACTGTGCTTTGGATGGAGCTCAGGACATGTTTGGCTTTTTGGGATGTAAGTGCATGTTGACAGGTCATGTTGAGCTTCTTGAGTCCTTCTCCAAACCTTCTCCTGCATTGGGCACTTCTTCATCCTCCTGCTCCCTGCCTTTGCCTTCTGTGATTTGACCTTGCAGCACTTGCCAGTGAAGATTCCACTCCTGCTTTTAGGTGGAAATAGCTTTGGTTTGGCTTGGTGTGATTTGCAAGTTGTGATCAGACATGACCTGTCTGATCCTCACCGTGAAATGGGAGATTGCAGAGGGATTGCAGATTGTACTTGTGCTACAGACAAGTGGCAAGGGGTAGATGCCACCATGAATAAATGATACCAACTGTTACGTAGTAGATAAGATAGCAGAGGCTTTCTTTGTAACAACATAAAAGGGGTCATTGTTTGGATCATAACACCACAATCAGTCTTAAATATTAATTTTTAAGTTACTTAACAATAAAGAGAATGTTTTACTCAAAAAGTGGGAAACCTCATTAACCAAAGTCATGGTAGTTCTAAAATCTAGTGTGGCCTTTTGTTTTTCTCCCTGCCAATCCCTGCATGTGCCTCATCAAGATTCCAGGTGGTTCTTTGAGGTACCATACCTTGAATAGCTTCCAGAGCAAAATTTATGCCTGCAAAGTAATGTTATTTTATCCCCTTCAGCCTTCCCACACTCAGCTTCTTTCAGAGAATGGAAATGAGGCCAGGCAACATATGATAGAGCTGATCTAAATACCAGGGAGAGCTCTGACATCCTGGATGATACCAGGAAAATGGAGCATGATTGGTAATAGGTTACTGACTTACCAATGCTCCTGAGTGATTAACAGGCTAAAAATCCCTACATAACTTATATTGTATCTCTAGGACTGGAAACCTGTTTGGGCAGCAGTAAAAGTGAATTCTGTACAAACATAAAGATTTTCTTGCCAGAAGAGATGTAATAAGGAGTATTGAGCTTAGCAGTGTTCCCTGGGGCTTGGATTAGGTGACCTAATACCTCCTTTCCCCTGATTCTCTTCTCCACCCACCAGTGACAACACTGGCCACTTTCCAGGAGTCAAAAATAGCCACACTCCTGGATGATTCTGCACCTCTGCTGTAAGGAAGGCAACTTTTCTGTATTGTTAAACCACATACTGAACTCCTAACCTTTATTACATAACGCTGCTATTTCATGCATATGGGGAACACAGTTCCTCAAACATAACTTATACTGTGAGTTGGATGAATTTCTATTTGTTTCGAAGACATAAGGATAAATTACAGATGGCCTTGATCTTAAATTGGCTAATTATATTCACTTCTAGTTGCTTCCACTAAAACCAGAGAAAGGTCAGATCAATGCAATTGCCGGCTGGTTCTAAACTCAGTCCTACTGATGCAGTAAGCAACTGTTTTGTCAGTGTCTGTTTTGGGAATTCCAGAAGTCTGTTTTAATTAAAATAAGGGAGGGAGTGGGGCAAAACACTGCAACACTCATAAGACAAATGTGTGAGTTTTCAATTTCATTCAATAGTCAGTCCTATTAATTTTCACTGTTATGAAGAGAACAAGCTTCCACATTTACAGGCAGTATCTGAGAATGGAGAACTTAATTCTGGCTGGACATTGTGGAATGTGTGGAGGAGGATTTACACCTTCATGTGTTTGTTTCTGGGCTGTCTGTTTCAGAATCCCTTGAGTATTTTAGCTGTCAGCTGTTCCTATACACATTAGAGTGGTTTGAGGGGGGCTTTCTGCTCTTCATTGCTTAGGGCACCAGTAGATATCAACATCTCACTGATTTTTATTTCATGTGCTGCTGAATTCATGCTGTAAAACGTCTTGGCCAGCACTAGAAGTGATTCTTTGATAACTCTACTGGGTACTTCTGCACCAGATGGTTTTTTGATTAAACACCTTTCTGTCTGTACAGCTTAATCTCCCCATTTCTCTGTTTAGGTCCCCAATTTGCTGGGGAGAATTTCTAGGCTGATGGTGTGAGGATGGAGCCTGACATGGTAGCAGAGATCTTGAGAATGTTGGTGCTTGTCAATTTAAGGACAGTTTTATTGATCAGGTCCAGTATAAGCCAGTTTGCATTTACAATTCCCAAGAGCTTTGACTCAGTAGAATGCATCTTCTAGAAAGCTTAGTTGTATTTACTGTTAGAATTGGTACATGTGCATTACAGAACAATTTCAGGAGGGCTCTCTTCAGGTTTGAGCACATTTTGAATGCTGGGTATCTTGCTTATGAGTAGACTTCGTTTTTCTTATCCTACTGTCCTCTTTGAGTTCAGGCCTTTTATATTTAGCAGAATGTTATGGATCAAACGGGAAACATCAGAAAACTCAAGATGTAATGGCTTCACTCAGTATAGCTGAGTAATTCAGGCTTTCTGAGGGCTTGGGAATACCCTACCATAGTAAGAGAGAAAGTTGAGGCATTGTATCAAAGCAACATTGACATTTGATGGCTGCTTGTGATGGTTTAACCCCAGCTGGCAACTAAGTACCACACAGCTGTGGGGAGCAGAATCAGAAAGCAAAACTCATGGGTTGAGATAAGAACAGTTTGATAATTGAAACAAAGTAAAATATTATAATAATTACTGTGGCATTCACATTTTCTGAAAAAATTCCTTCGCCCAGGATTTTTCTCTTGGGAAGCTGAGAAGCCTCAGAGAAAAAGGAAAACAATTCTTATCTCATTTGCTTCTCCTGTGTTGTGCTCATGTGGAATGTGTTAGGAGATTGTTTATCCACAGGTGATTGTTTCATTGGATTCTGTGTGAGTTGTTTTCACTTGTTGGCCAATCAGTGCCAAGCTGTGTCAGGACTCTGGAAAGAGTTAGTTGTTTTCATTATTATAATTTTAGCCTTCTGTAAGTATCTTTTCTGTATTCTTTAGTATAGCTTAGTATTCTTTAATATAATATAGTATTATAAAGTAATAAATTAGCCTTCTGATTAGATTCTGGTGTGAGTTGTTTTGACTCATTGGGCAATCAGGGCCAAGCTGTGTTGAGATTGGAAAGAGTCACTAAAAAGATAATAATAAGTTTTCATTATTATCTTTTTAGCATTCAGTAAGTGTCCCTTCTGTATTCTTTAGTATATTATTCTTTAATATAATATAGTATGATAAAACAATAAATTAGCCTTCTGAGAACATGGAGTCAGATCCATCATTCCTTCCTTTGTGGGGGGACCCTGCAAATACAATATTCTGTGAGCACAGCCATGTCTGGGAGAGTCTCTGCAAAGCTTGAAGGCATAACCTGCACCATGAACAGGCTTCCTCCCCCTCAAACACACACACATACACACACACACACACACACACTGACTGCTGCTGGCTCCATGAATTAAATATTGCCAGCGTGCTACAGCATCACATTGCAACAAACACCATCATTAGCATTGCCGAACGTTAATTTTAGGAATTCCCACTGAGTCCTCCACAAGGATACACAAACCTCTAACAAGATTAAGATATCCTATGAGGATCCCCACACTCTCTTTGTGTTTTTGGGATCCAGTTTCTCCCTGGGTGCACCCACTCTGTGATCCCTTGGGAGCCTGCTGGCTTCAGAAACCAGCTTTGCCTCCCGCTCCAAAGCTGGGGAAGTTTAAACTCGATCAAATCCCCCTGAACCATCACTCAGGATCACTCTGTGAGAGCATCCCTCCCTTGGGAGCCCAGCCCAGCCTCCAGCACAGGCAGGAGCTGCTGCAGGCAGCTCAGAGATCTGCCCAGAGAGACCAGCAAGGGCTGCTCCAAAACAGCCCAGGATTTGACTCTGGGTTAATCAAACTGTAATTCACAAAGTAATTGCTTGGGCAAACTTGCTTGAAAACAGACTCATGCCACAGAATACTAAACTTGCATGGAAGGCACACAGCACTACATCTTTTTTTTTTGCCTCAAAAATAAGACCAGCAAGGCAGTTTATCATGGGGGTGTTTTTTGGCTGTTGTTCCAAGCAGAACCCATTTAAGTGGACAATTCCAATTGTGCCTGAAAAACAGAGACAGCAAAAACAATGCAGAAGGCAGCTCCTGGTGTTTACAGAGATGCATAAGGTGAATGTACCAGGGCTGCTAATCAAACCTTCTGCCTGCTTTTATGGGTCTGGGAAGCCTGAAAAAACCCTGTGTATGGGAGTCAGCCTGCATTTTGGAATAACATTTCCCCTTTGGTGACACAGAGGGATGACATTTAGATGCTGCTCTGACAGATGCATTATTTCATCAGAGGATTTCAAGCAGGCAAACAAGGGAGCTTTGTTTTCCCTGTTACTGTAAGGATTACATCATCTGCAACCTTTCTACCAGGAGATCTCATTTCAAATGACAGTGAATATTGTTGTGAGAAATGCCTGTGTTAGCTCTGCTTCTTATGTTCATGGGATTTCATCCATTCCAGCTCCATTTCTAGGTGCTTTGCTGGATTTCACCCTCCTCAGAAGATTATTTGCTGACACCTGGGGTAAGTTTAGAGCTTCCTGATATGCCTGGCAGGGATTTGTATGGGAATTTAATCCACCTAATGTAGCTGTAACACAGGTATCTGTCCTTAACCAAACATCCTTCAGCTTCTCTGCCTGCAGCCCAGATTTGTCAGTCACCCTGGCTCTGCCTTTTTGGGCTGGGGACACCTATTTTGAGAGCTGCCACTGTGAAAATCAGAGCAAGGAAACCCAAAGGTTTCTATTTTTCTCTGCTTTCAGATTTACAGGCAGGCACACAAACCAGCTGTGATAGTGGATCTCCCTTGGTGCCAAGGAAGTGACCAAAATTTAGAAGAAAGATTATGCTTTTGAGATATTTTTTTACTTCTTTTGTTCTTTTTTTACCATATTTTTTTCCTTTCATGTAACTGAAAAGCTGCAACCAGAGGGAGAGGGGGAGGAAGATTTTATAAAGACTTTTAACAGCAATGGCTAAATTAAATCCCATTGTTACCTCTCAGTACAAAACTAAACCTGCAGATTCTGCCACAGAAGGACACAGCATTCAGCTGCTCCCAACCAGATGATCTGAGCAATTTAAGAATAAAATTCAGAACCTGCTGTACTTACTAAGCTGGAGCCTCATGTGGCCTGTGGTGAAATTGGGTGACTCAGAGTGGAGTATAATACTGTGTCCTTGCAGCAGAAATAACAGCAGCAGGTTTGGTGGAAGATTCAGGGGGAACTCACCCCTTCCAAAGGATTTTCCTGTTTCATTCAGCTGTGAGGGGCTGCCCACACCAACCACCCTTCACATCACAGGGAGCAAAGCTGAGAACTCAGAAATTATTATTGATCACTTTGTTTCAACATACCAACTCAGGCTGCTGCTTCCAGATCTTGCCCCAAGGCTGGAAGCAGCTGCTGGTTTCTGAATAACCCAGGAAATTCAGACCACCTGCTCAGGGTTTAGGTACCAGATAAACTGAGAA
The DNA here is from genome assembly GCA_035583995.1 of Arremon aurantiirostris. Taxonomy (NCBI): domain Eukaryota; kingdom Metazoa; phylum Chordata; class Aves; order Passeriformes; family Passerellidae; genus Arremon; species Arremon aurantiirostris. The sequence goes on along the minus strand of JAXCLO010000056.1, from coordinate 68,590,488 downwards.
TAACTCCAGCCTTGTAACAGCATTCCAAAGTTCATTCCTGCATGGCAGCACATGTGAAGTTGGTTTAGTGTCCTCCTCTGCTGAAACAAACAGCTGGACCAAAGGGAATACTGTGGAAATGTGGGTATTTGTCAGCTGCTTTGTGAGAGAAGGAGGGAGAGAAACCCTACCCCAGTATCAGCATGAGGTGAAGAAAACATCCTTAAGTACAGCACCAAGAGACTTGGCACACATTTCTGTGGCTGATGTCCTGATGCAGGAGTGGAGCAGGATCCTGAAATATGCTGGAGAAAGTTTGGCTCTTGTATTCCCAGTTTACAGAGCAGCCAAAGGGGAACTGGTAGACAAAGGAATTACAGAGGAGGAAAAAACCCAAAAAACCACCCCAAGCATCAACTAATTATCTCCTCATTCCAAACTGGAAATTATCCAAAAGAAGGGAGACAAAGGAGGAAACAACTAACACTTTATAACAACCCAGTTTATGAAACTCTGGGGCAGTGAGACATAACCCAGCATTTAAGGTCACTGGACATGAGGCTGAATTCTACCAGCAGCTAAACCCTCCCTTCTCTCTCCCTGCCATAGGGGTGACAGTCACATTTTTAACTCAGCCTGGCAGCAAATGTAGTTCAAGGTCCCCAGAGCTGCAGACACAGCCCCGAGGAGGGTCTGCAGTCCCTGCAGGCTGTGACAGCAGGGTAGGACATGTCCCCACCATCCCCTTGTAGCCATGATATTTTATGAAAAATCTTTTCCTTAGGATTTTTCCTCCTGAGAAGCTGGGAGGCCTCAGGAACAAAATGCAAACAATGATTATCTGCTGCTGTG